>CM021100.1:946224298-946255163 GCA_007115665.2 Sequoiadendron giganteum | reverse complement strand
TAGATTTCCTAGAAAAGGCTTCAAACATAATCCGATTTAGGTCTAACTTCATATATAAGCATAGAAATGAAGTTCAAGATGCTAGTAAAGACTTGAATGAGCAGCTTGATGAATTAGAAGTTGTAATAGCCATTTTAGTCAATGTAGACATACTGGTTAAAGAAGGCATTCCTTTGGATCAATTGAAGGAGAAATGGAACAACAGATTTTAGGAGGTCATGCAAAAAGAAGATGATGGAGAGGATTTATTGTTGGATAGACTGATGGATATTAAAGAGGAGGTGAAAGCTGCTCAGAGGGAGTTGACCAAATTGAAAGATGTGAAGGAATTCGCCACAAAAAAGTTAAAAAGAATCAAATTTGAAGACAGTTGGGTCGATGGGCTTGATGTGGAGATCCTTCAACAAGTGTTTTCCAGCTATGATGAATATCTTCTTGAGAAAACAATGCAGGAGTGAGTTGGCAGAATAATGTTCTATTTTTGGCACATGACTTCTCCTTTTATCTCCTACTTTACAGGGCAATCAACCTTTGAACTAAAGATCAGCCAGTCTAGTTTCTTGATGCGATTCTGGTTCCTTGATTAGTAGATCTCAATTTCTGATTGAGAGGGATTTATGCATAGCATGTCTATATGTACTTTTGAGCTCCATGTTGTAAAGGTTGGTTGATTGGAGTAGGATTAGCCACCTGATGATAGCAGATAGGATTTGATAGCTTTGAGAGAAGATACTTTTAAGTTCATGTTTAATTTAGATACACTTTTTTATACAATTTTATGTTCGAGTTGAACTTATTAGATGAGGTTAATGAACCATAATCAGTCTGTATGCCAGTGAGTTTGTTGTGCATAAATTTTTCTTATTTGATGCAAATCAATAGGGGAAACTAGATTTTAAATATTATTTAATTAAATTATCTATGAGTGGAATTATTATATGTCTGTTGATCTATATTATTGGCAATGAATGAGGATTTTTTTTTTTAATCTTGTAGTATTTTGATGAATGGTTATGATGATTAAATTAAGCACTGTGAATGTATGCAATGGTATGGATTGTTTTGTGAGTTGCATCATGTTATGGTTTTGATCTATTAAGAAACACTCATTGTTGAGAATATATGTCTAGATATTAAGGAATTTTGTTCATGTTTTTCTAATATGTGCCTTGATCTATCCTTTTTTTATGTTTATTTAAACCCCCCCCATTAAACATAGGTTGATGAATCTAATACATTTTTTATTCCTTATCACCAACAAAGGCCCATTGAATATTACAGTTGCACTGGTCAATTGAGTGACATCAGCTAGTTGAGAACCAACTATGAGGAACTTGGAAGTTAGGCTACTATATGTTGTCTTTCTTTTTCAGGAGAAATAGAGTAGAAATATTATGTTTTATGTTGTTTGTGCTATTTTGACCATCAACAAATCTTGTGCTAGAAGGAGAGCCTAAAGGAACAAGCTGGCTTTGATTGGGTCATTCTCACCAGAAAAGTATGAGAGGATTCTCAGAGCCTTTATGAACCCTGAACCATTAGTAGAACTTCAAACCCCAATTAGATACACACCCCAAGCTCATAAATTTTTTATCCTACCATTGTCACCACCAGTTACTCCACCTGGATCTCCACCAAATCCATCTTTACCACCCCAAAAACCTAATCCACCAAAACCACCAATATCACCACAAACTGCTCAACCAATCCCACCACCACCCATGGCTTAATTAGTAAATAACCCCTCTCCACTAGGGACTATTCTTGGTGGTATACATGATCTACCCAAAAATTTGGAAAGGTTTTGCCCTAAGTATATGCATGCAAAATCAAGAAGTGTCAAGGATAATATACAAGCATTCAAGGATTCATGTACACATGCTCAAGTAGCTCACTAGGATGTTGTATGTAGGTTGTTTCCATATTTTTTGGGAGACATGGCATACAAATGGTATCTAAATTTCCCCTAGGGGTCTATTCTAAGATTGGCAGATTTAGAAAATGTCTTTATTAATCAGTTTAGGGTCTATGTAGACCCTGCCATCCTATATCATCAGTTCGCTACCATAAGAAAGGAACATCATGAACCATTGCCATTATTCAACACTAGATTCCAAAGAATGTTTCACAAGTTACAAGAACCTTATTTAGTGGTTGAAAATATTGTCATTCTAGCATATTTAAGAGTTGTTGATCCCTTGATTGGCCTATTCTTGTAGAGAACTTATGTCGCCAACAAGATTGATTCTTTGTCTAAATTTTATCATCTAGCACTAAATTTCAATAGCAGATAAGTCTGCAATCAAGAAGTTTAGGAGGAGCTCTCCCCCCTATGGGTTATCAGATGCCTAATCCACCTTTGTTCAATATGATCCCAGGGATGTCTTACTCCCAATATGGACCTATTTATGAGTTACAAGCCTCCCTACCATGCCTTTTTTCGCTAATGGCATTTAGGATTCTTCCCAGCAATCTCAAAACTACCAGCAGCAAGGGGGAGGGTCAACTCCTATTCATTCTCCATCTATAGGGAAAATTGTTCAACTAACCAATGAGGTGGAAACTCTCAAAAATACTTTATCACAAATTTCCAATGACATGGAACAACTTAGACATAACCCCCCTCAGAACCAAAATCAGAATTACCAGAATTAGGGAGGTTATAACAACCAGGGTAGTTACTCTAATCAGAATACAAATCAAAACACCAATAGGAACTTCCAAAACCAAAACTCCTCTAACCAAAATTATCAAAATCAGAATAGAGGATACAATCAGAGGTCCAACAACAACAATAGGCAATGCAACACTGGACCTAACAATGGGGGAATTCCCCATAATTATCAATCTGGTGAAGATAAACCACACACTACTAATGTTGCAGATCTCAATTTCATGACTAATTGGTGTAGACTACATGATACTGTAGCACATTCTAAGGTTAATTGCCTAGAGATGGAAAAAAATGGTGAAGATTGTGCATGTTGATTCCCACCCTCCACAAGGGAATTCCAATCAAGATGGTGGGTCAGTGAGCACTGCTATGACCTATGAGACTGTTGAGGAAAAATATCAATTTCCCATGCAGGGAGACAATGAACCAGAGGAAGATGTGTATGATGCACAAGCCTTCCAATCAAAAGGTGGTCACTTCCTAAGAAATCAAAATAAGGGCCCATTCACTACATTTGCACCTCCCAACAACATGGTCCCACCTAATCAGAATACAAATAATAATCCACCACCACCAAAGGGGCCTTCTAACTCTCATAGCAAAGGTAATCAACCTTATTTTCCTAAGTATCAAGTTAGGAATGATTCGGAGTTTGATTTCATTATAGAGCTGCAGAAACAAAAGACTTCATTGTCATTCTTTGACATTATGAAGTGGTGCCTCACTCAATGGGAAATTGTGTTGAAAGCCTTGGAGGAGGTCGATCATTCAAAAGGAAAAGGTAAAGTGACTCAAGTGACTCTAGTAAATGAGATGAATCCAGTCATCTATAAAGGTAAGACCAGTACCCCACCTTTCCTTTTGATATTAAGAATCTTTGGAAATAATCTGTACAACTGTCTGCTGGACTCCGGAGCATCGAGTAATGTTATGCCCTTTTCCATTTGCAAGAAGCTAGGATTAAGCCCTGCCTAGACTAATAAGAAAGTGATTCAGTTGGACAAAATTGAGGTTAATCTGGTGGGAGAACTGAAAAATATGCATGTACAGGTTGGATCGGATCCAAGGATCCAAACTTACATAGATATCCAAGTGGTCGATATCCTAGAAACATATGGTATGCTCTTGAGTCGGGAGCTAATGAAGAGTATTGGGGGATATTTGTCTTTGGATTTCTCTCACATGTGGCTGCCTTGGAAAGGGATAGAAACATAGATTAGAATTCAAATTGATCCTAGGCTCAAACACATGATTATTGAATATTATTCTCCCAATGAAGTATCATACTTTGAGACTAAGATAGGAGTCTATAAGAAGGAGGAAGTCATGACCTTCTCAATAGTCAATCCTAATGACGTACTGCCTCTAGAATAGAATGACCCCATGATCTCAGTCAACCAACAAGTTCTAATAAAAAAATTGCAACAAGATAGACTGGTATTGGGAGAAGAGACTAATTTGTGTAGTTTGTTGCTTCCTAATTAGTGTAGGGTACATTATCATAATCATTCCGAGTTGACATGTCAACCCTGCATAGATATCTTAAACCATATCTATCAGTCTCAAAAAACTTGTCAAGATCAACCTCAAACACCCACCAATAAATTTCCATTTGAAGCTAAGGATGCTACCATCCTCACTAGAACTAGTCTTTCTCAAGAGGAAGATCCCTCCTGATTTGAGTAGACTCAGGTTCTATGCTCTGAGTTCCAAGAGGAGATTGAGGTATCTCAGTCTTTCTCCATTACACCTGCCCCGAATACTCTTACAATGCCTAAGGCATTGATGAAAAATGAATTGGATTGCAACTTGATCCAAGAAGTTGTTCAAGGAGTGATTCTTGAACAAGCTTCAAATATAGAAGAATCTTTAAGTGAAACTTGCCCCCAGTCACCTTTAACTCTTGATGGCCAACAACAGTCTGAGCCGCCACCCATTTCAAGAAATTCATCCCCTGTCATCCCAAAAAAGAAAGAACTCCCAGCTAAAGATCAATTATCGAGTCTTAAATTTGATGGCTCTAAATCCAAAGAAGGAAGTGGAGCAAGGATTGAACTAACCAACCTGAAAGGGAAGACTTACTTTGCATCTTACAGGTTGTAGTTTGGTTGCACAAACAATGTGGTTGAATATGAAGCACTTGCTCGTAGACTTATATTTTCCCATCAAAAGAAGTTCACCACTCTCATGGTAATGGGGGATTATGAAGTTATTGTAAAACAGGTTCGCAGCAAGTATACATGTCACAATAAAAGATTGGCTGCATACAAAAATAGAATTTAGAATCTAATTGAGGACTTTGATACCTTCGGGATCACTCTATTTCCTAGAGAAACGAATCAGATTGCAGGTTCCCTCGCCATTACTGCTAGCACCTTGGAGCCTATGCAAAATCCAAGTTAAAAATATTTTCAGCTGAATTAGTCTCAATCCCAACTGTCCCGAATAATGTCCAAAATTTTCAGGTATTCAATGATGACCAACATATACTGGCCTTCTTGGAAAGTCTGAATGTCTTTGAAGGCTAGATAATTGATGAATCTGAAAGAGATCGAGGAGATCGAGATCCTAAGAATGTTGACATAGAAGGGATACTGGAATTGAAAAGCAATAGTATTCCAAAGGGGATGGTAGCTTTAGAAACGATATTTGACTTTGACCCACGGGCTCGTCAAAGGGTGCCCATAGAGAGTGATGGAGAGAAATGTGAATCTATTAATCTGACTCACTCGAGTCCTGAAAGGAATGTTCTCATAGGAAAAACTTGTCCTAAAGAAATTAAGAAGATAGTTAAAGTTTTGGAAGAGAACATTGCAGCCATTGCTTTGGGATATGAAGACTTAAAGACCTTTGAAACTTCAATGATCACACATACCACAACTCTTAAGCTAGAAGCCAAGCCCTTTCGTCAAAAGCAATGCCTATTCAATGCTTTGATTGAGCCCCTAATTCAAAAGGAGGTGCAAAATCTGCTATCTGCAAGAATAATCTTCCCAATTAGACATTCTACTTGGGTTACAAATTTAGTTCTTGTGCGCAAGAAAAGTGGTGAAATCAGGTTATTTGTGGATTTCAGGAACCTAAATAAGGCTTTCGAGAAGGATAACTACCCACTTCCTTCTCTTGATGAGGTATTAAAAATAGTCAATAGGTCCCAGATGATGTCATTTCTGGATGGCTATTTTGGGTATAATCAGGTGCTTGTCAGTCATGAGGACAGAATAAAGATTTCCTTCACTACCAGGTGGGGCACATTTTCCTATCGGAGGATGTCGTTCGACTTTATCAACACTGGATAAAACTTTCACCGTGCAATGGACATAGAATTCAAGGATTTAATAGGTAAGTGTATCATTATTTATGTGCATGACTTAACTTATTTCTCCAAGAACCAGGAAAACCATGTTGCAGATTTGGAAAAGGTTCTCAAAAGGTGTATAAGGTATGGTGTCTCCCTTAATCCAAAAAAGTGTGTGTTTGGAGTATTTGAAGGGAAACTCTTATGCCATATAATATTAGAAGAGGGGATATCCATAGACCCTGATAGAGTAGAGGCCATTTTAAAGCTGACAAGGCCATGAAGTAAGAAAGAAATGAGATCCTTCTTCGGAAGGATTAATTTTGTCAGAAAATTTATAACAGGGTTCGCAGAAATCGTCAAAACCCTTAATGAGATGATGAAAAAATATGCAAAAATAGAATGGAGAAATGAGGCCAAATCTTCTTCCTCGCAGATTAAATAATCAATATTTGAGGCACCTATCTTAACCAACCTAGATTATCTAAATCCCTTCTATATCTATTATTTCATGTGCAGTTGTTTTAATGCAACGAAGAGATGAGGGAGAGAAAAGGCCTATCGCCTTCATGACCTCCCCATTTAAGAATGCAGAAATCAGGTATCCACCCCTTGAGAAGCAGGCCTTTGCATTGGTTCAAGCAGTAAAAAAATTTAGGCATTACATTCTTCGAAGTCAGGTTATTGCCATAGTTCTTGATCCAGCTGTAAAATCCCTCCTGATGCAAAGTGAATTGGGGGAAAGAAGAGGAAAATGGATGGCTATTTTACAAGAGTTTGACTTAGAAATTCATCCAATGAAACTTGTTTGAGGGAAGGGTTTATCAAAGGCAATGGCGGATGTTGACAAGAATATCACATGTCAGTAGTACATTGTGCAGTCGTTCACTAAGGATCCCCGGTACACATATTTGATCTTCTTCCTCCTCAACAGCAGATGCCCAGAGGGGATGAATGCTACTCAAAGGAGAGAACTGAGGATGAAGAGTTCTCATTATATGCTCAAAGGGGGATCTATATACAAAAGGAACTTTCAAGGAATTTACTTGTGTTGTTTGGATCAACAAGAGGCTAAGCATGCTATTATTGAGTTTCATGGAAGACATGGATCTACAGATGCTTTATCCCATCAAATTCTTAGATCAGGTTATTACTGGCCTTATGTGTTTCAGGATGCACACCAACATGTCTGGACATGTCATGTATGCCAGACCTCTACACCTAGGGAAAAAAATCTGGCAGTTCCTTTGCAACCAATGTATGAGGTAAGACCGTTCATTCAATGGGCACTAGAATTTGTAGGTGTCATTAATCCAAACTCTTATGCAGGTCACAAGTTCATCTTGACTGCAATTGACTACTACACACGTTGGACTGAGGCTCAGCCCTACAAAAACAACACCACAAAATTGGTTATCAAGTTTTTGACTGAGAACATCACCACCAGGTTTGGAGTACCATTCACCCTGGTATGTGATAATGGCCATACTTTCTCTTCAGCTGAATTTATTCAATGGGCTTATGAACATAAGATTATTTTAAAATATTCATCTAATTACTACCTTTAGGGAAATGGAGTGGCTGAGTCCACTAATAAAAATATGATGGAGGTAATTAAAAAATTGTTAGAAATCAATCCTAGGGACTGGCACACCCAGTTGAGATTTTCCTTATGGGCAGATTGAACTCAAATCAAAGCTGCCCTAGGAAATTCATCATTTAAATTAGTCTACGGCCAAGACCCAGTCTTCCCAATCCATTTGCAAATACCTATCCTCAATTTTATGTAGGAATTTTATACAAAGGATGATAGGAACGAGGTCAAACTAACCAACTTGATCAATATGGAAGAACAAAGAGATGTTGCTTTGCAGCAGTTCTCTAAACATCAAGTTGTCGTCAAACATTGGTTTGACAAGAGGGCCAAGGTAAAGGCCTTTAGGATATCAAATCTTGTGCTACTATGGGACAAGGCTAAAGAGAAGAAGGGAGATCACCATAATTTTGATAGACTCTGGTTGGGTCCATATCAAATAGTTGAGATACTAGGAGAGAATTCTTTTTGGTTGAGTGCCTTGACAGGAGAACCTGTTCCATTACCCGTTAATGGTTAGTTTCTTAAACATTACTTTCGCTCATAAAGGTCTGATTTTCTAAATAATTGTACTATATTGTATCATATGTAATTAGTTTTTTTTTTTTTTTTTGTTTTTTTCTTTGTTTTCTTTTATTTTTTTGTTTTGTCTTGTTCGTTGGGGATCTTCATTTCTATCCATTCCAAGAAAATGGGTTGTTATTCAAAGTATGCTACAGGCACTAGGAGAGAAATTGATTTAGGTATTTTCAAGGAGCTTCTGTTGAAATATTTCATTTTAAACTCATGTCTTATGACCATTCTAATGTTGGTTTGAAAAGTTATTAAGGAAAAAGGTACATTGTGAATATCTCATGAATTATGATCGAAGTCTGTCACAAAATAGATAAACATTTGCCTAAGTAAAATGCCTATTTATTTCAGGGTGGTTGTATCTCTGATTCAAGTGAAAAATCGAATTCCAAGACTATCATGAAATTCATTGTAGTTCTCAACCCACATTTCAGAGCAATTGCACCTGAGTATTGAGAAAAGTTCATAAAGAGTTCCCACAAGAGAAAAGGCAAACTCAATATCAAATGGGTGATTCAAGTATCTCTATCGGGGCTATGGATGTATGTCTAGCAGTAGAGAAATCCTTTGAGAGAACTAGAGGTATCTTCGTTGAGGCTATGGATGCATGTCTGGCAGCGAAGCAATGCCCAAGATTTCATTGCACGATAGTTGAAGGACTCAACCTATGTAGCTTGGATCTTAGGTGTAGTTGTTCAGGAGTGGAGAAAGTGTCTATGAATAAGGATGCACCATATACACACACACTCAGATTCAGAATAGTTCATGAGCACATACATCTGAGATTCCAGCTCAACCTTATTCTATATATATGATCTTATTCAAGTTAACATGATTCATAAACCAGAGGATTTTTGGGTGACTAAATTCTTCAGTGTCTTGAAAATGGGTAAACCATTTTCTTAGCCAAGTCACCATTTTTTATGCCTTGCATAACCACCCCATCTTTTTCCTTGGTCAAAATGGGTCCCCCTCTTTTATTTTATGTCCTTGGTTGTTTATCAAAAAAAATTGGATTTGTTCTTTCTTCCAACACTTTGTTTTTATTTCTTTTGTTCTGTCAAAACCGGAACCGGAACTGAATCTTGATTTAAAACTCATTTTTATTCTCATTCCCTGACTCCTTCCCGATTCTGATCCCACTCGTCTCTTTGTTTGTTTCTTCAGTTTGTCTTGTTTTCCTTTCACGGAACCGGAACTGGAACCAGAATGGATGTTAAGTTCGAGATTTATACAAAGTTCCAAACTTTGTTTCCATCCCACCTCTGCCTCCGCCTTTTTGGTTTGATTGTTTGGACTTTGGATTGATGATGTTTACCTTGTCTCGATCTTGGTGTCTTCTTCTTAATTCTTTCTTTCCTTTTCTTCGTCATCGGTGGAACCGGAACCAGAACTAGAACTAAACTCAGAACATGGACAAAGCTTCCAAACCTGGTTCTCATTCCGCTTCCACTCTCGCCTTTCTTGTTGCTTTCTAACTTTACTTCAGTTGTGTGATAGTTTTGGTGCCTATACTTGCTATGATACCACGTCCGACCTGTTGCATTAATTACAACTAGCTCACACGTATGAAATTGGATTTTGACCTTAATTAGGGTTGATTTACTACTTATTATTACCATTGTGAGCAATAATATCAAACCAAAGTCAAGGTAGAGAATTTGGGAGCATGATGCAATCGGAGAACAAGCATTTGTGGGAGAATTCACATCAAGAGCCGACCTGATTGGATTGCATTTCGAGGTAGGGTTTATTTTCTTTGTTTTCTTTGTTGCTTTCATTGTGTTTGTTTGGTATGTTGTTCTTCACAGGGTTCGTGACTCTTTTCATTTGAATCCTTGCTTGTTTGCTTTGCTTTTCTTTTTTTTTGTTTTGTTTTATTTTCCTTGTCTTCGGTTCTTTCTTTGTTTTTTTTTTCTTACTGTTTGTCATTTGCTCATTTTTTTTTGCTTCGCATGGTCATTTTTACTTTTTCTCGCACCCGTACTGTTGTGCCCTAGGTTTTAGGGTGTCAATTATTTTCTACATGGTTTTATGGTGTTCTTCGATCCATTACTTTACCTGTTAGTCCTTTTTGCGTGTCGACTTGTTGATTTTTAAGTAGGGTTAATTTATGCCCTAATTGTTTAAGTCAAAGGTTTTAATAAACTAGGGTTTTGTGCATCCCTATTAGTTTTACAATTGTGCACTAGTTGCTATTTTTCCCCTTGGTTGCACGGGGGATGGTTTAGTACTATTATTTTAAGCCTCCTTGGCTTGTCAGGTGACTTCAATTTTGGGCCATAATGTCATTCATTCTATTGTTGAACTTTCTAATGACGTCATGTTTGGCTTAATCAGAGTTGGATCCAAGATTAATTATGTTCACAAACCTTTGTTTGCAATGCATGTTGCATCCATTCTCAATCTCGCTTCCGATGAATTATGAACTATCAAAATTCTTTCACTCCGTTGGAAGCGGAAGCAGAACGGGATGTGGATTTGGAACTTTTGCATGTATCAGGTCCGATTTTCATTCCGATCCCAGTCCTAATTACCATTCTAACTCCGTCTTCAATCCCGCTATATGGTTTTTTGTGAGTCCAATGTCCATTCCGGTCCTGAGCCTGATAGTGCTTTAAAGCCTTCTAGGGGTGTTCTTTTGCTTGGTCCTGCCTCTAGTGAGTATGAAATTTTGACTAAGTATGAAGTAAGTATATGAAAGGTGAGATCTCTAACCTAGTTTTTCATAATTCTTGTGGATCTAATATTGGGTTTTCTTACAGAAATTAAGAGATGTCAAGAGCATCGGATGAGGCTTCTCAAAGGAGTCAACCTACAAAGACTTCAAAACCAAGAGAAAAGCTTAAAAAGATCAAGTCGGAACAACTCCCTTATACCTTGAGGTATAAGCATCAAGGTCCTACCATCATAGCTATTAAAGTAGATTTTGATTGGGAATATATAACTAATACCAACCTGGTCCCATTCCATTGCGAGGATTTTTACTTGGAAACATTTGTTGATGAGGTAATAGGGAGGACCCAAAGAATTGTTGAATCTGGTTTGGCCTATGTTACTATATTTCCTCTGTCAATCCAATGTCCTGAATTAATAATGATAGCAACTGGAGCCTATAATCTTGCTACTAGATAGTGTCTGGATTCACAAGGCAATGTCATCATTGATCTAACACCACAAATGCTTCAATTCATGTTCAATATTCCCACTCCATAGAACCCTAGGCAACTCAATGAGGTGAAGGCCTTGAAAATATATAGTAATCATAAGGAGGCCAATAAAAACTCATCTAAACAAGAGATGGATGAGAACTGAGAAAAAATATCTGCTTAAGCTTCTAGATCATCCTAAAAGGGAAAAATTCTACAAGGAGATTGGGGACATTATAATGATGCTATCCAGAGTGTTTGGGAAAAGGGATGCTCTTCACTTTAAGGAATGGGTGTTTCCTTTCATTGAGACTATCCTAGATGATAGGCAACAATTTGATTGGCCCATGATTTTGTATGAATGCATACACAACCAAATTATTAGAGTGAGAGAAACCAAGAGTTTATTCATGACCTCTTATGTGATTTAGGCAACAACAAGAAGAGCCATCTTTCTAGGTTTAAACAGAGTGGGGATTTTGGGAGAAGCCGATGGACAGAATAAGGTGTGGAATCATTATGATCAGCTCACCTTGCAAACTTCTAAACTGCATTAAAGAAGGGTTAATGATGCATTTATATATGTCATTATTAACTATCTCACAGGGGATGCAGGATATAGATTGAGTCAAGAAGCCATGGCATTTATTACAGAGTGGGGATGTTGGTTTATCCCATACCCCAAGTTTACTTATTTCAGATTGGCTGGATTTGATGGTCACCCTCACCTACTCCCTAGATTTTGAAGCACTAAGATTGTTTTAATGGAGTTCATTTATCAAGCTTTGGGGGTTAATTATAAATTTGGTATAAAGCACAAGTCCAGTTGTCATAAGTTCCCCATGAATTTGGGTGAATATAGTTGTCCACATCTTGTGGGAGCCAAGGTAGTTTGCAATGAGTTGATGCACCTGAAGTTGGGCTTGTATACTACTAGGAAGCATTATGATCCTAAAAAGAAGATGAACGTTTTGCTTGCTTCTATTTTTGATAAACACTTCAATCTATTGGAGGACTTTTGGAGTGATCTTCAAGATGAGTATGACTTGAGGAAAATAAATATTGAAAGGTTGCCTATCCCACTCATGGTGGAGTATGGGGTCAAGGTGGAAATTCTTGAAACATTATCAGATGATGGGGTGGTTTTGGATCCCCAATATGAGGCACAGAATATAGGTACCAAGAACTTGGATCCTATAGATTGGGGTGCAGAGGAGACCATAGATATTAAATAGATAGAAAGGTCAATGTTGGATAGAAGCATCTAATGGGTTGTGCTAAGAACCAAGGAACATGGGGGTCAAACTTCCAAGAAAAGTAAAGGTGTGGGTACCACTCAAGGGTACAAAAGGACCAAAATAAGAATGCCTCCTAAGGAGCCATTGGAATTCTTCCCTCCCGATATAGATGAATTTGAACTTGAAGTTTTAGCTCAAGACCTACCTGAAGCACCTGAAGAAGAAGTCCCAATAGGACCTAGGGCCTCAACATCAGTTGTAGATGAGTCATCTACTCAACCCCCTCCTACAAAGCAACCAAGTGAAGAAATTCCTAGAGGAACCCTCCACAAAGAAGCTGAATCATTGAAGGGAAAGGAACCCGAGCTTGAAATCCATGATGTAGAGACAGACTCTGAGGATACTCTATCAAATAAGGAGACACTGGAGGAGACACCTCTTGATGAAATTGAGGATGTAGGAATTGAGCATGTTTTGACAGAGGAGGACCAATGGAAGTTGTTTATAGAAGCTAAGAGGGAATCAGATGCAAAGGTAAGAGCTGATGCATTGCTCAAACAGCAAGAGTCAGATGCCAAAGCACAAGCTGAAGCATTGGAAAAAGTGTAGGAATTAGAAGCAAAATCCCAAACCGATGTATTACTCCAGCAATAGCAATTGGAGGCCAAATATAAAGCTTATGATTTGTTCAAGCAACAATAGAAAAAGGACCAGGAGCATAGAATAAAGGAGGAAAATGACAATTTAGAAATGCTACAAAAGATCCATAATCTTGAAGAAGAAAAGGCTAAACAAAGGAAGGATGAGCTTAAGGCTCAATTGGATCAATTGCATAGTTCCTTAAAATATTTTTCCACTCCCATGTCCCAACAATTTGCTACCTTGGAAACCTCAGTCTTACTCAATAAAAGAGAAGTTGATGATTTAGTATAAATGAGGAGTAAGTCCAGGATTTTGGACCGATGGATTGACAGACTAAATCAGGAGGTTGGAGAAGTACTAAAAGACGGTTTTGAAATCCATAAGAAGGCACTTGATTTGATAGAGAAAATGAATCATCATGCTAAGGACCTAGGGAAATAGGAAGAGGAATATAGAGAATATGCTCAGAAGATGAAGGACATCTGCAAAGTGTCAAAGTCAACTCTCTTTTAACAATCAATCCTTGAAGAAGATAATGCAAATTTCCTGGAAAAGGCTTCAAACATAATCAGGTTTAGGCCTGACTTAATATATAAGCATAGAAATGAAGTTCAAGACGCTAGTAAAGACTTGAATGAGCAGCTTGATTAATTAGAAGCTGTAATAGCCATTTTAGTCAATGTAGACATGCCAGTTAAAGAATGCATGCCTTTGGATCAATTGAAGAAGAAATGGAACAACAGATTCCAGGAGGTCATGAAAAAACAAGATGATGGAGAGGATTTATTTTTGGATAGACTGATGGATATTAAAGAGGAGGTGAAAGCTGCTCGAAGGTAGTTGACCAAATTGAAAGATATGTAGGAATTCACCTCAACAAAGTTTAAAAGAATCAAATTTGAAGATAGTTGGGTTGATGGGCCTGATGTGGACATCCTTCAACAAGTTTTCTCCAGCTATGATGAATATCTTCTTGAGAAAACAACGCAGGAGTGAGTTGGCAAAAAAATGTTCTATTTTTGGCATATGACTTCCCCTTTTCTCTCCTACTTTATAGGGTGATCAACCTTTGAACTGAAGATCAGCCAGTCTAGTTTCTTGATGTGGTTTTGGTTCCTTGATTAGTGGATCTCAATTTATGATTGAGATAGATTTATGTGTAGCATGTCTATATGTACTGTAAGTGTAGAATATGTGAATAAGATTAAAACACTTCTTAATACGACATTATATCAATAGATTAAATAAATTGAACCAATTCAAAACAGTAATCAATTGAAAGCGTCATATTGCTCTCTATCTCCGAAGATTTATTAAATCAAAATTGCTCTCAGATTGTTTAAGCAAATAAGACTGTTAAAATGACAATTCAAAGAACGAGATGAAGATAATGCAATACCAAATGATAAAACAATTAAACTAGCATGATATTGATGTGAAACAGATAATTGCAGCTACAGGAGGCAGCCATGGTTGAAAACTTGATTGCTTGATGCTTGATGTGTGAATGCTTGATACTTGATGCTTGAATTCCTGCAGAGTAAGAGTGCAAAAGTTAGATTATCTGAATCCTTTTCTTGGTTCAATGAGGCTTTATTATAGAATTCCTGGCTGTAGAAATACACAAGGAAAGCTTTGAGAGGCTTGGATTCAATCTGGAGGATTGAATGGTGAAAGATGGAGGAGATTGAGAGAAAGATGGAGATTGTCTCTACCCATGAAAACACCAGGCAAGAGAAGAGGAAAGATTGATGGAGGAGGATTGAGAGATCAAGTTCCAAATTTGTGTCCAATTTGTCTCCAAAACTTCCCATGAAGTTTCAAAGCATTAATTGTGACAATTTTAGACATAGATTAGACATAGGAAATCTAATTTGTAGAGGAATATTCCTTATGCTCTAATTCAAATATTTTGATTTATTTAAATTAGGAAAAGGGAGATAAATAATTTAATAAAACAAACTATAGGATAGTTGTTTATTAAATTAATCAGAGGAATATGGCTATTAATTAATAAAGTGTTTTGATCTTTATTTAATTAATTCGAGAATGATGTGATAGAATAAAATAGGGATTTGATAATTAAATTGAACAAAGTATTTAATTTTGTTTATTTAATTAAGATTAATTTAAATGTGAAGTATATAAATAAATATTTCTATTTATTCAAACAGTAAAGGAAATTAGAATAATTAATCAAATAATATGTATTTAATTAATCGGATGCTCCAAACCAATTTTAGGTGTATACATGTACTTTTGAGCTCCATGTTTTAAAGGTTAGTTGATTGAAGTAGGAATAGCCACCTGATGATTGCAGATAGGATTTGATAGCTTTGAGAAAAGATACTTCTAAGTTCATGTTTAATTTAGATACACTTTTTTATACAATTTTATGTTGGAATTGAACTTCTTGGATGAGGTTAATGAACCATAATCAGTCTGTATGCCAGTGAGTTTGTTGTGCATAAATTTTTATTATTTGATGCAAATCAATACGGGAAACTAGATTTTAAAGATTATTTCATTAAATTGTCTATGAATGAAATTATTATATGTTTGTTGATCTATATTATTGTCAACGAATGAGGAGTTTGTTTTGAATCTTGTAGTATTTTGATGAATGGTTGTGATGATTAAATTAAGCACTGTGAATGTATGCAATGGTATGGATTTTTCTGTGAGTTGCATCATGTTATGGTTTTGATCTATTAAGAAACACTCGTTCTTGAGATTATATGTCTAGATATTAAGGAATTTTGTTCATGTTTTACTGATTTGTGCCTTGATCTATCCTTTTTCTGTTTATTTAAACCCCCCCATTAAACATACATTGATGAACCTGATACAGTTTTTATTCCTTATCACCAACAAAGGCCCCTATAACATTACAGTTGCATTGGCCAATTGAGTGACATCAGCTTGTTGAGAACCAACTACGAGGACCTTGGAAGTTAGGCTACTATATGTTGTCTTTCATTTTTCAGGAGAAATAGAGTAGAAATATTATGTTTTATGTTGTTTGTGCTATTTTGACCATCAACAATACCTCCATCTACAGGAAGATCTACACTTACCTAAAAGATAATACCCTACCCCCCAATCTTTCTCACAACCAAAAATGAAACTTCATCTACCAATCTGCCTGTCATACCCTTATAGCGGATGTACTTTATCATCGAGGTCTTGATGGAACTCTTTTATGACGTCTAGAAACTGATGAGTCTAAAACAACTTTACAAGAAGTCCATGAGGGTATTTGTGGAACTCATTCAAGTGGCCTAACCCTCATCAAGAAACTCCTCTATTTGAGATATTACTAGCCGACTATGGAGAGATAAGCCTTCCAATTTGTGAAGAAATGTCAGAAATGCCAGATCCATGGTAATCTTATCCATGCACCAGCACAAGAATTGGATCCCTTTGCATCAACATGGTCATTTTGTCAGTGGGGGTTGGATCTTGTAGGAAAAATTCACCAATCTTCATCTAATGGACACAAGTTCATCATCATAACCACAGAGTACTTTACGAAGTGGGTTGAAGATGTGCTTCTAATCACTATCACAAGGAAGTAGATCTCATCGTTCATCCTGAATCAGGACATGCAAGAACTCTGTGAAAATTTTCATATCCAGCATCAATTTTCTATGTCCTACTACCCTCAAGGGAATGGCCAAGCAGAGGCCTCAAACAAAACTATCCTGAAAATCCTAAAGAAAATCA
Source organism: Sequoiadendron giganteum (assembly GCA_007115665.2). Taxonomy (NCBI): domain Eukaryota; kingdom Viridiplantae; phylum Streptophyta; class Pinopsida; order Cupressales; family Cupressaceae; genus Sequoiadendron; species Sequoiadendron giganteum. The sequence goes on along the minus strand of CM021100.1, from coordinate 946,238,269 downwards.
TCAACGATGTCGGACGTGATTGGCATGTTCAACTGAACCCTGCTTTGTGGGCCTATCGTACAAGCATCTGAACACCCACAGGAGTTACACCATATGCACTTGTTTATGGATTTGAAGCAGTATTTCCCATCAAGGTTGAGATACCATCACTCTGGGTGTCCTCGAAAGGTATCATTTCAGATGAAGATTACCATGTGGCTAGATTATAGGAGCTAGAGTTGTTGGATGAACATCATCAGCTGGTAGTAGATCACTTGAAAGTATATCAGAAGAGAATTTCCCAAAGCTACAACCATAAAGTAAAACCCAGGACATTTCAAGTAGTTGATCTAGTACTGAAAGAAAATCCCCAAAATCAGCAGGACCGAGAAAAGAAAGGAAAATTTGAGCCCAATTGGCTAGGTCTATTTGTTGTTGTTTTAGTCTTTGGATCGAGGGCATATCAATTATCTACACCAAAAGGGGTATTTATTTGAAGAACCTATGAACAACCTTCACCTGAAGAAGTTCTAGGGTGATCCCACAAAGTTGGTTTACAATTTTTGAGAGGAACTGATTTTTGTTGAAAACATATATTTGTCAAAAATATAATGATTTAAGCCTTAAAAAGTTCCATTTTAAGGATTCCAATTGAAGAGGGTTTCATCAAACCACCTTAGATCAAACCCCCTTTGATAGAACCTTGCTATTTTTAAACCATACCTATAAATGAGTCTCCTTTACACCTATCAAAATACTGATAAAAAATCACTTTTGATTTACCTTTTGGGGGATCAAATTAATTCATTTAAAATTTATTTCAAATGATTATGGTAGTCCTCAAAATGATCTATCCAATAAATATAATTTTAATATGTTTTGGTTTTATTATGTATTTGTTTATTAGTTTTATTAAACATAGCTTTTTCATCAAAAATGAAGGTCTTTCTTCTGCACATGTGGAAAAATAGCAAATTATCAAAAAAAAAATTGAAAAATATGAGTGCACTAGATATTGAAGTCCTTGATCCAACAAAAAAATTGAATTTCAATATATACAAAAAAGGTTACGCGTTATACGGTTGTGCTATATCTGAATTGTAATTGGTTTGACTTTGAAACTTGATTAAAGAAAAAATATTAAATAAAAAACTATCTAACCAAGTGGAAGCACTAGATATCGGAGTTACAAATCCAAATTTGAAAGAATTAGAATTTTATCCTTTGATGGAAAAAAAGTTATGCGTAATACAGTGTGCGTCACTTTTTAAAAATGTTGTTTTCTGAAGAAAAAAAAACAATTTTCATGGGAGATGGAAAAAGAAGTGCAATTTGATTCCAAAAAATTTGAAAAAAATATTTTTAGAATCTACAGATAAAATGTGACGAGACTCTAGTTTGTATCATCTTCAAATTCCTCACAGTTTAGCCGCTATAGGTGCCCGAATGTGAAGATTTAGTTAAAAATAATAATTTCAGTGTCTAGTTTGGCCAAAAATTGTAAACCACTATTGTGGGATCACCCTCTACACATAATGCATCCAGTGCATGTTTAAAAGTCCTGAAAAAATCATAAAAAGTAAAAAAAGTCCTTAAAAAATCATAAAATGCAGAAAAAGTCCTTAAAAAATGGTCACCTTGATGAAAACCTGGCAAACAGGCATCTTGGTGACAACATAAAAATTAAAAAAAAATAGAAAAGAGAAAAATACAAAAAAAAAAGTGAAAAATCAAAAACATTGTTACCTTAGTGAAAACCTGGCAAACAGGCGTCTTATTGACAACAAAAAAAAACAAAAAGAGCGAAAAGAGAAAAAAATCATAAAATCTGGAAAAGTGCAATAAAAACAAATGGTGAAAACCTAGTAAATAGGCGTTCTTTGTGATAAGTCAGCTTCTCCATCTATTTGAGTGTGTGTTGATCGGCTTCTTCTATCATCATTGCGCCTTCACACCTATCTTGCAACGAGCTTCATGTCCATATTCGGCTATTGCAGTTGTGTCCCACCTTGGCTTGGTCTTCATTGTACATATCCATAATAAATTTGGTTTGTTCTCATTAGGGGAAAACTCTTGATCTCACTAGGGGAAAATCACAGTTGAGCTTAAATCAGCAGACAAGCAAATAGCAAATGCAACCTTGGCAAAAATGGCAATCACAATAACCATCAAAATTTGAACATCAAATGTCAATTAATCCAATCAATCATGCAAATCAAATCAAACATCAAGCCAAATCAAATCAACTCATCACTGAAGAATCATCTTTTGAATCGTGGTCGGATTAATTTTACACAAATGTTAAACTGATTTATCTTGATGACTGTTATCATTTCTTGGGAGTACCTCGATGATGTCACAAACTAGAGGCGCTATGATCAAGAATGATATTTTTCTTTGTCTGTTGTCTATGAGTTGATCATTACTACTATGTAAATTGTCATGAGACATGCTCTACAAAGTATCATTGATGGCATTTTGAATTTGCATAGGAACATGATTAACTCTTTTTTGTTTACACATTGTACTCAGGTCATCTTGGTCTAATTATACATAGATGCTTTTGTTATCTTGCATTATCAAATCTCAATGGAATTTGTATGGAAGTTGTACTCAGGTCATCATGTTCTAATTATACCATTGATGTTTGTACTAGCTTTCAATATAATAAAACGCTCAATGATGAAAATAAGCACAATGAATTAGATGGAAACATTGCATAGATAGACTTGCATTCATTTTAGTTGGCATTTGCATTATAGATTTTTTGAGCTGGTTGATGTCATTTCTCACAACAATATTGAGTATACTTGACATAACACAAAAATCATTTATTTTCATTAACATTTCCATTCCATATCATTAGAAATCATTATCATACATGCACTACCACAAATCATTCATGCATTCATTATAATATTTGCATCATGAAAATCTCCAAAAATAAAGCATTTTTCAAAATATCATCATCATCATCCATATCATACATCGAGGTCATAATAAATGCATGCTTTCATTCATCCATATATATACATTAATCATTAAATAATAGCATCATAAGTCCATTCATAATCCATTTGCATTCATACATTTAGGTCTCATATTTGCATAGAAAATACTAAAAATACATAAAAGTGCATTTCATATCATTCATAATCAACATCACATAGGGGCATAACATAAAATCATATGTTCATTTTCATTCATCATCCATCCATACATAATCATCATTCATGATCATAAGTCATTTGCATTCATCATCCATCCATACATAAGTGTCATTCATGATCATAATCATTTATTTGCATCATGAATAATCCAAAAAGAAAGCATTATCATAAATCCATACATCTGCATGTATCACATTTGCATCCATAAACCATACATCCATAAATTGAATAATCCATATCCATCCATTTATCATACATTTGCATTCCATAATAAAACCATTTGCATCCATACATTGATATATACATGTGAAAATTACAAAAATGCATAACATCATTCATACACATATATCGCATAACATCATAAACATAAACATCTCATATCAATTACATTGCATCATCATCTATACATGCATCCATAACATAATCATATAGAACAGATCATAATCATAGAACATAAATTAAAGGCATCCATCCATAATAAAAACATCAACACATAGATCATTGAACATTGTTGCATATCATATAACCTCATAATAATATGTCAAGTATACAATGATATCAAGGAAGTGAGAAATGGTACATCAAAAATTTACCACAAGCCAATTCTCTGAACCAAATTACAAATCAAACATGCCCATGTGACCCTGTAGTGTTGTCGCTTGAGGTCGCAGGCCTCTGCCCAACACCGCCTACCCCAGATGGTCCAACCCTTGATGGCCCTAGCCCTAGTGGAGGTCCGCCTAGTGATCCCCATGGTAGTGGTTGTGTAACCCCTTTGCTAGTGGTATGAGACTAGGAGCGACCAGACCTGGATCGGGCGTAACTGAACCTCTGCTCTGGTGGCACAACCTCATGGTACCAGCCTCTATAATACTCTACCTCCTTGGCAAATTCTCTGAGCTCTCTAACAAGGTCACCTCTACCGGTCCCCTGAGACACTGTCTATATCTGGTTCGAAACTACCATGGCTTGCTCCCCCTATCTCATGATAGCATCTCTCTCAACATTAAGAGTGGTTCTGGGCCTATAACTACACCATCTACCCTTGAATTTGTACATGTGTTGGAGCCTGTGCCTGGGAAAGTTGTGCCTGTAGCATCTGAATCTGGCCTTGGAGTGTCTACACCTACACCTGTAACCCAACTATCTGAGTTTGTTGCCTCTGAGAGGGCATCCTGAGAATCACTGGTCTTTGTCCACTTGGTGTTGATCTCCTCCTCTTGAGGATGACTCCAAAGTCCAGTGCATCCCTCCGTCTACCACCACCATCTCCTCCACCATCACCATTGCCTCCATCACCACTGCCATCTCCCCCATCATCACCCTCTGCCTCCTGCTCAACACCATCTCCCCCATCATCACACTCTGCCTCCTACTCAACACCATCTCCTCCTCTTGGCTACACTATTGGCCCCACTCTCCTCTTGACCTCCAAAATTGGTGCATGCTCATGCATACTAGAAATACGTGGAAATGGGTGCATGTGAAATTACTTGGCATAATCAATCATCATCTACCTATCGACGATCTCCCTGAGATACTACCAGTAAATCAGTTGTAATTTGTAGTACTCTACATAGGCTGCATCATAATCAAAGGTTGGCCCCCACTCTGGAATATCCTGCCTGCATCGTGCATAGTGTGCTACACCGTGTGGCATCCCCTGAATGCGGTTGTACTGTCTGTATACCCTACCAAAAAGAAACCACTCCAAAATGTAGGGTGTCCTGTCTATCAAATATCTGCTACAAAAAGCATAGGAAAACTCTAAATCATCCTCTGGCCACGCCTCACAGACAAGATAGGGTCGCCATATCATAGTGTCAAGATCATCCAGGACTCACCTCCAATACTCCAACTTGCACAACTTATGTTGGACAAGTGGCCCTGTGTATCCAAAAACATACGGTCATCCTACTGGTCGAGCCTTGCCTCCCACTAGTTATGTAATGGCTATGTGCTCCCAGGCACAGAGCTATAAAAGTGTGCAACCTGCTGCAAGACTGTTTGCCTGAAGATAGACCACCTAGTGCAAGTCATGATATAAACGTGCTATCATGCACGATCCCCAAGCATATCTCATACCATGGGCAATCATGTTGTCTAGAACCCGTCCCCAGCCCACTGAGAAGCCCTTCAACCTATTGTTGTGGAAAAGAAATCCTCTAGTGATAACTTTAAGAAACCCCCCCTCGGCGCAGGTATAAAATCCTGGCAAATCCAATATACTTCCTGATGAAAAATATTATTTCTATTGGCGATTTTTTTCGTTTTATGAGAAAAAAAAATTCCCAATTGGCGAATCTCTTATAATCCCTGGAAGTTCGTGGAAAATCTTGGCGAATTGCAAATTGTTTTAATAGAATAAAATATTTTTCATTGGCGAATAAAACCATTTTTCAAACCAGAATTGTTTTTCCATTGGCGATTAAAACCTTTTTTCAAAGAAAAATATATATTTTCATTGGCGAATTAAAAAGAATCTCAAAATAGTGAAAAAATCTATTGGCAAAATAAACAGATATGCCAAAGAAAAATCATATGGGCTATTCGTTGAATGTTCGATGGACAACTATAGTTGCATTCCGGAAGTAAATCTCTGAAGCACTAGACTTGCAATTTGAAACCTCTGGAATAACACTATAACCGTTAGATGCGGACATGTGGCGAGATCAAGGCTCATCGCTCATCACTCATTCTATCTTTTCAATGCCTCGACATTCTACATTTCATTTAATTGAAATTCTCATTCTTTTTGAAGAAGGTGTGGTTGTCGTACTGCTAGTGCAGGCAGTTGTGGCGATTAATGCCATATGTGATATGAACATCCAAAGCAATTTCTTGGAAAACTCATACCTTTAATGAAACAATATTTGTAATGATTTTATATCGTTTGAATGAGTGATTTTGACAACTTGTCAGCTTGAGGATGAGGAGCTCTGATGGAGATAAGTGTTATCCCAATGCATAGAGGTTGCAGGTAAAAGATGGGAGTAGATTTGCTTCTCCTCCTGTATTCTAACAGCTCCCATTTCCCCAGCATGGTTGGCCAGGCAAGCCCCATGCATTTATTTTCAAAGAGACATTTGTATTTCATGTTCTGTATGACTCTGGTTCTCAAAGGGGATAAGTACATTTTGTATCTTCATGGCTCCCATTTCCCCAGGACTGCTTGGAACCCCCTTTGCCTAGCATGGTTGGCAAATCCACCAGCAGAAGCTTGGAATCATGAATTTATTTTTAGAGCCACATTTATTTTTAGAGATAGATGTGTAGTAAGTTTTCAGCAGCAAAGCCTGGAAATTGGAATCAATTTGTAATCCATTATAATGAGCAACAACTTGGAATAAATTATTAAAAAATTTCTATGTAAAGTACTAAAGTGACACACTGACATATGTTATTTATACAAAACAGGAGCTAGAGTGCTACTCATCTGTAAAAAGATATGTAATAATGTGACATTGAAATTTAGTTGCAATAAAATAAATGGTTGTGTTGTGTTATTCTTGAATCTTCGTCATTCATTTACGTTTAAGAGTAAAGAGTTGTTTTCTGAGTTTGGAACTTCAATGTTTATTAATAATTTAATATATTCAAATCAATTTTTTTTTTCTTTTGAGAAATTAAGTAATATACTCTATGCAATATTCACTTGAGAATTCATGGTTACTCAAGTTTCAAGTTCAACCGTTGGATGAACATTTGATGTATGGTTGTAGTTACATTCCATAATCAAATGAACAGAGTGATGGCCTTCCCAATTTAAACCTCTGGAATTACCCTATAACCGTTAGATTTAGAAAGATCAACAGTTAAAATTATGACAATAGCAAACAATCAATATGAAAATTTTATGACAGTTTGGTCATTTAAATGCCTATCAAAAAAATTGTTTAATTTACAAATTTTTATATAAAATCTTTTATAAATGGAATATCTTGACAAATTAGAAAACAATGATAATTATTAGTGATAAATATAAAAATCTACTGTTATAATTAAACAATTAACAAAAGTTTCTAAAATTGTATTAAAAATAAATCTTGTTAAATATATTCTAAAAATTAAAAATAATTATGTTTTATTTTGAAAAGATTCTAAATTAATATATATTTTTATAATAATATTATAAATCACATATATTAATATAAAAAATGATAGCTATTAATATTATAAAAAAGTCAAAAGTTTCTAAATTCATATTAAAAATATTCAAAAAAATTATATTCTATTTTCTTTTTATAATAAAAATTATAAAATGATATATATTATAAATTAAAATACTATATAATAATTTTTTACGGTTTAATAAAAATATAGCAAGTCAAACTATACGGTCTAATAAATTTTATAGCTATAATATACGGTCTAAAATTGAAAAAATGGTCAAATATTTAATAGACCATCAAATTCCAGGCCTATTGTCAACTGTCAAGTGATTAATGTTTATTTTTAAAATTAATATCATAAATTACTCAAAATTCAACTATTGGATGAACATTTGATGTATGGTTGTAGTTGCATTCCGTAATGACATGCACAGAGTGATGGGCTTCCCAACTTAAACCTCTGGAATCACCCTATAACGATTAGATTTAGAAAGATCAATGGTGAAGAATTTGCAACTTGTAGACGTAAGACGTGTCATTCACTTTAATGTTCCAATTTCAAGAAACAAAGCATTTAAAGCACTTTGTACTGCTAAGTGTCAACTGTCAAGTGATTAATGTTTATTTTTAAACTTTAAAGTTAATATCATAAATTACTCAAGTTTCAACTGTTGGATGAACATTTGATGTATGGTTGTAGTTGCATTCCATAATGAAATGCACAGAGCGATGGGTTTCCCAACTTAAACCTCTAGAATCACCCTATAACCGTTAGATTTAGAAAGATCAACGGTTAAAAATTTTCAACTTGTAGTCTTGCAGACCTAACTCCTAAGACGTTTCATTCACTTTAACTTTCCAATTATGAGAAAAAAAGCATTTAAAACACTTTGCACTTTGAAATTGTACAGTGATTTTTAAAGTCTTCAATCTCCAGATTGCTCATTGGCCATTGCAATGCACCACCCTGTTTTGAATTTGGATTCCACAGTTCCACTTCCAACAACGCCATTCTAGTTTTCAAGCATCGGGACTCAGAATCTAGGTAAGTGAAAGAATTGTTGCGGCTACGTTTCATCATTTGACATTTCTTAAAATCTTATTTTGTGAAAGTTTGAAGTTTGGTTTTAGACTTTAGAGACTCAAGAATTCATTAAAATTAAGGAGGACTAATAGGTATTACTTATTAGGGAATTCAAATTTCACAACTTCACATTTCTACAAGCATGTCTACCACTAGTACCACTAGAGCAATGTCCAATAAAAAAATACATTATGCAAAATTGCTTAAAACCCCAGGTTTCACCAATGGGTACCATGATATTTATGATCCTTAAATATATGGTAGGCATACCTCAGAACTTAGATTTTCATCTCAGAATAAGGCTGCAAAGCAAACAAAAGTTGATAGTATTAGTGCACCGTGGGTAACTGGATTAGGGCTCATGATGTTACATGAAGTTTTCCCTTGCCCAGAATTTATCATGGTCTGTGCCGAAAATTATGATGATAAGAAAAGAGCAATTGTTAGTAAAGATAACCAAGAAGAATTGTTATCCATTAATGCAGAAGAACTTGGAAAAGTGTTGGGGTTTACAACCGAAGAATTTGGAAACCACCACATTGACCTAGAAAAGCTTGCTAGTGATTATGAAGCAGTGGAAGAAAGGTTGAAAAATGATTTCTTAAATAAAATAGTTAAGGATAGAAACAAATTGAAAGGTGATCATAAGCCTCCTTATAATTTAGATTTTTTTAAACCATGGGTTCAGGATACTATTTCCATGCTAGCATTTTGCCTCGGTCTGGATAGCAATTTGGAAGTGGGTGCAAGCCTCCTTGAAATGGTATATCATATCCATTATGTTGATGAACATGTCAAATATAATTATACTCAGCACATTGTAGAATCCATGCATAAACAATTTTTAATGATTAAAGCAGGTTCCACGAAGACATTTAGGTTCACAAACTACTTGTGTTATCTTTTTCTATTCAAATTTAGAGGAATGTTTCAGACCAAGAAGCTTCAGATTCAGCCCTACAATAATGCGAAGGAAAATAAAATGGCTCTAATATATGAATGGACCATTGAGATAAGGATGCATGATTCTCAAAGTAACTACGGTCATTTTGTAGACTACTTTTTGGCTCCATTGCATCAAGTAATTAAAAATAATCCAATGCCTAGATTGCCTATGTCATGTAGAAACTGCATGCAACTAGGAAAAGAAATACAATTGGCTGATTGGTACTTAATGGAAGAATATACTGTGCTAAGATTTTATGGATCAGGAGTACAACCATACAAACTTCCAATACATGTGATAGAAAGGGTTTTTGCATTGGAATATGTAAGATAGGTGCAGAGTGCTGATGAACTACACTTTGTCAGTCAGCAAAAGAAGACCTTATTTCCTTATTTACCTTTTTCATGTGGAGGGTTCACATTCGAGAGAAAAGCATTTAGTGTGGCACATAATCTTTTGAATTTTTTGCATTTGATGCTATCTGTCACTGGAAGTATGATCCATGTGACATCATTAAATCAATGATTGTAGCCAATAGGAATGCTGCAAATAGAATTCAACATCAAAGTAAACCCTTTCTTGAAAACTTGAGAAACAAGGATTCTTGGGATGAGGTAAAAATAGAAATGGAGAAAAGTGTTGTTGAGAATGGTATTTCTTTTGAACAATTGTCAGCAGAAATTATGGCATTGCACTGAAAGACAATCAAGACAAACAACAATTTTTATGAAAAAAGTGATAAACCATCTAGTAGAGTAAAAATTCCAAGTTCTGTAGAGAAGGAACTTATAGATAAAAATTGGTCACGATCAAAAATTACTGCCTTTTGGTGTATGAGGAAGGACCTAGGTGATCCAAGAGCTCTTGTAGAGTATGAAGCTAATGAAGAAGATAAAGAGTTTAGAAAATTGTGGAATATAGAGCATCCTGATGAACGTGATGAATCTAATGATGATATTGATAGGAAAGAAGAAGAACAAAGCCATGCCTATTACAAACCTGGTTTAAGTGAGGCCGCAAAAGAAGAATATGCTTCAACATATACTTTAGGAGCAGCCATAATTGAAAAAATTGGTTATGAAGGTGGTCCTTTGGGGTCCAAAGGACAAGGCCCTTGGACAATACCAAGTGTTGAGCATAGAAAAATAGTTGATAAATCTGGCCTTGGGCTTGGAGGTGAACAAGTAGACCAAGGGGATACAAGACAAACTCAATTTGTTAGAGCTTCTAGTCATCATCCTCATGGTCAGATACAATCACAACTAGGACATGCCCTTGGTGGATAGCTTAGTGCAACTGGGAGTGCCATTGTTGGCGATGGTATGGGTAGTAGTACTAGAAATGGTCAACATGTGCTACAACGACAAATTACACATAATACTAAGAGGAAAACAAAAAAAGATACCACAGAAACACCAGGTGATCAAGCCAATCAAAAGAGGCAAAGGATTTTGATAGGTCCAAATCACACTACCAGTGGATCCACCAGTACCACAAAGGATTTATTTCTAGGAACTCCCCCAATTCCAGTTAGTGTGGGTACGACATCATTAGCAACTGCAAGTACTCAGTCCTTCGCCATTCAAGCATTCCATTGTTCCTGCCTCCCCAGGTTATGATTTCATTGAAGAGTTTAAAAAGAAATCAAACTTGAATAAAAAAGAAAAAAAGCAACTAATGAAGAGTGTGTCTGCTGTAACTTCAGAGCATGCAACAACCATGGTATTACCCACATTTGACACAAATAAATAAATCATGGAGTACACAATTGTTGTTCCCACAGTTCAAAACAAACCAACAAATCAGATGGATCGATCTGAATACTAGGTAACCAATTTTCAATTGGATTTTTCTGGCCTAAAAAATACTGACAAAATTAATGTATCAAAGAAGAACAATGAATTGGTGTACACATCATTGCTAAAGCAAGATAGAGAGAAGAAAAGGTTGCAAACCCAAATAGAAAAGTTACAGGCAGACCTAACAAGTGAGAAAGCAAAGAGGAAAGTAGCAGACAACAAGAGCAATGAATTAGAAAAAAGAATAAGAAAATTTGCCTCTACATCTACAAGCAAAGAGGATAAATCAAATGAGAGAGAAGTGAATGACCTGAAGCGAAGGCTAGATGAGAGCAACAAGAAATATGATGAGGAAAAATCCACTTCAAAAAAATTAAGACTAAACATTGCGAATGGAAATGTACAGTGGGAACAAAAATTGGAGAAACAGAGAAAAACAAATGAAAGATTGGAGACAGAGTTGATGGAAGCAAAAGAAGAAATCAATACTTCTCAAAATAAGCTTTCTACATTTTGTAGAGATACAGTGAGGCATATGAAACAAAATATCTGGGATGAAATAAGGTAGAGGTTTGATCATTTGTGTGACATGTGTCAACTGATTGATGCTATCAGACAACATTATAAGAAGCTCAGCAAATATTTAGTGGACAACAAAAAGGTGCTAGAATTAGAGAAATCTACAAATCAAGTTCTACAAATAGTTTACAAAGCCAGTGACAATGATTTGAAATCAAAAGGGATTACTAATCGGGTTGAAAACTCAATGAAGTTGTCATCTATCATTGAAAAGTGTTCGAGAATGTGTGGAACAAAGGAATATTTGCATTTGGTTGCAGACAAGATGAAGGTGGTGGATGAAAAGGTAAGGAACTTCACAGAGCTTGGTTTTCCAGAGGCTTTTGACTCAAATGAGCGATTCATTGGAAAGGATGGTTTCAGAAAGAAGATGGAAGGTACAAGGAAGATTGATTTGGACTAGTTTCCTCAGAACCCAGATGAGAACTATTTGGATTCAATCAGAACACTGATAACCTTGAATGCAAAATTGACTAAAGAATTCAAGACAGGTTCCACTTCTAATTACAATTATGAAATGTTAACAAAACTTCAAGTCAAACAACATCAGTTAGAACAAATGGTAATTCCACCTCCTGAAGAGTGGAAGTTGCTAGAAAAGGTGATACAGTGACTTGATTTTTTAGTTTCAACCTTTGATAATATGAGTTTCCAAGTTCCAACTCAGCTCTGTGTAGACTTGTCTTTAGGCATTGGCAAGATTTTGCATTGCCAATGCCAATATGTACTCCTTCATGTGAAATTCAATTAAAAAGCTCAAATTCATACTTCAGTAATGTGATGATGTTCAATTATCTGTATTATTTATTTTGTCATTTGAACTACTGATGAACTTGATGGAACTTCTATTTTTTCTCTTTGAATTCCTCTTTGTCTTGACCTTGTCCTAGTCTGTCAATGTGTCATATTGTTTGGAAAAAAGAACCTAAGGTTGGGGTTTTTATTTTGGTTTTCATGAAAATCCTAATGTTGTATGTAATGCCTTGGGTGAAAATCTATTCGGATGTTACCTTTTTTGGGTGGGTTTTGTTGGTGTTTTTTAACGTAAACCAAGTTTGTCTCCTAATCTACAATCATTAACAATTAATAGATAATCCCATCAAATACCTCAACAGAATAGGATACTACTGAAATGAGCTAGCCTTTCACCAATAATATCAACTACTTGGAGCATGGGATGATTACAACATTATTTTGTAACTTATGATAGTCATTTATTTGCAATTTGGCAGCAAGCTCTAAGTAAAGACATACAGACATAGGACTTCACAAACACGTACAATTTAAACCAGTGCCATATACCATTGGGGAGTCAAATTCACAAACATTTAAAATTTAACAACATATTCAAATACATAGCATATAATTATAAGATCCCTAGCAATATTGCATTACAATAGTGTTAATCCATATCCTAACCCAATACTTCTTACTAAATCCCTTTACAAACATATCCATCCATGATTCCATCCAATCATTTTAATTAATTCCTTGAATTAAATCCAAAATGGAAAACATACACACCAGAGTAGTGAGATGAACACCATAATCCTTGATTATACTATTCAAAATTATGATATGTTTATACAAAGGAGAGACATGAGATCGAAACATAACATCATAACTCAAATGCTAGTACTGTTGCAAAACATCAAATCTTCATAGACCTAAAACCCCACTACCGAATAACCCCAAACCTAAATTGTATTAATATTGACTTAACTGGTTCTTACAATCTGTTCTGCAACTATACCTAGACTCGACCTTAAAATATTTGACTTGCCAACCCCTATTTTTGGTCTTGAAATCCTTCTTATAGAAAATGAAGGAGCAAACAAGCATCGGGCCAGAAATTACACATGTCATTGGTCAATTGGACCACTATGTGCCAATTCAAAAATATGATTAAAACCATCGAGTCCCAAAGCATCTTTTCGTTGATTCCACTCATTACATAATAGCCGCTGCATTAGCTATATCTCAAAACCTGCGCCAAAAGCCATCATGGAAGCAAAACCATAATAAGTTATACTATAACCATTGAGTTGTTAGTTTCTGATAATAGACATTGTTTTACTCCTCTTCGGTTAAGTACTTGTCCACCCATTTCTGGTATTCCTCATCCATTGGCCAGTTAAAATTCACCACCTCGATCACCTTAGTATCGTAAGGTGTGTACTTCATCGCAACCTGGTTAGCCTCTCTCTCAAAAGACTCTAAGAATATGCTGGTATTAATTATTTTATCCATACTTCTCACCAACAAGTCATAGTCCGAGTCATCACAAATAAATTTGATTTGT
>CM021100.1:946207186-946224198 GCA_007115665.2 Sequoiadendron giganteum | reverse complement strand
GCATCAATAGCCTCATCTACCTTATGTTGCCACTGCTGCAATGGCAAGATATTTCCCTGTGCATCTATTATATCTGGCAGAAAAGTATCATTCTAGTCATCAAAACTCTTTACCAGTTCTCTAATTTTTCTACTCAAATCATCAGGTAGGGCCTGGAATCCCTTCAATGATTTCAAAAAATTTAGAGTAGGCTTCAATGACTGAGGCCTGTTGTCTGCATCAAACTTGGAAGCCTTAAACATAACATCTAAATCAGTGGCCTGAGGGATCCACTTCTCAACCAAAGGTAGAACTACTTCCCGATCTCTGTTAATGTTTTTAATTCCACCCAAGAACAAAGAATACAAAGAATGTATAGATTGAAACCTACAATCAACCTTCTCATTTAGATACCTCAAAATGGTGTCAACCACCTCATTGTGTTTAGCAATTGCATCATCCTCACTTTCCTTTAGGGCAGCCTACAATTATGTGATTTTATTCAACATTTTCTTCTTGGTAGGATCCACATAATACTCAACTTCCTCCTCAACTGGATTTGGTGTAGGGCTGAGAGCAAGTGTCCGAATGGGGGGCCCAAGAGTAGAAATGATTGGGATATTTAGGGGAACTGACCCTAAAGTAGTGGGTAGTGCTCTGATACCAGGGGCACTGGAGGATTCTCCTACCTGCCCATATTTCAATCTATCAACTTCAGACTACAGCTCAACATTCCTCTACTGTATTCTACTATATTCCCTAATTATTACGGTGTATTTCTCCATTAGACTCTTCTTTTTAGCTTCCTCCCTTTCAGCTATCTTTTGGGCGAATTTGGCCACATTCAATGTCAAGCTTGTGGCTTCTATTGTTGAGGTTTCAGAAACTCTCTTGATGATGAGCCCTCCCCTTAGACTTGGGCCAATATCAGCCACATTTGGTTTTCTACCCTGGGGTGCCAATGCCCATATGGCCAAAGTTTCATATTCCTCACTAAAAGCAGAGTCCTGCAGAGCTTCCTTAACCTCTTCCTCACTATTTTGCATAGGATGCTTAGATTGCAAGATAGAATTGAATGCTACAGCATCAACTATGTCCCATTCAGGTAGAAGTAAGACACTGGCCTGAGTCACAAGTCTCTTCCCTTCCTCAGGAGTAATGCTCTTGAATTCCTCCATTAGTTCGGCCTTAACTTCATCATCATTCTCCTATTCAGACCTATCAGGTCTTCACTCTCTGCTTCTCTTGCATTTATCCTGATATTCCTCTAATTTCATTTGCCAAATTAACTCCAAGAATACAGGAGTCTTCACGAAGGCATCATCATCCAGGAATGCCTTGTAGGCCTCCATCTTGGCATCCTATACACACTACCCCTTTATATCCATATTAGTTAACACCAATTGTGTTGATCTAGGAGGAGAAGGGATACCAACCTGCATGTCTTGAGTAGTTATAATTATTTCATCCATCAGAGCCTCTTGTGTTTCCTCAACCCTTTGCCTCTTTAGGCTTGGCTCTAATAGTAACTCTACAGGATCATTTCTCGATGGTGAATCTAGGTCCACAATCCTTATCCCTCTAGGTTTCCTGATCCCTTGACCCGATTGTGATGATGCTTACATTATTTGTTTTCCCCTTTAATCTCCTACTTCCTCATCACTGCTATCATCTCTCTTCCTCTTGTATAGAGGCCTATCCTCTGGTGGCTAATAAGTTGGCCTTGTTTCTTCATGCCTCGCCTCCAGTCTCTGAATTCCCAAGTCCACTTCCAAATTGACTTTCTTGGTTTTCAAGGTGCTCATGATATCTTTGAAGTTATTCATTAAGAAATATATTCTTTTGTGAAATGGAGTGAACTCCATCGATGGATCATATTTTGGATCCATTTTATGCACCATAGCCAGCAATTTCTCATAGGCAATCCATTTCTCTTTATTCAATTCCTGCCTCCTCAAATCAAACTCATTTCTGATTAGATCCTCAAGAAAATTGAAAACATGTGCAAACTTGCCACCTTTAATTTGTTGTCTGAATAGGGCGAAGAATCCCTCGGGGTCATGCTACCTCTTAGATCCACTCTTCAAATGATAATCATCAAAAAATCTTCCAAAGTGGACCCATCCTCCCTTGGAAAAGACAAAATCTAAAACAACAGTATAATCAAGGAACAAAGTCCCTTTTCCTTTCCCTGTCAAATTATCCTCATGAATGCAACCTAGTTTCCACATGACCTTGGAAAATCCCATCCTTGATGGTACATTATATGGGAGAAAGTGAGGAGCTCCCTGGAAACCATAAACCCTTAGGATAGTGCTTACGGGGTATAAGATGATGTCACCCCAATTGTGGCACACCTTCAAATCAGGCTTCCTCACTTTGGGTCGGAGGAAATCATGCAAATCCTCAGGGACCCTTGGCACATTTACCACCAATATAGCTCTAAGTCTATAAGCAAAACAGTTATCAAACTGCACAAAGCTAACACCTCCGCTGTTGCAAGACAAATCTGCACTCCAAACCTGTACTAGTAATCTTTCTCCGTTCACTTCTTGCCTCAACTCCATTTTCTCTGAGAAGAAGTCAGAATTCTTGTATAGGAACATATGCATTAATAGGGAGTACCAAAAGAAAGGAGTACCAGTGTCCCCCATATGCAACTTCAACAAACCCTCATGTATCTTTTCAGCAAGAAAAGATGCATAGTTGTACACTATAGAAAAATTGGGATACTGAATCTGAGCCCCCATAAACATATAAGCAATGCGCATCACAGTATTAGGGCTAAAACCTAAAATTTGGCAAAGTGAATAAAATGTTGCCAAGAAGTGATCAGCAAAATAGCTCATCCTGAAAGGCTCCTGATCAGTTTGGCTAATGTGAATCATTGAACTACCTGCCTTGGCTAAATGAGGAGGAAGCAATTTTGATCTGAAAAAAGGCTGTGACCTGGCATATTCCTGCTTCATTTCCTCAAAATCTACCTAGACTAAGAATGGGCTATATTAACTCAAATCAAAAACTTGTTGAATCTCATCTGCATTTATATTCAATAGAACCCCACCATCATTATCCCTGATAATCCTTGTCACAGGATCATATTGTGTTCCCACTACTCTAAGTAGGTCAATATCAGGAAATACATTTGGTACAACTAGTTTCCCCATATCGTACTTCCAGCCATTACAGAAAGGATGAGGCACATTTCACTGCCCATACCATCTCCTAAACATTTCTAGGCCCATCATTTGCACCCTAGCATCTGCAATATTATAGGTTTTACACCTTAGTCCCTCGCCTAAGGCTTTCCCATTCATTAAAACCAAACCCCTCTTCTTGTCATTCATTGATAGCGGGAATTGATCTAGGAAATCATCGTATAAATTCATTTACAAATAATCAATATGGCCAGAATGCTGCTTTGATGGCACCATTTCGAACAACTAGGGCTTCTCCTAAAATCAAATTCTTCAACAAACTAGGGCTACCCAAAACGAAATTACACCAGAACTTTGCAATTTCCCACAATTCAAAAGAACCAATAACCTTATAGTCTTAATCAACAAGACCCCTAACCAACACAATACAACCCTCTACAAAAAACACATTCAAACAGAAACCGTGGCATAGAAGGTAACTCACGGGATTTCGCGCCTTGCAGAAAACCAAACCTCATTGTAATTGCTTGAAAAACTCAATCTCTAGCTCTGGAGTCCTGGACCACTTCGAAAACATTTGAATGCCTTTTTGGTGAAGATAGAATGGAATTAACTACTTAAAGCCAATGAAAAATGGCTAGTAGACGTCTCATCCCCCATTAAAGCTCATTTGCATGTCGCGCCAACGACTTCAATCGTATTTGATGCAAATTTAAATCCTCATCATCGATCTCTTGTTCCTGTCAGATCATCAATGATTAGATGGCCATCTTCAAAAGGCTGACATCTCCATGTCATTATCGAGGGCCCACCATAATACATAACACCAAAGGAATACACGTGGCATCCGCCCATGATATCACAATCACTAAACACCCTTCACTTTAGGATCACGCAATGGTGGGCAACCGTTGATTCCCTCCATCGATGATCATGATCATTCACAATAGTGAGAAGCACCAAAACCTATCCGTCGAGCAACTTTTCATCAAGGTTAAAACATCATCGTCGATCTCGAGCATGTGCATCTCACATCTGGTTTTGTAACCCACTCTATAAGGTACTAAAGTCTAATACAAATATTAAGAACTTTATTTACTCCTTTTCAGCATCCGCAACTTGGGACACATGGCACCTACCCGTGATATCGCAATCACCAAGCAACCAATGGTGATGTCATCACGAGATCGCAGGGAATGGTCAAGATCAACCATAGGGAGATTGACGGTCACTAAAAATAACCCCTGCAAAATAATAAAATTACTTAAAATAAAAGACGGGAAGGGGACACCGCCTAGGACAACGACAAACAATGGCTCAAATTTGTTCTAAAACATAGGGCACGATCCGACCCAAACTTGAAAAATAAAAGATCAGGTGAAATATTTAGCATTTTTATTAAAAGGGGCCCAACCTAGGCGATTCAATGGGGCATAAGTTGTTTTGAAACCACCCTCAAAAAGGTAACATCAGAAAAGACCCAACCCAAAGATATACATTATATGGCGGGTTACTAAAGCGGTTGCGAGATGGACATACTCAAAATCAATAGAGGTGTTATAATCTTGATGAAAAAGTTGTTCGACGGTTATGTTCAACAATGGTGACTATTATGAATGAACACGATTGCCGATGATGGAGATCAACGGTTGCCTGCCATCACATGATCGAAAGATGCGAGGTGTTTATTGATTGCGATATCACAGGCGAGTGCCACGTGTATTCCTTTGGCGATGCATAGTGTGGTGGGCCGTTCGTGCTGAGATGGAGATTACATTAGCCTTTTTGAAGGCAGTCGTTCGATACTCTGATGAAAGTGAAGGATCGATGGCTGGGATTTGAATTCACATCAAATGTGATTGGAAACTTGGAGCCTTTGGCGTGGCATGCAAGTGAGCTTTAATGGCAGATGAGATTTTTTTTGGCTCAATTCAATCGACATTAAGTAATTTTCCTTCATTCTATTTTACCACAAAATTATAACAGATTTTGGTTGTGTCTTGATGACAGTTTTCGGCCACTTTTGATGCAAGTTTCTTGAGGTTCGACAGCTGGCCAGTGCATCAGCCATTTTCCAGCGGATGGGAAAAACAAGAAGATTCTCATGGGACTCAGTTGTTGTAACAAATTTTTGAAATATCATAGGGGCGTCCAAGTGACCAGTGACATGTGTATTTTTGGCCCAATGCTTGTTTGCTCCTTCATTCTCTATAAGAAGGATTTCAAGGCCAGAAATACGGGTTAGCAAGTTGGATAATTTTAGGTTGAGTCTAAGTAAAGTTGAGAGCGAATTGTAAAGGGCCTGTTGTTTTAGTGAAAATGTTGTTTTAGATTTTGTGTCATTCTGTAGTATGTTTTAAACTCATTAGAGTTTGATGTTTCAGGACAGTACTAGCATCTGAATGGAAATTACTCATTTTGAACTCATGTCTCTCCATTGTATAAACATATCATTATTTTTAATAAAATGATCAAGGGTTATTTTGTTCATTTCTAAGTTATGGATGTTGAATTGTTAGTCTATTAGCTTCTATTATGTTTTGACTAAAAATACTGATATGATTCATGAAGTGCAATATAATATAAAATATCATGGAGACTTGGAGTGCAATATAAAATATTAAATAAAATATCTTGAACCTGAAGTGGAATGATTCAAAATTTATTTGAATACAATATAAAAAATCATCAACTACTGTTTGGAATATGATTCATGCAGTGCTTGAGTGCAATATAAAATAAGATTATAAGATATCATGAACTTGAAGTGCAATGATTTGCAATTTTCATTTAATAGAATATAAAATATCATCAACTACAGTTTGGACTTTGGAACAATGGAAACTGATTCAAGAAGTGCAATAAAAATACCTAAAACCTGCTAATTCTCTTCCATTTCCCAAACGGAGTCAGGGTCCTCAAACCGATGCTCATCTTCGGATAAAGTAAAAGAGTCATCTTGATTCGGAGACTGCTTTGCACTTTGTTCTGCCTGTGTCTCAAAATCAACATTCATTGTTTGATTTGTGTCAATTTCAATATCACTGTCATCTTGATCTATCCTAGGCCCACTACCACTGCCACTAGTACCACCACCAGTACCGACGGCTCCTGGAATTGGAGAACCTGTGTCGCAAAACCTGACCCCTCTTCTTCCACATGTGGACCTCCAGATTGCGAGGGCCCTTTCGAAAGGAAAATTTTTGACATTATACATAGTTCCTTTCATCCTCAAGTAATTTTCCAAATTCTTGTCCAATTTGTTTCTTAACTTTGATTTCAAAAACCCCAATAAACTGAAAACTCTCTCATCCTCCACCGACCCCAATATCATTGTTTGACATAAATCAGCAAGTTTGAAATATTCTGACATCGAACCATGAAATATTTCACTCTGACCTAAGCTTATCCAAACCTTTTTTATTGATCCCGATTCAAAGGCCTTCTCCTTGCCCATGGAATCAGACCGGTCCCTCATAGCTATTGCAAAACTCTGACATTGCTTTCTAAGCTTATTTTCATTTAAAATTCCTTCTATTGCCTACTCATTGTATGTTACCTTTTTCGAAAACTATTCGATCACTATTTTTACTTGATCATGAAAATATTTTGGGTTATCTCGATTTACCCAAAATTGAGGATACACAATACCCATGGCTTCAAGTATTTCATGTCGAGGGAATCTTTCACGAATCTCTGAGGAAAAAGATTTTGCAATTTCCTTCAAATTATCACTAACAGATTTAACAATGTCGTTAAAATATTCCTCGTTAACAGGTACTTCTTTTCTAGAGCACCTAGTTGTCTTACAATGGTACATTGGTATCTCATATCCACGTACACAAATACATAAGTGCCCGATTGCATTAAACTGTAAATAATTATCAGGATTATTCAAATCAGTAATTTTTTGCCACATCAAATAATTTGCACCTTCTTGTGTTAGATCTAGCTATAGATGATTGAGGGCCAAGCATGTAAGTTTACGTAGATTGGCATATTCATAAATATACATACTTCTATCTTGGGAGAGATGACAGTGACCACTAGTTCAAGGAATGGGTACTTCGACAACCAACCAATTTGAAAATTCCTTGTCATTTCCCACTCGCGCCCCAATTTTGCTTCGCCTTTTCTTTTCTTGCTACCAACATCATCCTCATCCAAGTCGATTATCTCATTCTGTCTATCCAGGGTATCCCTTGGAACATCTTCTATAGTATTTCCATCCTCATTTGATACATTTTGATTTAACACAATGACAATCTCACCTTGACCTTCTTGTGGCAGAAGAGTTGATGATGTATCTCCATCTTCAATAATATTTGGTGGAAGAGTTGATGGTGTAGCTCCACCTTGATCTGATGGATTAGAAGCTTTGCCAATTCCAAAGTAAGACTGTATGGTACCTCCTCATTTTGGGTGTTTTGATGGCCTCCCATTCTCTTCATTACCCACCTGCTCAGGAGTCTTACCCTTGCTGCTCGACATATTGATCTCACTTCGAATAAAAGCTGGAAAAAAATGTCTTCTTGTTTAAGAAGGACAGACCGACAGAGAATATAGATCCCATTCCCTACTTAAAATTATGTTTAAGACTAAAGCAAGAATGGAAAATAGATAAAGAAATCTTATTATTATAACTAATAGTCTCATAACTAATAACAGTATGAAGAAATGATCACTCACCTTTGAGTCTACGTTTTCGAGTTTTGCTGACTTCTGAATCAAGAAGTAGAACCTTAGAAATGAACAAAATGTGTAAAACCAAACAAAATGTGTAAGAACAAATAACAGTTTCAATTGTATTTATATCAATCCATATTTGGTGAATTCTGTGGGATTTTGAAATGGTATGTTAAAAATTTGGCGAATCTCGCGTGCTTATACAACAATACCTTGAAATTTTCAAGGCGAAATAGGTCCTCATAAGCAACTATTTGTAAATTTTAATTGGTGAATGGGTCTTCATAAGCAACTATTTGTAAATTTTAATTGGCGAAATGGGTCCTCATATAATGTTGTCTTAATAGTATTGGCGAATATGTTGGTTTTTAATGACATGCTCCCCGGGATTACAGGCGAAAATACTGATTGGTCCATTGGAAATGCGTAGTCTGTTATGGTGAATTTATTGCCTAAACATGCCTCATAAAAAAAAACCGCTGGCGAATGGACATACATTGGACCGATACTACGTGAAACCCGGGCGATTTGAACACCTTGTTGGATACCTAGAATTCGCCAAATTTGATTTTCCCGATTCCTGGAATTCGCCAATTGGCGAAGATTCGCCACTAAAGTTATCCCTGAAATCCTCCAATAAATCCAGCTAATACGCATGGTAAAGCCTGCCCAGATGCAATCAACTCCCACCATGAAATCTCATAACCAATGAGTTGATCATCATGAAATATCTAAAAAATAGTGTATGTACCTCCCTACTCCTCATGATCATAGACCACTAACTCCCCAACAACCGGTATCCTCAAAATTTGATAAAAATCCTCTAGGGTCACTTTCATCTCTCCGATCGGTAAATGGAAATTTTTGTGGTCACTATGCCACCGCTCTGCAAGTGTTGTCAGTAGCCCTCGGTTAATCTAATACTGGGGCATATCTATCAATGAAGTCAAACCACACTGTTCAATGATGGCAAGATCTACTGGAGTCAACTATGGGATTATGTCTCATGTCCTTGGAAAGCACTCTCGAACCTGTAGGTTCCCTGAGCCACCCTCCTAGAATCAAATTAAAACACTAAATCAGAAAATCAATTAAATCATCTTATCAATAAGTCTATCATCTAATAAAATCAGCTCACATGAGATTTTGATCAAATCTCAAGGAGCACTTATTCTATCACTCAACTCTCATTTATCATGAGATCGATCAACATCAATCAACCTATTGGTGTTTTTTCCCACATAGGATTTGTAATTCTCTAAGAGGTAGACAACCTCTATTATAAAGAACTACAAAGGCTAGTGGCCAACTAATGAGATCTAGTCAAAGACTAACATCTCCTAGACTTTTGGCTCTGTGAGACCAAGGTGGGTAAACCTTCATATGTTCATAAGATTGTTCTATGACTGATAAGAACACTTCTTCTTACAGATGAAATCCCAACACACCCAATCAGATAACAATTACCTTGGTTGTGGCAAAACCTAAGAATACTAACATATGTCCCAAAGCAAAGAGACTGAAAATTATCATAAGATTTATATCTCAAAAGAGATAGTGTTTGATGTTTGTTAAAATGTTCAGATATTGAATCACCATGCTCAGAGCCACAGTCCTACACTTGAAAGGATTTTACCGACACTATCCAGTGCCTCATTCATTGGGCGGGAGTCATATAAAACATAATACATATATTATGAACTTATCACCATAATGCTTTGCTACTATGAGATCTTTCAGTATATTAAAACAATACTCCTTATTGAATCCTGAGCATATGACCATAAACATGCAAATTTTTTTCAATCATTTGATTAACTCATTAAGTTAAAGTAGGAGAACAAGTTACACTTTCAAATACACCATTGAAACTAAATGAACAAACCCTTGATAAATCCATTCATAATCCATGACATATACACAGGAGAGCAAATTGTCTTAATTCTTTTTAAATTTCTTTCAATATTAGTAATTACAAAAGTATAGCATACTTATTTCATACTATTCCCAACCCAGAATGGTTTCCTAAATAATACCTTCAAAAATCCTGTAGTAAAACTAACTGTACATACCCAGAACCTTATGGATCCAAAATCTTGACCATAACAATGAGCCGTGAAATCTCCTTTATAGGACAAGAGAGCAACAAAGCATTAGGCTACATTTTTCATTTCAAAATTGAATTTCATTTAGAATGAAATTTGAATTCACAGTCCTCATCATTGTAAAACAAGGTGTATGATCCAAGGAATCAAAAAAGGTTACATAGTAACCCGTCGAAGAAAACACAAAAAGCATGCCAAACACGTGCACGTCCACATCAACAAGATGAATTACCAGAAAAAACACCGCCCAATAGACCCAACACCAACAACCACTAAGTAAAAACATGGCCCCGGTACAAGCGACCGCTTTGAGTTCTCATCTCAGTCAAAAGCGGAACCGCCTTCGTTTCTCCAGCCACCTCAGCACCACATCCAGCAACTTGGCTCAATGCCAGTGCAGTTATTGGTTCAACTGCAAGGGCCTCCTCATTCACTCCCATGAGCTTAGTCAAAGCCGCTAGGTAACACTGGTAATCCGAGTCAGTCTCAGACTCTTTATCATCAAAATTTGATGAAATTAACACAGGGGATGCACAATGCCCTGGCCTTTTGCCAGCACTCTTCGTAGTGACCCCAGGTGTTCTGAGAGCAAGTTGCTCCTTTAAAATTAGCGACCTCCTGGCTCCTACTCGGGCACTCCTGCGCCCTATAGATTTATCCATTACTTCACAGAATACAAGAGAATAACCACCACCTGCAAACAAAACAACTCAAAAAATACAATGATAACATTGGGTCACTTCACCAAGCATTTATAGAATGAATTGGTGCGAGGGATATTGATTGCTTGAATGCAAAAGAAGCATTTGAGCCATAAGTGGCTGACGTAGCCACCATAATTGCTTCTATTAGGAGGGCATCATTTGCACGCTAGAGAAAATCAAAAGGAAATCCTCTAGAATGCTCGAGCCATTAATAAAATAAGCTTTAGAGTGTGAAAGCTCGTCACATAGATGATCTGTAATTTCTTTGAAACTGCACCGTTGATGTAGAACGGGCCTGGAAATTCAGACGACTCAGATTGAGTCAATCGAGCATCGAAAATCCACCTCAGAGCCTTGAAAAAACCATAGCCAATCAAAACCCATGAAAATAGGAGGTCGCAACCGGATAGTGGGTCCCATTTAGCCCTATCACTCCAAGAACTAGGCCACGTGTCGCCCTTTCACAGATCTTGTGGTACTTTTAAGACATTTACCGTGCTCATGAAAGGTCTGCGAGGGACAATTATTAATCCCGTAATTAAATCCCTCCACCGGTGAAAAGATGGCCACTTGTCATTGCTAGCACCTCAGGAAAGAAACCCCACCCCTCCGTACATGCCAGATGGCGGCATCTCATAGACCTCACACCTCTTAATGACATCAGTAGGAAAACCTATGAGGTTTGCGAGAAACAGTCCAGATCAAAAACCTGTGATCGGACGGTTCACCAAACAACATGCACGGACACTAGAATATTCAGGTGGGACTGGCTAGTACACCCTCGGCAGTATAAATTTTTAAGCCACGATGACGGAAAAAAGACCGACAGGCAAGGTGAAAGGGGTTAGTAAGAGCACGGAGGAAAGGGCTCAACCAGATCACTTAAGTGATTGGTTACCTTTAGTAGAAAATCACTGTTGAAACATAACAAGAGGGTTTCAAAATTTTATAATTCATATCACCTTGGGTAACTTTAAACCCTTAAAACCCTAGCCTCCTTCCTTCGAAATTTAAAATCCCTATCATGACCTATCATCATTCCTCACCTATCATGAGGACGATCATCAATCAATCAACCTATCATCGTTCCTCGCCTATCATGAGGATGATCATCAACCTATCAATCAATATCATCCTATCATCAACTGACGTGATCATCAATCATCAAAATCTAGGAGGAATCTATCAAAATCATCAATTTTTGTTGAATGCGCTAAAACAGGGTTTCTAGGCGTTGATCTACTAGATGCGCTAGAAAAAATGCTAGATGTACTGAAACAGAATCTTGATGCACCATTTCATGGATGCACTTGAAAATGGATCGCATGCACCAGAACAAGGTCTCGATGTGTCATTTCCTGGATCTGCTACTTAGCATACCCTATGCGCGACTCTATCCTATCGATGCACAAACAACTCAATGCGCTAGTCTAGCATCTTAATGCGTTGAAGCGGGCTCTGAATGCACTAACCTATTTTTGGATTCTACCCTAATCGGATGTGCTACTATAGGGTTTTTATTTGTTCAAGCGGGTTTTGTATGTGCTAAATGTCTAGCCTAATGCACTAAAACGTGTGAAAAAATTAAATTTTTAAATGAAATTTAAGCGTGACAAATTCAAATTCAAAATTGAAAAAGTGGTTTTCGGAGTACGTCCCAGAGGTCCATATGCGGCTGGACGCTGATGGCGGCGAACTCGCTCGAATCCGTGTGTGGCACAAAATCCTATCCATCTTTTCTCTTCAGGCTCTCATTTTTCAAAATGGACAAGTTACAAATGAGCTCTATTTTACCCTTTTTGACCTTTTAAAGGTTAATTAAGGGGTAATTTTTGTGGCGTTTTATTTATTTTTTAAAAATAATGGGCCTTTTAATCAACTAATCAAAAATGTGGTGAAACTCTCATCATTTTCGGGAGATAAATTAGGTTATCCTCATCAAATCTATCGATCATCAGCACATCATTGAAAAATCATTTAAATCATCAAAAAAATTCAAATATCCCTGATTTATCTCCCGAGGGAACATCCTTTCATCATCGCTACAAAAAATCAGAGTCTAGGGCATGTCAAAATTTTATCATCGCGGTCGAAAAAAATTATTCTTTGAAGCAATGCGTCTGCGCACATCACTTCAAAGAGGGGCAAAATGTATGCACTTAAAACTGGTTTGAGCACAAATTAATTAAATACTTGTTATTTTTAATAAAAATCTTAATTCCTCTACTTATAAATAAATTGCAAAATTTATTTATATAGTTCATTTCTAAATATTCTTCTTATCTAGAACCACTTCTTAAAAATTAATTAAATGCACAAATAAACATTTTTTTCTTTTAATTAGTTTTCCCTCTTTCACTTAAATTTGAATTTTTAAATTCAAATTGGCCTCTAAATTCATTTTCCTCTTAAATTGGTTAAATGCACAAATTAATTTATTTGGTATTTTGCTAATTTCCCATCTCCATTTAAATTGAATTTGTAATTCAATTTAGCACATTTCTACATATTTTCCTAACTAACTTCCACCTCACCTGCCACCTCACCATGTGTCACATGAAATTGAATTTTATAAATTGAAAATTATGGATTTTCCATCAACAAACTTGTAACCAATTTGAAACCTCTTGGACACATGGCTTATTCTTTCCTTGAATTCCCTTCAGCACTTGGAAAATTTCTCTCAAGAAGGTAACCACCTCCATGATTCTCTCCAACCTCTTTGTGCTCAACCGTTGATGCTGCAGGATCACAATCTCGATCGTTCATCGCTGCCACATCATTATCAGCTTGGAAAATTCTATAAATAGAGCTCATTACTATAGATTTTAAACAAGTAGAATTCAAGTTTATGTTGCAAGAATTTCATTGTAGTTTGAAGGCATTTGAAGAGCATTGTAGTTGCATTTTAGTGTTTTTAGTTTGTTTTAATCATGGCATTTCAATTCTAGTATTTAGTTTCTTGCATTTGTTATACAACATTGTTTTTATCTTTGCATCTTCTAGCTTAGCATCATTTTAACATCAACCTCTCATCATAGATCATTCAGCAATTTACTTTAAAAAACACAAAAATATAGGCATGTAGGCATTGTAGTTTGCATTGCAAAATAGCTACTTGTCTCTTAGGTTTCCATTCCATTCATTCATGTGCAATGAAAATTCTAAGAGCATGGATTAAGGAATCATCGAGAATAGAGGATGATGAGATGAATTCGAATGCAGGACTATGATAGTTTGTTTTATTACTTTTCCTTCATTAGATATAATACATTTTATCGCTTGTGTGTTGTTTAGTTATGATTATTACTACTCGCTAACGCATTAAAATTACACCACACAATTATTTCACCTAGGATACAAAGGGGAAGAAGAGTCTTCTATCCACATGGAGTTGCCTCCAAGGGAAGATACCAAAGTTGATCCTACATAAAATGGTTAAGTTGCATCACCACAAACATGTCAATTGCAAACAAACATGTTAGGTGAAAAGATGAAATTTAGACATCAAGAGTTATGTAGACATAAGACGGCGTTGATATGTATGGGTACTGTAGTATAGAAAATTATACACCTTTCTAAGTGATAATAGAATTTCACACTTAATTTGGACCTATTTAGTGACCTCCCTTTTATGCATTTTTACCCTTCAAAATAGGCCCCTAGTTCCCTTTATTATGCATCCCTAGGCATATTTTTATCATCTCCTAACACCACAACATGCATTGAACAAATACATTTAATAAATTAAAAGGACCTAAAATAAATGAGTCTTGGCAATTTAGGCCAGGACCCATTCGTCCCCTTTAGGTGCCAAAACCCAATTTGAAATATGTTTTTGGTGGCATTTTCATGATCTAAATTCAAGTTGTAAAAGTTCGCTATCGGTATTCAATAATTGGGAAATTAGAAAGGAAGCCTATAAATCCTAGTCTTTTCACCATTTCAAACTAGAGGTTGACAAGAGATTAAGAAGATATTCACAACATTGGTACTTAAGAGTAATGAGAAAAATCAAGCAAGCAAGGTTGAAGTCTTGGAGTAGCATTTCATTTCTTTTTGTGAGTCTTCAAACTCATTTTTCCAAGGTAGATCAAGTATTGTTCATGATTTGAAGATAGATGCCTATGGTGGATCATGATGGATTCTAGATTTTGGGACATGCACCTCACCATTCTCCCTAACCTAATGAATTTTTTTTAAGTGATCCCATCTTCTCTCTTCATTCTACTAGCCACCTAAAGAAAGGTATCAACAAATTGTAGATCTATTAGGGTGTTTTGATATCTCCCTAACTAAGTTTTTTATTTTTATGTTCATTTAGGGATCTTGTTCTAACACACTTGAATAAGTTTCTTCGCATTTTATCTCTCAACACCTTAGATGGACTTAAAGTTAGCTCTTGCTCATATTTTTATTTATCAAATTTTTTATCTTTCCATTAAGGTTTAATTACTAAACTTGGGGTTTGATCGAGGCAAACCCCCATATAAACAAACCAAAAAAAATAGTTTTTTTATAGATATGAAATCGGGACCAGGGATTTACAGGAATAGGAATAGAGTGTAGAGAAAAGGATACAAGCTCAACTTTTGAATTTTCAAAAATAGATAAAAGGACACATTCACTAGAATAGGATGCCTTACTATCTCTTTTGGAGCTGGATACAAACCTTCTTAACCTTCTCAAATCTACTAATTAAATATTGTTTCTAATAATATTATCATAATAATTTGCATTCCAAGTGGTATATCTCAGTTATTAGATCATTAAAGCACTTTTATTCATCTCACAAAATTTCCTTTCAATCATATATTGAGGTGTCCAATCTAGGCGAATGCATCTTGCTACAGTTTTAAGGACAAGATTTCTTGGGTTGATAGATATCACCCTATGACCCTCATATATGCCCTCAAATTGTAATTTATGTTAATATTATGCTTTAAATCCACATTTAAAGTCTTACATTGCACAATTGAGCTCATTTATTATTTTTAGTTTATCTCCCCAAAGTGCATTTCAGTCATATTTTACACTTTTCTATCATAAGGAAGGAGAGATCACATAGTGTCCCAAAAACTTGGATTTGACTCACCTTAAGGGTTGTAGGTCAATAGTAAACACTTGTGGCACTATCCTTCTTCCTAATTAAATATTAAAAGGTGGGTTTGTGATTAGGTGGACACCCCTTTTGTGTTGTTTGGCATAGGTCCCTCATTTCTAGGTCTTCATATTTCACCCATCCACCATTTCCCTTCATTTCATTTTGGTGAACTTGAGTTTGTACATCTTAAATTCTGATTTGGAGATAATAAAAACCCTAGATCTAGATTTGCATTAGTGTGTTTTGCATTAGTGTGCTTTGCATTACATTTAGGGTTTAGTTTTACATGTTTGCATCATTCAAATTCATGAAAAAAATAAGATATTTGCATTCATTTTGCATAGATATTGCATTGTGGAGTATCCTTCAGCCATTTAGATTCAATTTTAGTTCAAAATTTCATTCCAAAATTTGTCATTTTTCTCTCTTTTTATCATTATTTGCATTGGCATTAAGACACTTAAATCTGAAAAAAATTGTCACAGTAACAACCTTCTACAAGCTTAAACAAAGAACACATACATTAAATCAAACTTTGCATTTTTCATTTTTTAGAACCTTAATCAAGGACCCATTCACCCTTGGGTGAATAAGTCCATGTACAGGTGTCTTGATTAATTTATGGGTGCATCTTGGTCTCTGTTTCTTATTACTGTTTCTGCTATCAAATATGTACATTGGGTTTCTGAAACAATTTGTTTTGCATATCAAATATAGTTGTCTTTTTGCTTAAATTTTGAGACGAATTGGGGAAAAATTTGCATGTTTCAATTGTGGATAGTTTTATATTTGTATACATTTACTTCATTTTCAAGATCATTTCATAGTTTAGATAGATTAATTTTCATTTTACAATCATTGAAAACTAAAAACTACCCTAAAAACATCAAACAAAAAACCATAAACTAAACGAAAAAACTTGGAGAAATCATAGTTATTTGACAATGTTAGATCTCTTTCTATAAGTTAACATATCCCTCAAGATATTTAGTAGTGATTAATTTGACATGTTAGATGAAGCCCTTGAGGATTTCATCTCACAAAGCTCATCCACTAAAGCTTTTCATGATAAAACAAAACAAAGGGAAGTAAATGCAATCAGACCTCAACTTACCATTTACCTGCCCTCACACCAACACCAAGTTCAAACCAATCATGTTCTTATCATAGGACCACCTCAAAACAATTCTAAACCTATTGGAAGTATCTTTAACTATGCAAGGAAACTCACTAGTAACAATGTTTTGTAGCAAACTAATTATCATAATGTTGCTCA
>CM021100.1:946190540-946207086 GCA_007115665.2 Sequoiadendron giganteum | reverse complement strand
AACCTCAACCATGGGTGCCTTTCCTTATTATTTTTGGATAGGGAGAGGAATAGGAGGATCCCTCAGGGGTTGAGATGTTAGAGCCACACGCAAAGGACCAATCAAAGAAGATTGTTCACCTTTACTATATATAATAGGATGAGGGATGTCAAGAATAATGGAAGTTAAAAGGCATGGGATTTTGACTTCGTCAATGTGGGGACCTTTCTTTTTCTTGTGTTATGCACAGTCAAAGGAATAGAAGGAACCACTAGAGGTTGTGAGGTCTTGGAAGAATGGGGGGTCTACTCAAGGGAGTGTTCTTTTCTTTAGCCCCTAAAGAAGAAGGCCTAGAAGATGAAGCCCATTGCTACACAAGAGTAGGTTGAAAGGTGATTCAAGAAGAAGAAGAAGTATGTGGGACTGAATCAAGCACTAAGCCCAAATCATGTATTTATAATATGCTTTATACAAAATTCACTATGGAGTAGCATGGGTCTCACCGGAGCAGGCCAGAAATGGTCAAGAGAGAAGCCCCCACGTGACACTAGCGGCTTGTATCCAGTATACTAGATAGTTTGCACATTTCCCTCATGAGGAAATCTCACACTTATGGACAACAAAAGTGATTACATTCATAGAAACTATCCAAGGAATGTCTAATATCACAACAAACATTGTGGAGACAGATTTAGGCCCCACAAGGATCGACAAAGAAATGGATCCCAAGGGGAAAGATAAATACCATCATGTGTGTGGATGGTAGCCTTTAACTCATCATATCTCACCCTATGTATAACATTGATGGAGAGTGTATCCTTGGTTATAACATTGACCTTGCAAGTAGGGTCAACCATAATGCCAGTAATGATATTACAATTGACCTGAGTGAGAATGTAGAGGGGAGAGTACTCTCTATGGTAAGTTAATTCACTAGGAATAAAGGACATGTCAATTATCTTAGCCTTCTAACTCATGGGGGAGATTGAATTGATAGACACCATATTCACATACGTGACATCATTAGATGGTGTAGAAGAAGAAGAAGAAATAAAGTTGGAAGAGTGAGGTGGGAAGGGATCTATGTAGATTTGTAGCTAGTTGTTGGCCTTAGAAAAATACTTGTTAGAGTTCTAATTTTTAGTATCAAGGCAGATGTTACTGCTATCTATATTGTCTTGGATTATATGTCTAAAGCATACACAACGTTCAGTGTCATGGCCAGGCACTCGATGGTATTGGAAAATTTTAGAAGCGTTATACCAACTAGGGTATGGCTTGTTATCAAGAAGTGTTCTAATTTCCAGAAGGGTGATTAAGTTATATTTTAATAATTTTTTTAAGTACACTTGAGTAAGAATCGGATAGCTTTGTAAACACCTAATTACTTTGTGACCCAAGTGTATTAGTTTCATTTGTATGAGGGATAGTTACCACATTAGTTATCACTTTGTTTCTCTTCAACCCCCTAAAAGAAAACTTAGCCCCAAAAATATCAAGGCATGAGGATGAGGTAGAATCCCCATACTAAACTAACTTCTATTGATAGTCTCGCAACGTAGTACACAAATGAGTGAAGGAAGGGTATTTCATCAAGGAAACTCATTTCCTTAATGTCAGCTAGAGACTTCCCATGAACATGCTTTGGATGTCATAGTCAAGTGGGGCATAAGAGATTTGTGAGGAGATGATTTTTTGCGATAAATAAAATTAGTTAACTTCTCATTCAGTTGTTGATTACAATGGGCATTATCAGTGATGGTGACCTTGGAGCCAAGGTTTTCTTGGAACTGTTGTAAGAATTGATTCATAAGTTGATCGAAAGAAAAGATGGAATTATTAGGTAGTGATAAAAAAAATCTAATGTGGTCTCCTTAATGGATCATGAGAATAATTTTGCTAGAAAATGTTCCTGATGTAAAAATCCACTATACAAAGTGGTAGAGGAATTGGCATGCATCTATGGGTCTTCCTTACCAGTGTACTTATCAAATTTTGGTACCTTGATCTCTTAGGGTATGGGAGCATTCAAGAAATTTAAAATACGAGGGCTACGATGGTTGTACGAAGTAAGAGCGGACTGTGTGGTGGTGTTAGTTAGGCTGGTGGGTTGGAATTGCATCTAACCCATGTTTTGCAAGAGGGTGTTCAAGATGGGATCAGATGGCAAGGAGGTGGATTAGCCATTTCCATAGAAACTTGCATTGTAGGAGTTTGGAGTGCAAATCTAGGCAAAGGGATGTGATTATCCAAAGGATTCTGAGATACATTGATCCCAAGAGAAATAGGAGGCACAAACATAGCATTTATATTATTAACAAAATACATAGGGGGTATTGTAGGATTGGTATCTATCATATGCATTGACACCTCAGGCATTCAAAGATTCAACTAAGTACCAGTGATATCCGATTGGGCATCTTGAGGCTGACCCCAGACTAACATGTATGGAGGTACATAAGTATTGACTATGTTGGTTAGTGCACAAAGCAACTCAAGGCCCTTACGATCTGAGATAACAAGGCTTCTCAAATTACCGAAAACAGTGCAAACTTGAGCAAACTAGTTATCATGGTTGAGAAAATATTTGAAATGCTTCAATTTGTCTTCCAAAGACTGAACTTTATTAAAGGGGACCCCAAGAGAATATTCATAGTCTATAGAAGATGAAGACCCCAGAGGATAATTTGGTTAAAATCTCAAAGGAGAAGAGTTCTCAAAGGCCGACTAAGGACCAAAGGGATCGGGGGTCCTAGAAAACATTGTACTGGTTCTAGGAGGACTATATCGGTTCGAAGACATAGTAGCTCTTGAAATGCAACTTACTATGTATCCAAAGGTTATGGATGGGTTGTGAATATCATAGAGGAGTATCCGTAATGCACATCGATACACAATCTAGAAAATAAGAGAATAAATACAAGAGGGATAGAAGGATTTTAATTGTGAAATGAAGAAAAATATATGGAAGTGTGATGTGAGTGTAGGGGGTTTGATATGTGATGGAATAATCCAACACGCCTATACTTCTCCTAATTTCATTAGAAAAATATATCCCCCAAGGATAGGATTAACTTTCAACCTTGAGGTGAGTCAACCCTATTAGGAAGGTCTATTGTTTTCTTATGACAAAAATGATTTATTGGTTGTTTTGGGAGATAAATTTAAATGCATTAAAAAATTCAATTGTATGACCTAACTCTTTAAATCCAAAATATTGTGATAGTAGAAATGGAAACAAGCTACAAGAAGATTTGAGAAGGGCAGAATGGTATGTACCTAGCACCAAAAGTGTGTTTTCAACTCTGTTGAAGGACAAATTCACCCTAGGGAAAATGGGTCTTTGTACAAGGGTCCAAAATCTGGTTTTGTAGTCCTCAGATCCTAGATCTAAGCTTCTAATTTCTCCAAGTTTGATTTTTGGAAAGCTGGAAATAAAATATGTAGGTGAGTTTCCATGACTTGACAACAATGATGTCAACTTTGCAAAATTCCTCTTTTGATCAATCTTCAGTCTTTCTTCACCTATAAATCCATACATACAAAGAGAGAAGAAAAATTATTTATTTTTGGGTGAATAGGAGTTTTCCTTAGTAAAACCTCGGTTTGGTAATTAAACCTTAATAATAAAATAATGATAAATGGAAGGAATTTGATGAATGAACAATGTTATGTCACAACTCACCAAAACCTTAATGGCTTACCTTAGAGGACCAAAGTCTAACACATCTCTCTAAGGCTTGTATCTTGCATGAATAGGCATGATTGATTGCTTGATTTGATGCTTGAATGCTTGAAACCTACATCACAATGTTAGCTCCAAAGCATGGCATGAACACACATGAACTTTGAAATGATGATATGATCTTGATTGTTGTAGATGATTGATAAATATTCTCTTCAATTATCTTGACAGTAATATTTTCTCTTGTGAAGTTTTCCTTAATGCTAGATGATTTGAATTGATAAAATAATTGTATTTATATGTGTTTATCTAATTTCTCGAAAATTAGATTCCGCAAACTAACATTTGAAACTTGAATTTGAATCATTAAAATGCCACCAAAAACATATTAAATTTGGATCCTAACACTTAAAGGGGACCCATTCGCCCTTGGGTGAATGGGTTCTAGGACCTCAATCCAGGACACACAATTTCCAAGGTATTTAAATTAATGTTAGCATTTGTTTAATATAGGTTTCCCTTTCGGAAAATGGGAATAATAAGGCTTTGGAATGCATAATTTAGGTAATTAGAAGCTTAATTAAGTCTAACTAATTAAGGGGATGCAAACATAGTGTGAAAATGTAAAAGTACATTTTCTACACTACAAATTGATGCTTGGAAAGATTCTGCAAGAAGGTGGGTTCATGTCGGGTTCACCAAAATGTGGAAAAAAAATCTACCTTCAAGATGACGAGATCTCAAGGATCAAATTGTCTCTCCACTACCTCAGTTGACACAAATCAAGTGAATTAGAAATAGAGGAGTGTGAGTTTTAACAAGTTAGAATAATTATTTAGACCTTTTAGAAATCAGAGACCAAATGTGCAAGGTATAGAGGTCTTTTAGACAACTTGGCAAGCTCTCTATCCAAGACGTACACGCGACTGTCAGAAAATAGTGGATTGTGTCAGTGTCTCGTATGGACAAAGAATGGGAGTTGAAAAAGAAAGACACAAAGCACTTCACACAAATTTCTAGACATGAAAGGGGATGTTAAATACTAATAAATAGTGAACAATAAAATGACAGAAGTGAAGATGCTAAGTGAAAATTAGATGAAAATGACAAGGAGAGATTGAAGACATTACCAAAAATATTTAATGAAGTTCAATATTTCTTCAAATAGTTATCTCACTTGCACCTACACACTCAAGAACAAAGAGAAAGGTTTGGGTGGTTGTATAGGAGTGTGTCTTAGTCAAACCCCCGTATTGGTGTTTCCACCTCCACAGACACCCTTCGATGAGATATTAAAAATACATGTGAAATGACAAAGGGAACAATATGCTAGAAAATAAAAATATAATATGTTTGAATAAAAAAACTTGGACATTTACCACACAGGAGCTATGTAGCTTGTTGGTGCAGTAAGGAAGTGACAAGAAACTCCAAAATAATGATGGCCTCTTGGTAAGATGAGTCGTGTGTTTGTAACAATGGATTTTGCTCTAAAAGTTGTAGAAGAGTTTTTTGAAAGATATGTGTATAGAAAATATTGAGAATGTTATGAATGAGAGGTGTTGTAGAATGGTGGAGAATGAGAAAAGAAGAGAGTTGTCCATTTTTTCCAAGAGAGCCAAATTCAAAAAGTGTTCAAGAATGAATTCCCCTTTTCTCCCCAAGAAAGAGGGATTTTTTGGTTGCTTGCCCGAGAAAATCTTGACGAGGTTGCAAGTTGGCAAAGGCATTACATTGCAAAATGTGACAGGTGTAACATCTCAACGATCAACTCAATCATGAATTTTCTCAAGACACTAATGCAGCTCCTAGATGTCCTCACGGTACGTATAGGTCAATGTGAAAATCAGACTCAATAGTCAAGAATTTGGGCATGATAGATGGTGAGAGATGGTTTTAGGTTGAGAAAAAGAATAATTACTTTAGTTTATCTAAAGAGCAAGGCATATGTAATGTGAAATTGCATGGGGTAAAATTTATGACAATACAACTATAAAATTCAATTAGTATCAACAAAATACACCAAGGGTTAGCATAGAAATTAAGGAAAATAAATTAATTTTATCTCAAGATGGATACATCAATATCTAGATACAAAAATGTTAAAAATATAATAGAAATTTCGGATGGAGTGTTATGTATTTACCAATGTTTACCTATGTAAATGTTGATTGGCATAGGTAACAATTCCAAAATAGAGGCATGGACATTGATGTTGAAAATAAATGTTTCGAACTAGGAAACTATGTAATAGTCCTCAAAAAATAATAGAAACCTAAAAATAGAAAGTAAGAAATATTGGAAAAGTAGGTTAATGTGTCAAAGAAATAACAAAACTAAAAAGACTCAAATTTGAAAGGACTAAAATGATTTAAACTATGAATTTAGGGTTTAGATACAGATGCATCAAATCACAAAATGCAAGCACCACCCGATGAGAAATTTTGATGTAGCAATAGATGTGTTGAAATGTGACAAGGGTGGGTAGAACACAATTAGACCTACAAAATAGAACTTAACATGCACTAAAAATGACCAAGTGAGAACACAAATAGGTTAGAAATCATAAAAATGGTAAAAATGATTGATTTTGATGTTTGATAATAGGGACACCAATTTGAAAATTGGATACAGCATGGGAAAACATAGGTGTTAATTCAGGAAGAAAAAATACTAAACTAGAACTACAACCAAAAAGTATAAGAT
This sequence comes from Sequoiadendron giganteum, assembly GCA_007115665.2. Taxonomy (NCBI): domain Eukaryota; kingdom Viridiplantae; phylum Streptophyta; class Pinopsida; order Cupressales; family Cupressaceae; genus Sequoiadendron; species Sequoiadendron giganteum. The sequence continues at coordinate 946,200,716 of CM021100.1, read as the reverse complement.
ATCTAAAACAATAGTTAATTTAAACCAAACATGTTAGGAAAAGCACAAAACAACCAATGGATTAGAAAACACTATAAAATAGCCCAAAAATGTTAGAATTTGAAAGAAAAAACCAAAGACAAGTGAAGGATATAGGGTCAATGTATCCCCAAAATGCAAAAAAAAATATTTTGCCAAAGATGGATGTGTTGAAACATGTATAAACATCAAAAATAGATACTAATGCACCAAAATAAAAATTCGAAGCACAAAACTTCATAAAACACTCAAGATATTGTTAGATTAGGGATGTAAATCCCATCAAGCATGCCAAAATTTTATGAAGAAAGCATGAGACAAAAATTGAAAATTTTAAACATACATATTTAAATGTTACCCTCATACCCAATTGTCACATTTGTTTGAGCTTGAGACGCAAGTGCACCCAAAGATGAAAGACCCAAAATAATCCTCTTAATGCCTCTTGTTGCACACTACGAGTGTAGATTTGCTCAAGGTTTTGGATAATACATTAATAGTATGTGGGTGCTCACTCTAGTAACATAAGCTTGCATTAATTGATGTCCTTTTGAAATAGCCTACATAAGGTGTTATACAGAAATTTTATAGATGGTTGATCAATGGATAAGATTAAAAAATTAAAGATCAAGAATTGGGATTGACTAAGAGCTTTGGAGTTGTGAGATGCTTCCAAGTGGCACCTTGCAAATAATGCACAAAAGGAGCTACGAGATTTGAAAAAATTTGATGGTGATCTTTTCTAAAAGGATGGAGAGGATCAAAATGGACCCTTTTAGTAGATCAAAATGTCTTATTTTGAATTTATGTGAATGTTCGAGATCTTGTTAAAATGGATGGATGATATCTCATAAGAATATTTTTGGAGAAATAGAAAGCATGGGTCAAATATGCATGCAAATTCCCTTTTTGGACATGTGCATTCTAGGAACTTGGACAAGATTTGTCTTGATCAATCATGCTTTGACTTGTGCAAATGATTAGATAAATTAAATAATTTATTTTAGTGTACTAATGATGTGTGAAAAAAGGAGAATTAAATAAATAAATATTATTTACTTATGTTAGAATGGGCATGATGTGATTAAATAAATATTAAATTTATTTATTTAAGGTTGGACATTAGAAGAATGATTTATTAATTGAATAAATCTACTATTTATTCAATTAATACTAGAAGAAAGGTCAACTGATTAATTAAATAATTAATATTTAATTAATTAATATTTTATATGAATTAGGTTAATTAATTAAATATATATGATTTATTTGATTAATTTAGGAGTGACAATGTGAAATGTATTGATAGCAATAAAATTATCGAGAGACAATTTTAGGTGTCTACAATCATGTTCATAAATGTGATAAAATTATTAATTCTTTTTAAATGGTTTTAACCAATGAAATTTTGTTGCATATCTGAAAAGTGAGAATCTGAAAAGTGAGAAATGATGAGGCCCTCCAAGACAAAAGGAGGTGCCTTACGGATTCTAGTTGTGAGTTCACCCTTTTGTGGATTATTATGTGAATTTCTATGGTGATGTAGATTCCAAGGACAAGTTCATTATTCTACTTATAGGACTAACCATTATCTATAGGAAAGAATACAAAAAAGCATATTTTTGGCCCCTTGAGAGAAGCAAGCTTAATTGAAAAGAACATCAAACTCTAAAATATTACATGAAAATTCATAATTATAGTTATCTTGAGAAGTCAAATGTTTTTTATTAGATAAAATGAGAAATAAGAGTCTCGGCCCTATTACAAAGCAATCCCACAATAGAGATAATACAATGGCTTCTCAAATGGGAGTTAAACACAAATACAACCAAAGTTACCAAGCACTAACCAACACAATCACAACCAAATTTCAAGAAACAAAAGAGTAATTTAGGATAGATCCTAAGCAATACCAAACCCAACCCTATTCAATCTCACACCCTTAACTCTAGTATGAGATTGGGAGACAAATTTGGAAAGACCCTTCTACCTTTGTACAATTGTCTAGGAAACATTATCTTCCAAATCCTTAAATCTGGGAGAAGCAAGGGGGATTCCCCCACAAAGTTCATATACACAATAGGAATTAAGAAGTTAAATGTAGTTACTAGTAAGGAAAAATAATGTATCCCAATGGTCAAAAATAGAGTCTATTGGCATAGAAAATAATGTCATTAGTACATTTTATATGGATATATATCTTGTAGTAATATGTTAATGTTGTTGGGAGTAATGGTTTGGTTATCTTTTGTTCTTTTGATACTGACTATTTTTATCCAATTTTTTTATATTGTTTGTACTCTATTGGTGGTTTTTCTTGACCTATGTCAAGTGGTTTTTTATGTATTTTAGGTTGAATACGACTGGTTTTTTATTTTTTGTCATGTTGGTGTGATTTTTCGCTCTTGCCATATATTGTAACCTACTTTTGTGGGTGATCATCATATATTAAAAAGACAACAATTAAGGAATTATAGTTTAAAAAATCAAAGGAAGTGAGCATCAACCCTAACCAAAATAAGGTGGTAATATATAGTTGAGATAAATCATAAACCTTATTAGTGGTTTAACTAGTCTTTCAAGTCTCAAATTAGAAATTCATATGGTGAAAACTTATTAGAAAAGGGTTTTGTGACAATACATGAACATAAAAACTTTTGAAAATATCCCTCATCTACTTCATTGACAAAGAAGAATGATCATTTTAAAAAAATAGTGCCACAATGGCTAAGAGTAGAGAAGTGGGATTTTGACTTTATCATATAAGAGTGTCCCATAAGTCAATGATTCATTTTCTATAGGAAAAACACATTGTAGAGAAGAGTACAAATCCATAACAAGATCTAAAAGTAATTATGGATCCAAATTCACTTGAGGTTGTGCTTCTACTGTGTAACTTCTAATTTTTCCATCTTTATGTAACATGTATAGTCTATGTGCCCCAACACTTTCAAAATGTGCATCTCAATCATTTCTTTTTTTAATTTTGGGTGGAAGAGGAACCTAGACATTATATTTAGATTTCCTATCCTTGAAACCTCTTGGATATTTGGATGTCTTGGTCTTCTTCAAATTATCTTGAAGGTGTACTACAAGAACATGAATCTTCCTTACATTATGAGATAGCTTGGTCATCTATATGAAATTTAGTTTCTCAAATGTTGGTTACTCATAGAAAACATCAAACATGGGCATCTTAAAATGAGTACCCCATGAATCCAAACTTTAGTAAAAGGTAGAGACAAATATTAAATATGAGTCTCCCCTTATAAATAAGTAATCATATTTTCTCAATGTGGCATTCCATCAATCGAAATTTGATTAGCTTCAATGTAAAATAAAATACTAGTTGATATTTTTATGTTGATTTTGGAAAAAAATTGGCCCCTATCTCAACACACATATATGGTTCCTTGAATTATGAAGAGATATTATGGCCATATACATAAGATTTAGTTTCTTGAAAGTTAGCTACTCACAAAAAGCATTAAATGTGGACATCTTAAACTTAGTACCCCATGAATCCATATTTTTATTAAAGATGGCCTAGATAAATACTAAATATGAGTATCCCTAGAAAATAAATATCATGATTAGCTAATCATATTTTTCCACAATAATGCATTCCATCAATTGAAGCTTTGATTAACTTGAATATGAAATAAGATGTTCAATTGACATTTTTATGTTGATTTTGGTCACTTTTTGGCCCCTACTACTATGTGCACACCGAATTCCTTAAATTGTGAGAAGATGTTGTGTTCATCTATATGAACTTCAGTCTCCCAATTATTAACTACTCATAAAAAAAATTAAATGTAGGAACCTTAAAATTAGTACACCGTATTATATTTTTGTAAAAGGTGGAGATAAATACTAAATATGAGTCTACCAACTTATAAATATTATGATAAGATAATCATATTTTTTAATGTGACTAATGAAAATACTGTCATTGATGTCAAAGGGGCATGGATAGTTTTGTCATTGATGCCAAATAATGCAAGAATAAAGAATTGAAAATTATTGTCATTGATGTCAAAGGAACTCAAAGGCTAGGAGATTGTTCAGGAAGTAAATCGTTCATATCAAAATCAAGATCATTTGAATGTGTTTATGAGCAGCCCTCTATGAAGTCACCGCCCTCACACAGAAATAAAAATTTAAAGGGTCAACCCTTAGGTTCCTAGCACCCCCATGTGGTGACTTAAAAAAATAAATTAAATTATTTATGAAGGGGTCAACCCCCTTATTCGAGGGCCCCATTTTGGAGATTTAAATTTGAAAATAAAAATAATAAAACATATTTATGAAGAGGTCAACCCCTCTTGGAAGGATCGGGTCAACCCCTCTTGGAAGGATCACCTCCTTTGGCTGAAGGAGAATGATAAGGTATGGGTGATCCCACAATAGTGGTTTACAATTTTTAGCCAAATTGGACACTGAAATTATTATTTTTAACTAAATCTTCACATTTGGGCACCTATAGTGGCTCAACCGTGAGGAATTTGAAGATGATGCAAACTAGAGTCTCATCACATTTTGTCTGTACATTGTAAAAATATTTTTTTCAATTTTTTTGGAATAAGATTGCACTTCTTTTTCCATCTCCCACAAAAACTAATTTTTTTGAGAAAACAACATTTTAAAAAAGTGATGCTCACCGTATACAACATAACTTTTTTTGTATGAAGGATAAAATTCTAATTTTTTCGAATTTAGATTTTTAACTTTGATATCTAGCACTTTCATTTGGTCTCATAGTTTTTTATTTAATATTTTTTCCTTAATAGAGTTTCGAAGTCAAACCAATTGCAATTCAGACATAGGCGGACTGTATACAACATAACTTTTTCTGTATGTATCAAAATTCAATTTTATTTTTTTAAATGGATCAAAGACATCAATACCCAGCACAAACTTATTTAAAAAATATATATTTTGATAATTTTCTATTTTTCCACATGTGCAAAACAAAGAGCTTGATTTTTGGTGAAAAACCTATGTTTAATAAAACTAAAAAAACACATACATAATAAAACCAAAACATATTAAAATTATATTCATGGGATAGCTAATTTAAAGGAATAATTTCAATTAAATTTTAAATTAATTCATTTGATCCCTCAAAAGGTAAATCAAAAGTGATTTTTTATCAGCATTTTGATAGGTGTAAAGGAGACTCATTTATAGGTATGATTTAAAACTAGTGAGGTTCTATCCAAGGGGGTTTGATCTAAGGTGGTTTGATCAAACCCTCTTCAATTGAAATCCTTAAAATGGAACTTTTAAAGGATTAAATCATTATATTTTCTAAAAATATGTGATTTCAACAAAATCAGTTCCTCTCAGAAATTGTAAACCAGCTTTGTGGGATCACCCGTATAAAACAAGGCAAAGTAGAGGTGTGAAGCAAATAAGCATTGAATATTATTTGAATATTGAGCAGATTTAAAGCAGACCAAAATGGCAGAAAGTATGAAGAATATTTATGATTCTTATTGAAGAAAAAATGCAAGTGTATATGAGATATGTGTGCAAGTTTATTTGAAGAGCATGAGCAGATTTAATGAAAAGTTTATGATCAGATTTATGGAGGATTTTTTATCATATGTATAAATTTTTATGAGCTGATATGAGTTTACTAAAGTAGATATTAAGGCAGAAATATGTGTGAAGTTGTAATCAGATTTGTAAAGTGTAATTAGAGCATACTTAAATGCAAAATTGTAAAAAGTATTGTATTAATTTGAGAGAAAATTTGTGGAGAGTTGTTACATCATCATGAAGAAGACTTGTAAAGGAAAGTGGTCACATCATATACACGCCAAGTCGTGAAGGATAGCACTCGTGAGATAATCATTAGATCATTCAAAGGTTTGAAAGAAAGTGCATCTATAAAATGATCTTTGTAAAGACAATATCATCCTTTGAAGAATTTGAAGGTTGGTGTCTATCAAATAACAGGTCAATGTCTCTTATTGAGTTGGTGCACAATTGTGGGGATTGGTGTTTTTAGTGAGTTGATGCCTAAAAATTATGTAAATGGGGATTGTTGTCTCCAATGGGTTGGTGCCTACAAAAGAATATTTGTAAAATTAGTTGGTACCTACAAGAAATATATATATATGTATAAACAATATCTAGTCATGGTTTTCTCCCACAAGGTTTTCCACTTAAATTGTGTGTTCATCGTGTGTTCCTAATTGCTTGATCTTGCATGTGTGTTATTGTTATGGATGATTAAGTTTTGAAGTATTACTATTGCGGTTGATTAAAGTTATGAAAAATAATAGATTGTTGTCATGCCAATTGACCCCCTACTACTCCCCCGATGGATGAAGCAGAAAAAAGGTAAGGTGAAAACAATGCAAAATCCAAGAATGTGATTTTGTGTGGATTATCTGAATCAAAGTTTGTAAAAGTTATGCATTGCAAGTCAGCTAAAGACATGTGGGATAAGTTGAAGAATATATGTGAAGGAGATGATAGAATAAATAAGGCAAAACTTCAAACTCATAGGAGGCAATTCAAAAGCCTTAAGATGAAATAAGAAAACATAACCTCCTATTTGCTTCATGCTGATGAGATCATGAACACGATAAAAAGTCTTGGTGAGCCAGTTGAAGAAGTACTAAGGTCTTTACCTTAGATTTGATTCCAAGGTTTCAACAATTGAAGAAATGAGAAATCTAGATAAATTAACAAAAGACAGTTGCATGGGATTCTTACTACATATGAAGTGAGGATTGAAGACGGGGATTCTTACTACATATGAAATGAGGATTGAAGACAAGCCATCAAAAGGAGAGGCAGCCTTCAAAGCGAAAGAATAAAGAGTATGAAGCAAGTAATAACTCAATCAATGAAACGTATGAAGCCCACTTCAAGAGAAAGCTAAATAAAGGATTTGGTAAATACCAAGGTAAGTTACCATTTAAATGTTTTAAGTGCACCATACTATAGTGTGTGTTTTAATGTTTTAAGAAGACACTATACTACTTGCAAGTCTACATGACAGTAGACCCATAGGAAAGGGATTTTGGGTAATGGCTCGATACAATTTAATTCCAGCTTTGAAAATTTGAAAATTTATAGAGAACACATCCAAATATAGCCTTTCTTTCTAATATATTATTATATAAATTCTAATTGTCTAATGAAAGCCAAAGCACCATTCTCCGAAGCAAATGTACCTTAGTGGGGTTTAACTTTCCAGCAAACTCTCCGTGCGGATCCATGAAAATAACCAAATTAACCCCTGAAGACTATTTGGAAAATTCAAATTTCGTATATGGCTGCAACATAATACTAAAAAGATTTCCCTTCTTGTTAAGACTTTCGCTTTTAGCAGAGGAATGTTGAGACTGATATACATTCATCATTATATACTATCAAACAAATACCGGACCATATACAACTTTTTGCATAGGTTTTAAGTACCTACTTAATATTAATAGAAAAAGACTCGTCACTAAACTACACTTTTAAAATCAAAGACTACAACACGCCAGTAAGTCCAACAAAATCATCACCGCAATTTGCTCTAACGTGTAGAATGATAGCATGGGAAATAAGCACAAAGAAAGAGGAACCCTTAAAGCACACATATCTGACATACCTAATAAATATCTCACCGCAATATGTTTTAATGTGGAACAATCACATGGGAAATAAGCACAAAGAAAGAGCAACCATAAAAGCACACATCTTTTAGACATGATAATTAGAGAGGGGCATGCGTACAAGCTTAAATACACTAATGCCAAGGCTTTGCCACACTAAGTATTTTCTCAATAATTTGATAATACTACAAAAGCGGTCATCATCAAATAAAGCATTTTTTTTAAGAAAAATCAATAGAACGTTGTTTATACTAGAGAAAACTCACAAAAACACGAAAAGAGAAGAAAATAAGAAGATGCACATCTTTGTAGCACACTGATACCAAACAGAATTGCTACTCCATAACATTAGAGCCAGGCAACATTACAATCTATCTTGACTAAAACCTCATATTACAATTATTTGAAACTGGAGAAAAAATATTAAGTGACGAGTGTTTTGACTTCTTATAATACATAATGCGATGAGATTCTGTCGTTTACAGATAAATAATTCCCAGACACAAACTCAGACACAGACATTCATCCAGATATGATTGTCCTCACAGTCCTCAAATACTGGAAAGGCTAACGAGGTAGAGTCCCAGTACCAACAACAAAACTACCAAGGAAGCTTCAATTCTTCCTTTACAAGGCATCATTCTGTTTGCGGCATACAGATAGTGACATGGCTCATCTATGAATGATCATATAAAATTACAACAATCAGAATGTAACGTTTGACTTAAAGATCAGCAAGAACGAATGCTTACTATTTTCCACAATGAGGCCTATGGAGGTCACTTCTCCTCCATCATGACTGCTTTCAAAATTATAAGACATGGTTATTACTAGCCTGGGATGTTCAAGGACACTTATCACTGGGTGCCCAAGTGCAAAAAATACAAGTTGTTCACAAGAAGACCTCAGCTGGTAGCCTTACCACTTAAGCCTATAATTATCGATGGACTGTTTCAGAAATGGGGTCTCAACTTCATAGGCCAAACAATCCATAGTCTATTAGAGGTCATACTCACATTATCAGAACCATTGATAACTCACCAAATGGGTGGAAGCGATCCTAGTTAAGAGAACCAATTATGAAGTGGTCTATAATTTTATTAAAGAGAATATTCTAGTTAGATATGTAGTTCCACACAAGCTAGTTGTTGATAATGAAACCAGTTTTTCCTTCAGTGAGATTTCACTCTTTTTTAATGATTATGGAATCTCCCTATCTCATTCGGCTGACTATTACCCTCAAGGAAATGGTCAAGCTGAGTCTAGCAACAAGAATTTGATAAACATTATCAAGAAGTTAGTTTATGAAAACCAAAAAGATTGGCATAAAAGACTATATGAAGTTGTGTGGGTAGATAGGACAACTCCTAAGAAGGAAATTGGAATGACTCCTTTTGAGTTGGTATATGGGTTAGAGAGTACACTTCCTCTTTCACTGGAATTATCAATTTGCAAATTACAAACTATAATTGAGGATTGGGAATTTAGTGATGCCTTGCAGAGAAGGATTTTATATTTGACTAAGATTTAGGAACAATGAGAAGAGATGGTCGACAAGATAACCATACATCAAGAAAAGGTCAAGAATATTTTTGACTAGATAGCAAGACCAAGAAAGTTTATGGTTGGAGATTCAGTTTTTCTATGGGACAAGTGCATAGAGCCTAAAGGTTTTCATAAGAAGTTTGACACGCTTTGGATTGGTCCTTTTAAGATCACTCATGAGTACGAACCTAATACTTTTTTTCTCGCATATTTTGATTGGACTCCCTTTCCTATTCCTTACAATGTGTAGGATCTGAAACTCTATCAGCTTTGATTGACCTCACAACCCTTTCTATACATAGTTAGTTTAGGGTTTTTTTTATTTTGATTTACTTCCTGAGTGCTGGAGAGTGTTATCTAATTTTAACAACTTTTATGCCCAATAGATAGGGCACTGATCAAACTAATCTAGGTATGGGTTCATTACTTCATCCTATTCAGTCTTCATCCCTAATCAAAGCCACTGTTACCCTATAATTTTTCCTTGCTCCATGGAAAGCTATCTACCAACTTATAAACAGATCAGTCCTACTTAGGTGGTGTTTTGTTTAGTTCTTCAAACTTGGGTGGTGTTTTGTGTAGTTTATTTAACTCCCCACTTTTCTGCTTGAGCTTGTTTTCTATGAAGGTCTTGTGGTCTCACATTTGGGTGGTGTCTTGTCTAGTTCGTCAAACCTTCCTTTCCCACCTGCATAATACTTTTTATTTAAGTGGCATCTTGACATGATATTTAATCTCAGGTGCACTTTTATATAGTTTGTTGAACTCTCCACTTTACCACTTATAGACATTTACTTTCGAATTTTGAAAGAAATTTATGATGAAAATAGTGAGGTGACAACTACCACATGTCATGGAGAAATTAAAGATATTAAATGCTCATCTACCCCCTCATTTTTTTCGTAATTTTTTAAGAAAGTTTCAAGTGTTAGAAAAACATTCTCATTGTGTCAAGGTTCTTTGAGGATGAGTCAGATGAGACGCGAAA
>CM021100.1:945931552-946190440 GCA_007115665.2 Sequoiadendron giganteum | reverse complement strand
ACTTACTAGAGGTTTCGGCTCACGAAATATCATGCTTCTGCTATACAAAACCTTCTCAGTAACAAGGTTCCAAAGCTTGTATCCTTTCACACCAACTCCATAGCTGATGAGAATATATTTCATAGCCTTGTTATCCAACTTTGATCTCTTTTCATTTGGCACATGAACATATGCCTCATAGCCAAAGACCCGAACATGCCTTAATGAGGGTTTTTTACCTGACCATGCTTCCAAAGGTGTCTTATCAACAAGCACTAAACAAGGAGATCTATTAATCAAATAACATGTTGTAGCAACAGCCTCAGCCCAAAACTTCTACTCTAGACCAGCACCACTCAGCATACTCGCCTTTTCCATCAGTGTCCTGTTCAACCTTTCAGCAACTCCATTTTGTTGTGGAGTGTAGGGGGTTGTCTTATACCTTTTAATTCCATGATCAGTGCAGTACCTTTCAAAATCTGTAGAACAAAACTCACCTCCATTGTCTGTCCTTAAACACTTTATTTTCCTTCCAGTCTGATTTTCAACCAAAGATTTGAACTCTTTAAACTGACTGAACACTTCTAATTTACTTTTAAGAAAGTATACAAATGCCCTTCTCGAATAGTCATCAATAAAAGAAACATAATATCTAGACTTTGATAATGAAGGAACATTAACTAGACCAAACACATCAGAATGAACATAATCCAGTATACCAGAAGATTTGTGAGGACTAGAGGAGAAAGAAACATGGTGTTGCTTTCCATAGATACAATGTTCATAGAAATTGAACTCAAGGTTACAATCATCAAGCCCTTCTACAAGGTTTTTGTTCTTCAAGGTTTTTAAACCTTTCTCACCTATGTGACCAAGTCTATGATGCCATAACATAGTCTTCTCTACTAGGAGTTTTACCTCCAAAGCATTTGCAGATAGTGAAGAGTCTCATCTTTCTCTGTAGGTGCAGAATTACATGACTTTACAGAGGCACTGTTACAAAGAACAGGTCATGCATCTAGCTTGTATAGAGTGCCAGTACAAACATCCTTAGCTAACACCATTGCACCTCTAGCCATTTTACATCTCTTACTAGAAAAAGAAACTTCTACACCAACATCATTTAACTTACTAACAGAAAGAATATTTCGAGCCAAACCTGGAATGTGAAGAACACCACCAATTCCTTTGACTCTCCCGTTAGGAAACTAAATTCTAACTCTTCCTCTGCCAACAATCTCTAGCGTTGAATCACTTGCCAAGTATACCTTTCCACCATCATACTTCTCATACTTTGAGAAACAATCTCTATTAGATGTCATGTGAAAAGAGGCACTTGAATCAACCAACCAGACATCATCTGATGCCTGAGTTGTCAAGGCTGCTGCAATGAAGACATCTGCATCACTTTGAGAAGATTCATTGTCAAAAGCATTCTTCTTCTTCTTCTCCTTGCAGTCCTTCCTGATATGACCCGGTTGCCCACAGTTCCAACACTTTACCTTGAACTTTTTACCAGGAGACTTTGATCTCCCTTTAGACTTGGATTTTGACTTGTTGTCTCTCTTCTTGCCTTTCTCCTTTGTTCTAGCTCGAACAGAAAGAGCATCTTTGGCCATCTCAAAAGATTTCCTTTGCATTTCTTCAGAAAAAAGCAAAGCAACCACACCATCAGTCTTGAAGGTAGTGGTTGTGCTTCCAATAGCCATCACAAGATGATCCCAGCTGTCAGGTAACGAACATAATAGGAGCATGCAATGATCCTCCTCCTCAATCTTTACACCTATAGATGCCAATTGAGTAACACTTATATTAAACGAGTTCAGATGGTCTGCAAAAGATGCACCTTCATCCATCTTCAAGGAGTACAACTTCTTTCTCAGGAACAACTTATTTACTAGGGACTTTCCTTGATAAATGTCACCAAGTTTCTTCCACAAAGAAGTTGCAGACATTTCCTCATGAACATTCAGTAGCACAGAATTGGCTAGACTCAATCTTATCAATCCTCTTGCTTTTCTATCAGCAAGATCCCAAGCTTCTTGGGTTGTAGTTTGTGGCTTAGTTCCAGACACTGCAATCCAGAGGTCTCTATCCACAACCAATCTTCTATCTTGAGTTTCCATAACTCAAAGTTGCTGCCATTAAACTTCTCAATATCTATTCTACCAGATGTACTTGCCATCTCACAACAGAAACAAGTTTAACAATGCAAATCTCCCACTGAAATAGTATTAGTGCAAAAACTAATTTTCCCTAGCAGGGATAACATGAACTGGCCAAGCTCTGATACCACTTTGAAGGGAAAAGAATGCGGATCTACTGACCCAACAGTGCGGAATACATTCCCTTAACACCATTACTACAGGGGAGAGAAGCAAAAAACAAAAAACTAGCAGTTTCTTAAACTTATAGAGATGCATACAACCATGGCAATGAGAAACCAGAAAGATAAGCAAACAAAGATGACACAGTATTTACATGGGAAAACCCTTTCAGGTAAAAAACCCACCACACAAAGTCAAATCTATTGTATTATAGTAATGAATCGATTACATACAATATCTAGACTTCTTTGTTTAGCTCACAATCACCCAGAGAGTTTTAGATTCACTGTTACAATGTTTTTACAACATACAGTTCAAAACCCTCCTCAAGAACTCGTGTCCTTCTGTTCTTCAGCTCGCAACTTCAACTTGCACTGCAACCTATGACTCAACTCATGGCTTGTCTAACTTATGAATTATATGAAAATAACTCATCTCTCTTATCCATATGTAATCGACTCAGAAGAGAAATGAAGTCCATCCTCAAATCACGCAACTGGATGGATCTGATAGATTTCCTGCAACGAGCTGACTTTGCATTCAAAGCGATTACTTAAAACGGTTGAGCTTGCCACCCTTCATTGACAAATGCAACTGCCACAATAACTATCTTGGTATCCATCCAATCACTATTCAACTAGGTGCCATGCGTCCAAGACCCATTAGGAAACGCAACTGACAGAGCAACCAAAATGGTCAAATAGACATCGGGCACGACCAAGAGTTCAAGTCATTTCTAACACTGCCGAAGCCAGAGTCAAAATAGGAGTCGAAATAGGACTCCACCAAAAATGCACACTGCTGGAGTAGGAGTCGGAGTCAGAGACGGGACTGGAGTCGAAACATGACTCCACCAAAATTACAGGTCTAGGAACCAATTCGGTTCTGCGTCCGCCCATGGCAAAGGGGAACACAAAAGACCGGAGTCGGATTCAGGGACAGAATAGGAACAGATACAGGACTTTACAAAAATTCCAAGATTAGGAACCAATCCAGTTCTAGTTTCGCCTTCGCCAACTGCAAGAAACAACAATCCAGAACCAGGACAAGGCAGACGAAAACACCCTGAGGAGAATCGAAACATCCAAAGGAAGTAGATCATAAAAGTAGGAGTCGTACCCGGAGTCAGAATCAGAAACTGAAATAGGAACCTAGCAAACAGACATTGCCAACTTCCAAAACTTGTTCCGCCTCCACCAGAACCTGCGAAGTGAGAAACAAGAGATGGTAGGAAGCGAAGTCGGAGCAAGAATGAGAACCGAAACCTAGAACTTAGGCAAAAAGAACAATGCCAAGTTCCATCCCGGTTTCGCCTCCGCCAGAGACCCGAAACTTTGGCAAACAGAACAATGCCAAGTTCCATTCTGGTTCCGCCTTTGTCAGAACTTTGCAAACAACAAAAATTCACCAAGACATGAAAACGAGGACTTCAAGCTGGAAGTTGAGACATAATTTCTCAACAATGCTGAGCTATGAGACAAGTTGGTTCCTAGCCTTTTCCAAATAGTTTTCCAAAAATTCCCCATAAACTTCACATCTCTTTCTACAACTATGCTCCTTGGCAACCCATGTATTCTCACTACTTCCTTGAAGAATAGGTGTGCAATCTGACTTGCATCATGTGTTGTCTTGCATGGAATAAAATGGCTCATCTTGCTAAATCTGTCCACTACCACAAACACACTATCAAAACTAGTTGGTGTCCTAGGTAGCCCTACTATGAAGTCCATGCTTATGCATTCCCATGGTCTACTTGGGATAGGTAATGGCTGATAAAGACCCGCATTGCTTGATGTTCCCTTTGCAATTTGACATACTCCACATTGTTCAACATATCTTCTTACATGTCTTTGCATTTTAGGCCACCAATAGAACCTCTCCACTAAGTCTAATGTCTTGTTCAAACCAAAGTGACCACTCAAACTGCCATTATGCTTTTCTTGGATCAGATTCTCCCTCATAGAACCTCTAGGAACACACAATTGCTTCCCCCTAAACAATAAGCCATTTTGTAAGGTGTAATCAGCATATTCACTATGAAAATGGTTCTCAAAATCAATACATACCTTGTATATTTCTGAGAAATCAAAATCTCCTTCATATAGATCTTTGAATCCATCAACCCTTGTGCTTTGTAGCTATATCTCTTGGACAATAAGCAACCTCCTACTAAGAGCATCAACAACCTTGTTGTTAACCCCCTTCTTATGCTTGATGGTAAAGGTGTATGACTGCAAAAACTCCATCCACTTGATATGCCTCAAGATGAGCTTCTCTTGGGTGTTGATGTAACTTAAGGCCTGATTATCAGTGTATACCACAAATTCTTTTGGCAATAGATAGTGCCTCCACTTCTTAAGAGCCTGCACCAAAGCATATAGCTCTAGGTCATAGGATGAGTACCTAGACTTTGCTTCATTCAACCTTTCACTAAAGAATACCACCGGCCTGCCTTCTTGGCTTGGAACAGCCCCAACTGCTATGTTACTTGCATCACATTCCACTATGAATGGTTTGTCCAAGCTTGGTAGAACTAGGATAGGTTGGGTAGCTATCTCCCTCTTCAATCTTTCAAATCCTTCATTGGCTTCTTTGGTCCACACAAACTTAGTTTTCAGTCCTCCTTTGATGGTGTCAAGAACTGATGCACAGATTTCACTAAACCTTCTCAAAAACTTCATATAGAATTGTGCCAATCCATGGAAACTCCTAACTTATGTCCCTGTCTTGGGAGTAGGCCAACTGAGAATGGCTTCAACCTTGCTTTTGTCTATCTTCAAGTTCCCTTGGGATAATACAAATTGTAGATAGATTAGCTCTTGCTTCATGAACTAACTCTTCTCAAGATTGATGGTGAGCTTCTCCTCTTGAAGTTTCTTCAACACAAGTTCTAGGTGCTTCATATGTTCTTCTTTTGTTTTGCTAAAGATGAGGATATCATCTAGGTAGACAACCACAAAGACTCCTATAAAGTCCTTCAAGACCTCATTCATCACCCTCATAAAAGTGCTAGGTGCATTTGTAATCCCAAATGGCATTACTAACCATTCATATAACCCTTCTGTGGTTTTGAATGTTGACTTCCATTCATCTCCCTCTTTCATTCTAATCTGATAATAACCACTCTTCAAATCAATTTTGGAATAGTATTTAGCACCCCCTAAACAGTCCATTAAATCTTCTATCCTAGGAATAGGAAACCTATATCTAATAGTTATCCTATTTATTTCCCTAGAATCAATACACATTCTCCATTTATCTCCCTTTTTAGGTGCCAACACAACTAGAGCAACACATGGACTTATGCTCTTTTTGATCAGCCCTTGATCCAAAATTTCTTGAACTTGCCTTGCTATCTCTTTGTTCTACTCCGGCGTCATCTTGTATGTAGCCTTGTTAGGTAGTGTTGCTCCTGGTATAAATTCTATTTGATGATTGATTGCTCTCTTAGGTGGTAGTGTAGCTGGTGTACCTTCATAAATTATATCCCTGAACTGATCCAACAGTTGTTTCACTTCTGCTGTCATAGGTAGCTAATTAGGTAACTCCTCTTCCTTTGGTTTCAACATGATTGCATAGACAAATCCTTCTTCTTCCTTGATCTCTTTTAGTAATTCCTCTCCACTCATCAAAAGGACACTGGTTTCTAACTTTTCCACTGTGTTTTCTTCTAACAAAGACTAAATTTTATAAGTCACTCCATCCTTCTTGAATGAATATTTGTTCTCCTTGCCACGGTGTACTGCCTCCCTGTCATATTGCCATGGTCTGCCAAGCATCAAATGGCATGCATCCATTGGTAACACATCACATAGTATCTTTTCTTGATACTTTCCTATAGTAAACTCAACCCAAACTTGTTCATTGACCAATATATTTTGCCCTTTGTTCAACCAAGTAACCTTGTAAGGACACACATGGGGTATCTTGATGAGTTTCAACTTTTGTACTGCCTCCTCTGAGATGACATTATCAGTAGAACCTGAATCTATGATGACCTTGCAAACCTTTCCTAATATCTTGCACTTGACTCTAAAAAGAGCTCTCCTTTGTTTGTGTTCATCCTCGGTAGGTTCTTTGATCAAAATCCTCCTCAACGTGAGATTCTCACCTTCCTTTGAATCTAGACTCACCTCTGATGGTTTGGAGCGGTCCTCTTCTTGAACATAGTTGATCTTCCTCTCACTTTGTGAAGATGTTGGCTTGTCAGGACACCTATAAGCTGGATGACCCAACTGTCCACAATTGTAGCATTTCATGGAAGCAAAATGAGAGCTTCTCCCAAAGCCTCCTAATCTACCTCTTCCTCCATTGTTTGAGCTTCTACCTCTATAACCCCCTCTACTATTTGACTCATGGGATTGTTCACCAACCTTAGCATCACCTTGGTTCCTATGCTCATTGCTTCTTCCACCAAAACCTCCTCTTTGTCCACCTCTAGAGTCTCTACCTCTTCCTTTACCTCTAGTATTGGAATCTTGTTTCTTTTTCAGTTTCTCTTCCACCTTAATAGCCATTTGATAGCAGCTATGGAGGGTAGTAAGTGTGAAGAGACTCAACTCCTCTTGTATGCTCCATCTAAGACCATTTAGATACCTAGCAACCTTGATGATTTCAACTTCTTGCACTCTAGATCTAAGGCTTAGTTTTTGGAACTCCTCTGTATATGCTGCTACATCTAGGTCTCTAAGTCTGAGATTTTGTCTCTTCTTGCACAATTGGATGTCATAGTCCTCAGGTAGATAGTTCTCCTTCACCTTAGCCACCATTGTCTTCCAATTTACTATGGGTCTCTTACCTTCCATCTCTCTTTCTTCTTGCAAGAACTTCCACCAAGTTAGTGCTTGTCCTCTTAACCTTGATTTGGCTATCTTCACCTTTTGTACTTCTGTAATTCCATCACATTCAAAGTGATTCTCCATTCCCTCTATCCATTCCATAACCAACTCGACATCCATTCTTCTTGTGAACACAAGGACACCTTCAAGTGCCTTACCACTCAATGCCTTCAATGCTTTGAGGAAGGGTTCCTCTACTAATGGAGGGTCAGGTTCTAGTTCTATGTCCTCCTCCACTTGGTATTTACCCTTGTCTTTGTCCTCTGACAATTGTACCTTCATCTTGCTTGCCGATTCAGAAAATTCTTCCAATTTTCATTTCATCTCTTCCATAGCCTCTTCAAGATGCCTATTCTTCTCTTGTTGCTCTATCAATTCTCTAGCTAGCTCTGCATTGGTCACCATGGTATTCTCTCCTATAGATTCACTTCTCTCTGACATTCACTAGTTTCAATTCCCAAGCCTTTATTGGCTCTGATACCAATTTGATGGGGAGCCCTATATCTCAAGAGCACTCTTGCTCTTCCCAAGACCTATTCTTTAGTCTTCCTAGGGTTTTCCTCTCTACCCTACTCAGGGATCACTCCTAAACCCCTCTCACCATGTAGGACTCTCCACCAATTTCAAAATCTTCACCAACACTCCCATTCAACCACTAGGCTTCCTTGGGCTCCACACTGACCCAAATGTGTCCTAACCACTCCAGGGATAGGATAGGGTAGTCTTGTTGTTCCTTAGTTTTTTTAAATCCTCACTAATCCATCTCATTGGATTCTTTCACCTTTTGTTCATCGCTTTCTTGAAAAACTCAATTTTTGGTCTTGTAGCCTTCTTGGCCAATTATGACTCCTAAAACCAGTTTTCTTGGCTTTTCTCAAATTTGGTCTTAACAACCCCCAAATATTTTTGGATATTATTTCTATTGGTACCCTAGGCTTCAATATTTACCAGGTGTAAGGTCTCCCAAGTGGCCGTACATATGACTGTCCTCATACCCCCTAAATTCAAGGGTTTCTAGGGTTTTGGCTCCTTTTTCCAACTTTGAGGGCTTCAATGACCTCCTCAACTCTCCTCCTTTCACACACATGTCTGGAATACATGTTCCCACACTCCCATTCTCTTTATTGGCATGAACCAATCCATTTAGTAGTTTTCTTTACTGTTGTCCTCTCCAAGCCACTAGCTAGAATGCACTTGCACTCGCCTAGTGTTTGATGAATTCAACTCTTCCCCTGCAAACCAAGACTCCAAAAAAAATATTTACACTATAAAAATAGTTCCCTACTTTATTCCAAGTGGCAATGGTATCCTTTCCATAGGAACTCAAGTGGCGATCATTATTTACAAAAACTGGCCTTAACCGGTAGTGTAACCAAGAACACCAAAACTTGCAAAATTACAACCAGTTGAATTAAATGGATAATATAATGCTTCACACAGTAATTAAATGACAGAAAATAAATACTTAAAGTATAATACCAGTCCTCTCAATCCATTCTTGATTGGATGAAGGCTCAAACACAAAAATTCACTCAAAAGTTGTTGAATTTCAATCACTCAATATGCTCTCCAAGTCTCAATTCGTGAAAATGAACTTCCAACCCAGGTATTAGGGTTTGGATGACCTTATATACCTTTCTCCCACATTCTAGGACCCTTGGGTCGGACTTAGAACTACATTAATGCTATTTTCCAATTTTTAGGCCAAATTGCCAAGACTACATTGCCAAATTTGCCTAATCTCACCATTAAGACTTCTCCAAACCTCAAGGTTCTAAACCAACCTAATTTTTCCACTAAACAACATGAATTATACCTTGGGAATTTACATCATAGTCCTTATTACCTTGGTGGTTGGCTAGAACCACCTACAAGCCAAAATTGCCAAGATCTTCCAAAAGACCTTAAGGTGCTCCTGCACCATTTTTCCTAGCCTGCGAACTAGCATTGTCATCTAATATCACTATATTTCACATTAATTACATCAAAAACCCTAAATTCCTCTATTAATTGAATAATACTACATTATTTAATTAATTCATTTTTTCACCATTTTTTACTAACTAAATAAATTCCATTTATTTAATAAAGTCCTAAAACCCTATTTCTAAGATTAATTGAATAAAATGACATTATTTAATTAATTCACATTTTATCATTTCGACCGATAAATAAATTACATTTATTTAATAAAGTCCTAATCTAACTTCATTTCATCTCGATTAGTTAAATAACACTAATTATTTAATTGTGTCGCTAAATCCACTTTATTCCCTAAGTCGATTGAATTATTAAATCATAATAATTTAATTAACTCATTTTCCCTCCAAATTCGAATAATTTGAATAAACTATTCAAAACATTATCAAAAATCAAATCAAACTAATGCAACTCTATTCATAAAAGTCAAACTTGATTTACACATTCAAATCCAAAATGAATGAATTAATTAAATAAAATTAATTAATCATTCTCAATCACTTTTCTGATTGAGAAAATTATGATCCCTTGATTTCTCAATCTATTCCTAATAGATCTATCTATTCTTCAATCCCACTGAAGGCTCAAATTGATTTCTTCAATTCCATAGTTATTCAATATATCTCTCAATCCTATAGATTTTTCAATCTATTTATTCAATCACACAAATTGTGTAGTCTATTTTGCATAGATTATTCGTGTATAAATCATCTCAACAACCTTCAATCATCAATCTTGATTCAACATTGTTTAATCTTGATCGTCCATTTCAAATCACAATTTATATATAACAAGCCTCTTTCCTCACAAAAAGGGATCAAAGAATCAACACTATTTGTACAATGAATTACTACCGATATTTGCAATCACCATTGATAGGGCTTCAACATTTCTTCGATCAACCAACATGCAATGCATCAAAAGCTTCTCACACACAACAATGGAGGCTTCATAGTGATATGAAAAATTCAACATCATGTAAACACACCCTGGCATGGGATGTTACAGGTCCTAGAGGTGCTCTAGAAAAATCTTCACGCACAGGTTTCGGGAAGCTGTTGCACTAGATTTCATGAAACCAGTGCACTTGACTCTAATTCTAGTGCACTTTCTCTATTTGGGTGCTTTTTCAAGACGTACTTTTGTGCATATAATTTTAGCACTTGCTATTTTTGGGTACTTTTGACATACTTTGGTGCATCTGATTCTTGGGGCACTTGCTCTGTTTGGGAACTTTTGACATAATAGGGTGCTATTGACTGGCAATCAAGACTTTTTTTACCCTATCTTCAAAAGACCATATCTTGGTCATACAAAGTATTTTTTAGTACTTTTTTCTTAAATGGGGTAGAATTTCATGATCTTTGCAATGGTGTAGGTGGTTTTCAGTTTTCGTATAGGTAAATTTTCCATTGGTGCACTTAATGTTAACTTACCTTGCAATTTGGTCTAGGTTGTAGGTTTTGATGCTTAATCACTTGTCTAACTCTAACATTTGATTGTGTGTTGTGTTTGAAAAGTTTCTAAAATATCTTATGCAAATCTTGCAGGATTTATGGCGCATTTTGTTTTATAAAAACAACTAACACATTTTTTATAGGGAAGATGAACAGTCAAAGAACTTTAGATTTTTAATTCTTTTTAAGTTAGGAATCATTTATTTTGGTGCATAAAAAAACAACACATTTATTTTTAAGTGCTCTAAAATGAACCATTTTAATTATTTTTAAGTTAGCAGTCTTTTGTTTTGATGCTTAAAAAGAACCTACAATAACACATTTGTTTTCAAGTGCTCTAAAATGAACCATTTCAATTATTTCTATGTTATGAATTTTATTTGGTGCATAAAAAGAACAACACAAATGAACAGTTCATTATTGGTGCTCTAAAAAATGAACCATTTCAAAGATTTCTAAGTTAGGAATTTTTATTTTGGTGCATAAAAAGAACAATGCAAATGACCAAAACTATTTCCTTTTGTTGACGCACACTCATATATTTTTTTGTTGACCAAATAAGACTAGGATTAATTTAGAAACACTCAAAATTTGGGCTTAAAAATGAACAAATTGGTTTTTTTGTATTGCACCTTTGCTATCTTAAGTGATTGATATCTCAAATCCTTCATTTTGGTGCAATTAAAAAGAATCATTAGTATGATTTTCACACATTTATATTGGGGATAGCACCTCTTGACACTAATGGATTTGACCCCAATTTCCGATGATAGATCATCAAAATTTCGACAATCTATTGTTGACCGACCGATGAATCACACAAATCAGCGTCATCGCTCAATTATCATCTACACCCCAATGGACAATAAAACATCACCCTCCCGATGAAAGCTCATCGGAACAACGACGCCCATTCCATCGATCGCGCGATGAGCAATGGCTAGACTGCAGGTAGAACACCATTGTCAAAGATTCGGAACAACATCATACATTTGTCGGAACCACGATGACATTTCCATCGGTCTAGAGATGAAAAATGTCCGGAGCTCGGGTGGCATACCATTGCTGAAATGTTAGAGCATCGACATACATTCATCAGGATGGAGACGACTGTATCATCAGTCTACCGACGAATAGTACTCGGAGCAAAGGCGACATACCATTGCTGAAGGTTCAGAGCAATGACATATAGTTGTCGATCTAGCGACGAACAATGCCCAGAGCACATGCAGCATACCATCACTGAAGGGTTAGAGCAGTGACATATAGTCGTTGATCTAGCGACGAACAGTGCCTGGAGCACGTGCGACATAAGAGCGTTGAATGCACGACGCAATAGGAAAGTCATTACAACGAAATTTCATCGCACTCATGATGAAATAGGCAAGTCATTACGATGAAAGTTCGTCGGGTACATAGCAAGGTCGTCGGGCATTTTTGCGGTTCATCACAATTTCGACGGAACATTGCAATTTTTTTTAGAAAAAAAAAAAACTATTCGTTGAAATGTAGGCATATCGGAGTGACTCTGGGTGATATATAAAAGTCATGCAGTAGGCTCCAAAGTGCATCCATAGGGATAATGAAAGGACATAAGGTTAGGTCAATCAAAGAGAGAAAGTTGATGTGCCAAGACGATGAGCATTTAATAGGGGTAGTAAAAGACAAGATGGATTGTCATCAATGCTCAGATTGGAAGACTTCATTACGAAAATTTAGATCACAATATGATTAACCCTGTTTGGACAAATGCAATGACATTAGTGTCGAGAGTTAAGAGGCCATTCAAATTTGCATTTCAATAAATTATTGTATGCATTGAGTAAGTGTTCACAAGGTAGAAAAAGGATAGTCATATGACTATTTAAAATATCAAACAACATGTCAGTTGTTGTGTTTAATTAGGCTTATAGAGACAAGGATTTATCAATTTTTGCATACAATATCTATAGTCCAAGCTCTAGGTCTACATTATTTGGCTACTAAGTATGAGAAATGAGAAATAAATAATTGTAGAATATGGAGGCTATGGATGATATTATGATGGCCACATTTGATATTGATCAACAATTGGAGCAAAATATAATACCTATGACGAGTCATGAGATCAAGGGGACTGTCATGGACAGCAAGCACAACCTACGAACTGGATTCTAATTTTGGTAAAAAAGAAAAAATCAAACTAGTGAATATTAAACTACACACTAGAATCTAAATTTGTGGAAAATGAGCAATTTGGTGAGAAAGAGTACCTGCAGTGCGTCTTGGATACTTAGCTAGTGTATTAAAAAATAGGATTGCAAACCCAAAATTATTCTCCTTGGAAATTCAATAGAAAAATACATAATGTTATCTTGGATACTTATAAGCTCTTAGATAGTCAATAAAACAATATGAGCATGATTATGAATGGTTTTACCTGGTCCCACTCTTGATCTCTCCATGTTTGAGAGCCTTCTCTTTAAGACCCCATGAATCCAATTTGATCCATTTCTACCAAAAGAGATATTAATGTGTAAACAAGGAGCCACATTTAGACAAACTAGTTGTTGATTTATTCTAATAAATTTAGAGACTACAAAAAGAAGATACCTTATGGGGATCATGTGGGCTTCCTAGAGAAAGCACTACAATATGGCTTCAAACAACAATGAAAAACTTTGGATTAGCTTCACAGTAAATCCTAACAGCATGATATTGAAAGTTGCTCAGGTACTGGGTCCTCTCCCCTAGATTAAATTAAGGAAAAAATTATTGTAAACACAATATGTATAGAAGAATATGAATGCAAAGGAAAATGGATATTAGAAAACATAAATGTAAATAAAAGTAGTGTGAGTAGAAAATGAATATAAATTGGTCTTGAACAAATAAAATCATACCCAATTAGCATTAAGTTATACTGACCTTGTACTCATTGCCATTATCAATCTTGAAGGTTACTTTGATGCCTTCTATAGAAACTCTTTGGCCATGAGGCAAGAGAAGGCAGGAAAACCAAGTGTATATTGATGACTTCCTGACAATCAAAAAGAAAGAAGCAACTAGTCAACCCTATTAGAACAGAATAATCTTATGAATTGATTTTATTTGTTTTACTGGCTAATGGATAGTGGACCTAGTTCTCTTGAATTGAGATACTACTAAGATGTGTTGACTGGTGATTTTAGACTATCAATATTCTACTTCAATCTCTATAAGTTACTTTTGTCTTAAATATATTCAAGATAACTCTGCAAAAAAATTCCCTGATCTCTTAGAAATTATGCAGATTAATTTGTTAATACTTCTCCATTTTGATATTTTCTTTCAAAAATTCATAGAAATATATGTAATGCCATATTTGAAACTTACATATTTTAATTTTATTTCATATGCTGGATGAATGAAGTAAACTAAGCAATTGGCAGGTGTAAAGCCAAATTCCTTAACCCTTGCCAACATCCTTCTTTCCTGTTTTAAAACATGTGCTTTGGAACAGGGCATGAAAATCCATGTAAGTATAATGAACATGAGATTTTTGTGATCAGATATTATATTACAGTAAGTTGAATGAATGTAAGTAGAGATATTTTAGCATACCTGCAGATGGTACAAAATTTCATGCTTAAGTGGAAGCCTCCCATCAACAGAAAGATCCAAATATTTGTGTATCTATCTCAATTGAGCCTCTAAACCCTTCAGAGCTGTCAAATTTTCCACTAACCTGTTCTGCACAAAAGTCAAATTTTAGAGACCACTAAAATAAAATAAAAAAACATTACATTATGATCCAAATCCACACACAACACAATGTTCATAGTGAAAAGTTAGCACTTTCTTTCATCTTTGCATATTGATTTGATGCTTCAAACAATGCATTTCTTATATTGAAAAGTGCATTTCTTACCTTATTGAGCTTCTCTTTGTTTTGAGAATAGTTTAATATTCTCTACTTAACAGGGCCAACCACGTGAAGGTGGAAGCTCATTTGGCCCCTCCCTCCCCCCCCTCACGTCACTCTCAATTCCCCATACCCGATCATATAACATTAATCATTCATTCATCCATTAATAACATATAACATTCATTCACTCATCCATTAAAAAAATATAACATTTATTCATTAACATATAACATTTATTCATTAACATATTCACATTCATTCATTAACATATAACATTCATTTTTTCAGTTTTTACATATTATCAAAAATATGGTTGTCAACTTGTCATAATATGATTACAATCACTTCTTTTTTTGTTTCTTTTTTGCAGCTAAATAAAGCTGAAGTGGAGTATCGTTTTCAAAATCATCTATCCCCCCTTCAATTGTTTTGAGCTCTACTTGTGATCTTAATGTATGCCTAGTCGTGTACTCACAACGTGGACGCGGCTGTAAGGGGGGGTCTGCTGCAATAGCAAAGAAATGTTAAAATGATATGTTTTATTATTATTGTTACACGTATTTCATTAATTAAAAGAACATCAGAGTGGTGCTCTTTACCTGAATTGGCCACATCATGTTCCTGATATTGTCTTATAGCCTCATGCTGAACATGTTGAACACCCTCTAAATCCTGATCTGGAGTTGAAATACGAAAGATTACATTAATTAATACACCAATTGCAATTAAATATGTTTAAAAGAACATTAGAGTGGTCCTCTTCACCTGATGGAGCCACATCATGTTCCTGATCTTGTCTAGCTTGATCATGCTCAACATGTTGATCACGCTCTACATGCTCTAAAGTTGAAACACGAAAGGTTACATTGATTAATACACCAAATGCAAATAAAGATGTTTAATTGTATTAATCCATACTGCATTTTGTATAGCACATGAATACATCCAATACCGGGATGCACACCATGGCCTTCATCAGCAGGTTGCGCTCCACCTTCACTAGGTTGCATTCTAGTGTCATGTGCAGTATTATCATTGCTTATCTATGTAAAACAAATAGGCACATTATTATGGTAGAAATTAATGTTGAACAGATTGCACAAGTATTCAATTTGAAATAAACTTTATTGAGTTTATTTATCTGCATGTTGGATGCAGTGGAAGATTGTGTTTGCCCAGTCGAGACTCTTAGTTGTTCAGTCAGGGCTCCATAGCCTTGGTGGAAGGCAATCTTTAGGTCCTCTTCTGTGGGCACTCTATTGAAGTCAAAGCCCTGCATTTTTGCATGCAATCATGAATTTTGCTTCCATGGTGTGATAAAACCAAAATTGTTTGTAATTTATTATTTGGATGCAATATTTCATTTATTGATACTTACAAATCATGTGGTTGTTTTCATATAACCACCAGAGCCAATTTTGTGCTGCCCGTGTTTTTCTAGTCTTGCCTTTGTTGCCTTCGATGTGTCAGGAAGCCTATGAAAAAATTGAAATACGCTAGATTATGTAAAAAGAAAGAGTAATCAGTATATAATTAAATTGTTGATAGTATCACATACCTTGCTTGGCCTGGTGGTGTCTTTCCTTTCTTCTTTTCAGCCTTCTCCTTTCCATCCGACACCAAGTCCTTCCACTCCCTTTCCGGAATCATTTGGGGACGCTCGTACTTTCTGTTCTTCTCTTAATGCGACCTATATTGGTCCCTCACATACTTTAGATAGGTACCAGCTTTCTTGAGGACCTTGGTTTGGTTGAATGTTTTATCACCGAACAACACAACTAAACGGTTAATGAGCTCATCCTTTAAATCTTGATTTTGGGCATTCCACGCCCGAAGAGCTCCAATGTAATATCACTTAGATGTTTATAAAAAACATCATTTCCTACAAAATGATCATGAGATCATTAGTCTATAAAGAGTGATCAATAAGTAAATTTCAATTGGATTATATATAATAATAATTAAGACATTTCAAAGTACCTGGGACCTTCTCTATCTTTATGGGAAGGAAATCCTCGATCACCACAAATGTGACCAGCAATGTTCCCGTACTAATAATACAGGAAGATCCAGGAAATGCTACTAAAACATCACCAATACTAGCAGGCTCTGTATCCATCGGTACTGACACATGTGGGCATGTGTTCGCTGCCAGATGGTGGACTACCGAATGCCTGCATGGTATGTGTTGCCGACATTTTAGTCGACAATATAGGCACGGATGATGGGGCTAGATAAAGTGTTTTAGGTGCAAGAAGATCATGATTGACACTTGTACCATCCCCTACTTCCCGGGAAACACTTGCAGTACCTTGATCATAGCCAACAACATGATGAGGATGCAAATAATCTTGTAAAAACAACACATATTTTAGTTCATGACATAAAAGAGTAAAAAATATAAAACCATGAATGAACTTATGTTATAATTAAAGATCTCATGACAGCTTACTTGCAAGTTCTGTGCTCCCTCAGACAATAGTTTAACCCTTTCTCTTATCTCATCTGTTTGAGGCACTACGAATACCAACTTAAGGATTTCTTGATTGCAATTGTTTTGGGCCTTCCTCATCATATCCACAGGGTTTGTGGAAAATGCGATGTCATCATCGCATAATAGTGACTCCACCTCCATATGGATGTTCTCCTATACTGCTAGTGCCTTTCCCTGATCAGCCGACTACATTAAGAATATTAAAAACATTATTAAAATTAACCCAATAAACTCATGAAAAAAACATAATAATAAAACATTTTGCTTGTATCTAATTTGTAAAATTATAATGAGGTAAACCTGTCGAATAGAAGTGCCTGAAGATGGATCATGATCTGCGCTCTAGGCCAGAGCCTTCCTTGTATGATCAATGTCCCGCTGTGACAAAAATTAAATATAAAAAACATTACTGAAATGAAACCATTAGACTTACAAAAAAAACATAGTAATAAAATGGTATATTGGAGTCATTAATTGGAGGTTTGGTAAAATGGTATATAGTACATACCACCCCCATAGTAATTGTCTTTGTATCTAAGAGATTCAAATTGTAATCGATTAGCAACTCTTCCCCTACAGTTATTGATTTTATCGTACATACGAATACACGATTTCCCTCTCGCGCCTCAAATATACAATTGGGTTGCTTATTTGTTGACCTAGGTCATGTACTATTTATAAACTCTGCAATATTCCTTGATGCTTTTGGCCTTCCGTCAATGTACCTAGCCACTCCTTTATTTTGATCCTTATCTTTTAGTTGTATATAATTTACTGATAGTGCATACCTACGCATACTTCATGTATATCAAACCAGTTGCATCCAGTCTTTGTAACTGTAACAGGGTCCAACATACTCCATCAACTCAGTATTTTTGTCGTAATAGACCTTTATGCCATCCATGCAAAATAGGCCCAAACCATGTAATGACAATGGTGCTATGCGATATATCCTCTCGTTGACACAAAGATCAGTATTTGTTGGAGGAAGTTCCTTGGGTACCCATTGTTTGCATAGATGTTTCTATGTCAAGGGCACCTCGATGTCACCTATGCTCTCATCATCATAAGAACATGACTCCCCTTCAGTAAGAAAAAATTCCATGCATTTACAGAATTTTTTTCTAATCTTTTGACCTCTAGTTGGTCTCCCTCTTTTAGACCTACTACATGTCTCACTTTCCTCTTCTCTTCCTGAATTTCCCTCGCTTGAGGAAGACAAATCTGACAAATACTTATTTGGTGGTACCTGCACTCATAAGGATGTTGGATGAAGTTCTTTCATGGTGATGTGATCCAAAGGTGACATTATGATTAATCTATCATTTCATCACTAGAATTTGATAGGTTATAAGGTAATCAAGTCTTGATAAATTGCAAGTTATTGTTACTACCGTCCAAATGTGTCCATCATAAATCAAATCTACTTAACATTTTAACTCCCAAAATTTGTAACAAGTGTTAAATGTGACTGTGGTCCACCAGTTACACAACCAAGGCCTCAAATGTATTCTCTAATTGTAATCAAAGGACTTTTGCTCTTCATTCAAGTAAATAAAGTTGAAGGGAAACACCACCAAGTGGTTTATTGGACACCTACATGACTAAAAATAGTGGCAAATTTACATTTAATTTCCATATGTCTAAGTGGTGAATGGGGAGGGAGTGTGTACTAGGCTTGGTAAAGTCATCATAAGTTTATCAATGTTCTAATTCTCTATGACAAGGTTTCAACATCTTCAAATAGTGAAAGTTAGTGCTCATAGTCATTTGAAACAACAAAATTTTGATTATGTATGATGGTAGGATTTGATAACTTAAAAGAATTGGCTACCCAGCAAACTTAAAGTTAAAAGAAACTTTTTCAGTTTAAGGGGTTAGCACTTTCTTTCATCTTTGCATATTGGTTTGATGCTTCAAACGATGCATTTTTTTATCCCACTTCTAAACCTATTGTATTCCAATCCCATTGCAATTGTTGAAGGAGCTGATACCAAAATTTCATATCAGATACGACATTCTTGAATCAATTTTTTGTGTTTTTACAATTTTTCTGAAGTTCTTTTGTGTTGTATGGATCCATACAAGCTTGAAATGCTCTGAGATCATTGGTGTAGATAAATATATGTCTTCCCTTTCATTTGCATTTGTTTTGAAGTTCTCAATCGTTGTTTTGTGGGATTAAACAATCAAATACAGGCACTGCCCTATTGTGCCTGTGTAAGGGTTTGAGGGCTAAATAGAAATGGCATCCACCAATCCACCCACTGTCTTGGAACTGTAACTCGATGGATTGGTGTGCATCATGGTGGATTTGATGGAGTTTCAAATCTTATTCTTTGAATTCCATTTATGTTTTTCCCTTGTCGTGGCTTGTTATATTATTTGGGAGGAACCTAAGGTTGGGTACTTTTTACCTTGGCTTTCATAAATTAAAGGACATTTGATGCAATCATATGCCTTGTCAAACTTTTAACTTAATAGTAAGGGCATCATGAGTAGTTTGTTGGGCCCATTCAACAATCTTCGATGCAAGGATTGAATTGTCTAGAATGTATCTACTATCAAGAAAGCCAATTTGTTTACCTCTATGACTATAACTCAAGCAATAGGTTTAATTGTGATGGAAATGATATTGAAAAAGGATTTTGTAATCTAGGTGTTGAGAAGCATAATTGGCCACCATCCTAGGAAAGATTCTTCATTCTCACTTTTAGGTGTTAAAATTTAACAATACGTAGATTGATTAAAGAGCCCAAAGAGCATTTCCCCATGTTATCCAAGTACACATAGGAGCGGTCTTCTCTTATATGGTTGGACATGATTTCAAGAACTTAGCTAGGAATTATTCATTTAACATAAGGTTTTCTCATAATGCCATCATTGGAAAAGTATGATCAAATTCTTCTATTATGAAGAATTGGTCTATGTGCCTCTAGTAATCACTATAAAAATGTGAAAGACTAAGCTATTTTATTTTTTCTGTCTTATCTTATACCATTTTACGAGAATCAGGGGGCCAATGTACGAGAAGATCTTTGGAAACTATGCATGAAAATTGCAGGTTAAAGAGAATGGGGGTGCCAAATTTACAATACTAATTATACCTTGGTCGTTGATTTTCCCTGAGTGCCCTCAACCTTGTCCTCGGTGCTTGTATTGACCTTGTTTTAGCTCCAAACTCTTTGTCGGCGCTGGTATTGACCTTGTTTTCACTCCTCCAAACTCTTCCTCAACGCTGGTATTGACCTTTCACTTGTCCAATTTGATGAGCTACAACCTGGTTTAGTTAGGTTTTAGAGTATGTTAATTAAATTTAAAACTATGGTGCCATTGAGAGTGGTGAATATAAAGCAAGCAAAGCCTATTATGGCGCCATCTAGAGTAGTGAATATAAAGTAAGCCAAGCCTATTATAGTCATGAGGGAAATAATAAAACTCCTAGGATACTTTGTGAAACCATTTTCCTTGGTTAAAGGGAGGCCATAAAGTATTCCTTTGGATTTTTTCAATCTTCAAATATGAGGATTTGCAAGGTTGTTAGCAACATGAGTAATGGAAACGTGTGCAACAAGAAGTTTTGAACACACATGGAATCTCCTTGCCAAAGAAAGGGGATTCATAATTTAATATGATATTTTTTCTCAGCTCTAGAAATGATATGTTTCTTTAAAGAGGAAGGAGATATCTAAAAGGTAAAAGAGATTCTTAGGAATGTCAACACTTCCTTATGATCACCCCCCTTGTATCCATAGGAATTGAACCAATTGGGCTTGGCTAAGAATGATTTCCTATAACAATGAGTTTTATGCCACTATATATTTGACCTTAAAGCTTTCCAGAAAATATCTAGGCATTCAATATCCTAAATAATGTCATGTTTGTCCTCCAAGAGAGTGAGAAAGGATTCATTAGAAAAATGACCATTGAATAGTTGGGCTTGTGATGGCAATGTTGATAGTGATATGGGTGGTCATAGAGGTGGCCTACAAGCTATATTTGGAAAAAAAGAAGGATAGAAGCCATTGATTGGAGTAGTGAATATTGACATTGCTGATGTTTCCTTGTCCAACAAAGGGTCACTATGAGAAATGGTGTTGGATTTGGCATTGGCATTTACTCTTTTCTTCTAACAAAATTGGTGATAGGCTAGATGTGTCTAATACTAGAAATATTATCCCCTTCCTCCGATGAAAAATTTTATGGGAGAAGGAATACATGATACTTTGAATTGTAATTATGAAGAGTCAATGCAAAATAAACTACTCCCTCTACTATCATACATGTTTTTGGGTTTATTCTTTCATTCTTCACGCTTGGAAAATTGCTCATTTGGAAATGGATTAAACAAGTGGAAAAACTTGGGCATGCATATGAGCTTATGAATTGGAACCTAAAGGGTATGTCGTTAAAGGAAGATTTCCCATTTCTAACACTTTGTTGTTGACGTGATTTGAATAATACTATGGCTCGTTGCACCATAGAATTTGTTAGAGGTTTCCTAATATGACATCTCTATATGATCCTTGCTTAAGTAGTTGTTGGCTTTTATCTTTTCCTTTTTCTATTAATGACTTATTATATGATTGCATAGATGATATTTTTAATGTCATTGGGCAATATCAGTCTATACGAAGTTGCTTTACTTCTCAAAGTATTATCAATAATCTTATTAATGAAAATAATGAAATTGTCATTTAATGGGTGCTTGGGGAAGGGTATTGAGTTTTACCCTAGTGATAATTGTTGGTGTCTATGTATCATATTGCTTTGGCTCAAGAGGGGTATTGTTATCCCTTGTGATTATGTTTGAGGAAGTTTTCAAATGGATGCTATTTCCTTCAACCAAATTGATGTCATTAAATAGTCTTGTTATGAACCCCTTGCAGGTTTCTTGGATAATGTTAGTACTGGTAATTTTGGTCCTTCTAATTATAATGCCCAAGCTTCCATAAATATGCATTTACTTTAAAATAATGATATAGTCACTTCAATCAAGTCACTTATGGTTGGGAGGTTTCTCCATGGTATGATCGTATGAATAGGTTAGTTTTACATGATAGTGAATAAGCCTCAAATTTTTGTGAAGCCTATTCTTTAGGTGAATGCTTGTGTTTTCTTCCTACTAAGTTCCAAATGTATATTTCTTAGTTTAATATTTTTTTAAAGGGTTTAGATACTACAGGGGGTATATGATGCCACACTAAACTCACATCCCCTAAGGAGGTGAGAAATAATTCCATACTATCACATTTATTTAAGAGGGTAGAATTGCTCCCTACTTGGAGTCCCTATGTTGCTCTGGTCAAGTCCTTTCAAAATAATTTGCTGCTTCATAAAAGGATAAAAAGGTTATCGTTGGCGGTGTTAGATTTCTTGTTTCAAAGGAAACCATCATAGCTGCTACTAGGTTGAAATCTCTTAGGTAGGAAGGTCATTAATAGGGGAAAATGATGGACACGAAAACCATCAACCAAATTTCGAAAAGGGGAGAACTCATCAAATTATAGAATGGTTTTGAATGATGAGTTTAGTAGAGTGGCAATTAAGTACTTCAGTGTTGAAGGTAGTTTTAAATGTGTTTTTCATTACCATTTCTCGCATGACCATCTTAAACATAATAAGATTGCTTGCTTTCCTTATTTTGTCCTAAGTTCTATTAACTACTTAGGTAAGGAGGTCTTAATGGATAAATTTGTGATGCCTCTACACAAGGGGTTAATTTTTAGACTCCATAAGTCCACCTTGCTATGTTCTCTTAGAATTTTGTTAGCTCTCTTATTTCAAAGTCTAATCTATTCCCTACCCCTATTCTTATCAAAACTAAAGGTGGGAATCTTAGTGATTTGCATGATCCCTCTCCTCCTAAGGGTAAGAGAAAACCTATCAAACATTCCTCATTCCTTGTCAAGCAAAAAATTATATTTGATGATGTGCCTAGTAAAGTGGTGGAGGGAAATCTTGAGCTTGGTAAAGTTGTGGCTGATTATGATGACTTAGGTTGCCCTAATCTTTTTGCCATTGGTTCTTTATTGAAAGTTGCCTCTCATATCCATGTGGACATTCCTAGTGATGTTGAAATCTCCAAGACTAAGATTAAAAACCCTAAATTTTAGTCCTCACTTGTGGGCAACAACGACTAAATTTCTTATTGTTGCTATTGTTAATAATAAGACTGCTATAGGAAAACCTTTTAAGGGGAACCTTGTAAGAAGATCTAATAGGATGGTGGCCATAATTTATACTACACCTAGCACTACACCCAATGTAGAATTAGTTGTTTCTAATTAACAACAAAGGATTTGTTGATCACAAGGACAATGACTGCATCAATAGTGGGAACAAAAAGTTCAGTCACTGTCAAGACTTCATGTAAGAGGAAGATGTTTCTCTTTCCAATGATTTTGATGTGAACCTTTTTCAGAAATGAATGTTCTTTATGACACTAAGTCTTCTAACATAGGGGATGATTGAATTTAGTCCCTAGAAATGATATGGTGGCCATGGATGATGTCAAGGGTAAAGGAATTTAGGTGGAAAATAAGTTTGATCTTGTGCATTTATGTTCTCATTGTGGCCATAACACCAATTCTATTAATTATTTAAAGCAAATTCTAGAAACTTTGGAGGAAAGAGTCAATAATGTGCTTAATTTTAGTAATAAGGTGATCCATAGGTTACTTCTATGCTTCTACTCCAGAATGTTGTGTGGGAGTTCTAGAAAAGAAGGTTGAAGGGTAATCTTGATAGTCTTGTTTTAAAGAAGGATAGAAAGAAATACCCTAAGGATGATACTTTTTCTTTCCTATTTGAAGATTGGGGATATGTGACGACCCAAAAGACATGCTGCAACTTGTATTTTTTTCTTGTTGTTTGTTAGTTATTTATGTGCTATTTTTCTTTGTTCTTCTATTAATTATTTATAGTAAGTTATTTTTTTGGTTTTTCTTTCCATATCGTTTGGGCTTGCTATGTAATAGGGTTGGGACCTTGGTTTCCCAATTTATATATAAAAAATAACCAATTTGATTTATCCTTTGCAATTATTGTGATAAAGTGAGGATTTGGCATAGTTTAATAAGACACCTCACTATTTATTGCTAAATCTATTGTATTTGCTTAAGATATATTAGAAATAATTTATCCATGTGTAACCCTATTCTTGAAATAAGTTTCAGTTGGAGGAATTAGGTGCTTTAACACAGGGAAGAGCACCACACTCCTTAAGATGTTGAATTTTATCACTCAAAGCCTTAAATTCATTAGTGGAATGACCATGAACTCTATGATATGCACAAAATGAATTCTGATAATAAAATTTATTTCATGTTCTTGTGGGAAGGGATATGAAAAAATCTTGGAGAAGTCTCGACAAGATACCCTCTTGATCAATAGAAAATTTTTCTTTAATTTGTGACAAAGATATCTCTTTCTTAGTACAAGATGTCATAATTACACAAGACTCTTTAGATTGTGATATTTTTTTCTCTCCTTTACAAGAGGGTGTAAAATCTAATGAATTCCAATAATTAGTGTTTTATGTGATGACATTGACATTAAGTGAATATTTCTTTATTTGTTTCGAAGGATAGCAATCAAGACCACTAGTGTCTATCACTTCGGGATGCAAAACTGTTAAAGTCAGATTAGAAGAATATTTTGTTAGAGTGTCAATATTGAGTGAAGGATTTTTCGATGGTTTGATTTCTATCAAAGGAAAATAACCAAGACCATTAGTTGTTTCTTGCATGTTAGATTCTATAGGGACACAAATGCCTTGTTCTCTAGCACCACATCCTTTTCCACTATATCCAAGTTGTTTCATAAGTTCATAGCCTCTTCTGTAAAGATTTTCATTTATTTAGGATTTAGAGGTTGTTGATAGTCAGCTTCATCAAAGTTTGTTGTGTAATTTATTGTCTTTTGTTCTAAATTTGTTGAGGTGGATTCTTTTGAAGATTCTTCTAAGTTTTGTTTTGACATTACTGCTTTTTCTTTTCCATTTGTAGACTCTTAATTTGTTTATGATCTTGTATTCTCCCATGAATGTTGGTGTGGAATCTAAGGAACCCCAATCATCTTCTAATATCTTCATGAATTCTTCAATATGTTTTTCTTTGTCTTTTTGTTGCACAGGTTCTACTTGTGTAGTTGTTGTTAATTTTTTCAAGGGGTTCTCTTTGTTTTTCTCAAGTTGTAAGACGCTATATGGTTCATGATCAGTGTCAAGTGTGTGCACTTTTTTGTTTTAGACATACTTCATTTTTCAATGAAGAGTAGAAGGCACCGCATGCATCTTTTGGAATGTAAACAATGCATATCCAAAGATGAAAATTGCTTTTATCCAATGTATGCAAAACTTTAAGAATGAAAACAATGTATATCAAAAAATGAAAAGAACTTTTATCAAACTTATGTAAAGTTTTATGAATGTAAACATTGTATATGAAAAAGTTAAAAGTACATTTATCCATATGATGCAAAGTTTTAGAAATGTCAGCATTTTCAGATCTAATGATGCTTGTAATTGAAATGATTTCAAAAATGAGTACCCTAAATTGATTTTTTTGACCTAGATGCATAAAAAAAATGTTACCAAAACTTTCCAGTCTTATCGTATATGTTACTAGGATGCTTAGGAAGCATAGAAATGAGGTTTTTGATGCTATAATAGGTATTTTAAAATCTGGACTGGGACTAATTTTCCCAAGGTGGCAATTGAGTCCAAGTAGGGATTTTTTTCAAAACATTTAGAAAATTTTAACCCCAACCCTATTTATTGCTAAATCTATTGTATTTGCTTAAGATATCTTAGAAATAATTTATCCATGTGTAACACAATAGTTTACAAATATGGATAGTGATGCCTAGGTTAACTTAGATTTCCACTTGGAATCTAAAGTAGATCGACCTTTAAGAATTAAATTTGGAATCTAATAGACTATGTCAAGGCTTCATTAACCACATTGAATCCCTTTTAAACTAACTTACAAGCTAAAATGAAGTGGCCACCATCGGAAATCGTGTTCATTCATTGATGTCAGGATTGCGGGGAACGGTCAGGATCAACTGATGGTTGATCGATAGTCATTAAAAGATCGTTACAACATCTAGCTCCCTTGATGACATCATGTCTGGGAACTAACCTATGTTGGCCCTGTTACTGCATTCACAAGGTTTGATACGTTGGGTTCACCACAAAACCCCTCACTTCATAGCTAGGGCACAATGAGACTTCCTCGCTCCTAAGATCACTATGATGAACACCTGAGTCACTATGGGACTCGAGGCGGGAGCTACTTCTTTTCGCTCTTGGAAGGAAGAGTACTAGAACACCCTTTCCATTTGGTGTTCGGCTATGGCCTCTCGGTGCAACCCAGTTGCATCCCTCTGGTGCTCCTTTCCTTGAACAACCATACCTCCCTATATAAGTTATTAGTCCAAATACTAAACATCGGTAGGATGACACTGTACTCTGGGCTGACTCCCCCATTTTTGACTTCTCATCACCAGTAATAACCCATGCATAGGGACCTTCGACCCTTGATTTGCAGACTCTTCCTAGCCTGGCTAACATCTTGATGAGTCCAACTCACCTTGTAGAGTTGCCTTACCCTTGCAACCTACCTTAACTCACAATGACTTGGCATGACTTGGCACTTCTTTATGCTCCATGCTACCCTGGCTAACTTGACTCCAAAATTAGAATCATGTAGATATGCCTGAATATAAAATATTTAATTAAATTGATAAGTATGAATTTGTATAGAAGGAACTATAATAGAATTGAATAAAAAATATTGTAATTTAAAGTTATCAAAGTTAGCAATTTCAATCCAAAACTCACCTCCAAAACTTTGGTTACTATTTTTCAGGAATGCTCATTGAAGCCTGGAATCTATGTTTTCAAGCAACCTCTCCCCAAAGAAACTCATTTCATCTATCAATATGTATCTGACATGTGATATTTCTTCTTGGAAAGTTTTAAGTAGTCTTGTCCCTTCTAGTTCATTGAAATCTCTTATTGGAATTCTTTGCTTTCAATGAATGGTTGAAGCACCAATGTTGAATGTTGCAACTCTAGTAGGCGTGAATAGAAGTAGAGGAGATTGTTTGGGAGAAGAATTCTTTTCTAGTGCTGGGTTATGTGTTAGGTTATATAAGGTTAGGTTATATAGTGTTTGAGCCTAGCCTCAAACACTACAATTAAGGTCGGGTTAGGTTATGTGTTTTCTTTAGGGTTAGGTTTGGGATTAGGTTTATGGTTATGGTTAGAGTTTAGGGTAATCTCTAAATTTAAGTTTAAGTCCTAGTTGATTATTTTACCACAAAATGAAATTAGATCCATTTTTTCTCATGTTCATTATAGCCAACTATGGCTTAATCTTAAATTTAGACCTTTTCTTGAAACCTAACATCATATCCCTAATCTAACCCTAACCCTAATCATAAGATTGACTCATACCTCGACCTTAACCCTAGCCCTGACAATAAACCTAATCCTAACCCTTACTTGGAAACTAAACCATCATTTTCTCATTAATGTAACCCTGACCATAACTTTAACCCTAACACTATTTCTCCAAACCATAATCTTAACCATAATCACAACCCTAAACATAAACATAACTCTAACCCTAAACCCTAAACCATGATCCTAATTCTAATCTAACCCTAACACTAACCTTAACTCACACCCTAACCTTAACCCTAATTGTAACCCTAAACTAAAGACAAATGGTACACCCTAAACTATAATCCAAATCTTAAAGCTAGCCCTAACCCTAATCATAACCTAACCCTTTTTCTTGAAACCTTAACCTTGACCCTAACCCTCACCTTTATCCTATCTTTATAACCCTAACCACAACCAAAACTCTAACCCCAACCCTAACCCTAATTACCTAACCCTAAATATTTTTTCTTTTATTAATTAGTTGCATTCACTCTAATAACCCTAAACCTATCCGTAAACCTAACCCTAGCCCTATCCCTAGCCCTAATCCTAACCCCAACTCTAAGCCAAATATAAAAACAGCCCTAAAACATAATTCTAAATATAACCCTAATACTATAATCTCTAATTGTAATCCTAAACCCTAACCCTATTTTCATATCTAATCCCAACCATAACCAAAACTATAAATCTAACCCTAACCCTATTTTCATATTATGTTTTCCTTATGATTGGTTGACTCTTATACTAAATTTGAGTGTTGTTTGTGTTTTAACAAGAGTAGATTAATATTTTTTTAATTTTTTATATGAAGATCAAAATTACATGCACATAAAATGAACCATAGTTTAGTTACAACACTTGGTCTCTTCAAAATAATCAAAGAAGATTAGGGAGAGGAAGGAATGCACACCAAACTACAAAATAGGGGTAGTTCTGGCTTTGTTAGTTTTCTTTATATAGTCTACTTGTTTCCTATAGGGATAAATAAGCCCTAACTATACAAATGAAAGATGGTTGATTATCTACTAAATATTGTTTTGTGTGTTTTGAAATGGAAGATATGTATGTTGGGAAACAAGGGTAGACAACTAAGAGGGGGGGTGAATCAGTTGTTACAAAACTGAAACTTATTTAACCTTATTAACCTTTAATCTCAGATCTGATGAATTAATAGTGAAAGCATGAATCAAAAACACATCAGAAACACACATAACACCAAGATTTTTGTTTACAAACCCTGTTAGGGGAAAAACCACGGTGGAGGTTAATCCATAATTTATACCCTGTTAACAGTATAAAAGAAATGAATAAGGAATGCACATGCATTCAAGAACACAGCCTAGAGCTCACTGCTCAAAGGGAAGGCTCACTGCCTTACATAAGGTAATCAAATTAAATCCATCTGATGAGGTTGAACTGAGAAATTGGCTTCTTCAAAAGCCTGATGACAGTTTCAGTTAGGCACATAAATACTTCTTCATACTTTGCGTAAACTTCTTCACACTCTCTGCATTCAAATGATCTAATCTTTATTCACACATATCTCGCATACACTTCACATACATTATCTCTAAATGAACAAAACAATCACTGTTATATATCCACTTCATGAATTTACATTAACAACTTTGTCGGCCAAAAATAAATAATAGATGAATATAAACTCTCGCCCCAATTCATGAACAAATCTCAATGCGCACCAACCTAAATCGGTCACAACATAACGAAGACCTAAAGCAACATCCTTGAACATGCCAAGCATTCAAAAATTAATCCACAAGGATCTACAACATGCTACCACCATCATGTCAACCAAGAACATGAAAACTCGAACATGGAAAGGAAAATCCTTTGATCACGAGCACACTAATCAACGTGGACATACCACAATAATAGAGTATGAGATCAAGAAATGTCAATGAACATCTCAAGAGCATACACAACAATTCAATTCATCAGAATTATATTCTCTTCTTTCAGAAACACCAACTATAGCAACAAAATAATTGTAGGAACACAAAAACTCATAACTCGCTCCAATCTTGATGCACACCTCTAAAACTTCCAGAGGATATACTAGATAGGCTCAACAACAAACCCTTTAATACATGACTTCAGAATACCAACGTACAAAAAATTTCACCACTTTGATCTTCACAACTTCATAGACTATCTGCAACATATTTATTCTAATTTTCTCAATATCCTCGACATATACAACCTTTAAGACATTAATGCTAATAGTGTTGACATCAATGACAACCACATATCATGAGAAACACAACCACAACATCCAACAATCTACATCTCTCTAAAAATTGGTATATGCTAATAGTCAACTTATTATCTTATTTATAGCATTTCCTTAGCTTTCTATACTAAAAAATTCAAGGTAGAGGGTAACATGATTCTTTGAATTGGATACTACATAAAAATTTATGTGTTATAGTCATTGCTTCCATTGTTTGCATTTTCACATTAGGATGCATATTTTTTACAATCAAGAGTCTTTTAATTTCTTGCCAAAATTTAATATTATTAATAATTTCAAACTTTTATAAACATGTATGGAAAATAAGTACATAAATAAGAAATATATTGTAATAGTTTCTTCAACAAAGGATAAAAAAATCATGTGGACCGTACAAGGATTGTGGTGGGACTTAAAATTTACTACCCGTGTGGTATTACCGAGGGAGATCAATAATAATCCTTCCTCGCAGATCTCGCACAATCAAATTAAAGGCCCCTGAGGGTACTACGAGGTCTACGAAGAGGTGAAACATGGCCTGGTTCTTGAAGCGACAGGGCTAAGTGGGACCCGATGTCCAGTTGCAACCTCTTGTTTTCTTGGGTTGTGACTGGGCACGGTTCTCCCAGGGCGCTGATGTGGATTTTCAAATAGTTTTTGACTCAATCTGAGTCGTCTGACTTGCCATGTTCGATCCGCATTAACGGTTCGATTTTTCTTGGGTTCCTGTTCATCTACGTTGGGAGTTCTTGCTCTTTACAAGTTGTCCTCATTAATGGCGCGGATTTTTTCAGTGGATCCTCACCTGAATTTCCTGCGTGCGAACACTGTTCTCCTGATAAATGTAATGATGGCTTGTACGCCATGCCTTCGCAAGCTAGGAATAATTTGTGGTGGCTACATCAGCCACTAAAATGCTCGAATGCTCATGCTGCATTCGAGCAACTAATATTCTCGCACCAATTAACTCTATAAATTCTCATTGTGTTATCTAGTATTATCATCACATTTTGAGTTGTCTTGTTTGCAGGTGGTCAAGTCTCTCCTATATTTTGTGAGGTGTTATTTGCAATGGACCATTCGGCTGTGTGTAGAAGGACCAGACTCGAGGTGAGAAATTTATAGCCTGACGGGGTACAACCTGTCCTTAGCAAGCCCAAGGTTGTCCATGATGCTAATTTTAAAGGGACGGGGAGCTCCAAGTCCCCACTGGTGTTGTCTTTTGGTTATGACAGTGATGGGTCCGAAACTGACTCGAACTACCAACGTTACTTGGTGTCCATGAACAAGCTGTTGGGGGTCAATGAAGAGCCCCTCGTAGTTGCCTTAATAACTTCAGTGGCGCCATGCCATGTTACCAAATCATGTGTTAAAGCGGATAAAAGGAAGCTGGTCTCGCTTCTTCCTGAATCGAGGACCAGGAGTGGTCGCCTCTACCGGGCCGTGTGTCTTGCAAGTAGTTGCAATTTTTGGGTGTGTTACTTTTGGGTGGTGTGTTGATGTGGACGTACGCATGCCTACCATACTCTTTTTTCTTTAGCTCTGGTTGGTTACAATGGTATAACTATTTTGATTCCTCGAACTGATTATGGTTTTTTCTAATGATGAGGAATGTCAATTTCAATTTCATTCTAAATGAAATTCAATTTTGGAATGAACAATGTAGCCTATTGCTTTGTTGCTCTCTTGTCCTATAAAGGAGATTTGATGACTCATTGTTAAGGGTTGTTGGTTTTTTTGGGTCCGAAGGCTTAGAATATGTACATTTAGAGGTAATGTAGGATTTTGAAGGTATTATGTAGGAAATCATGCTGGGTTGGGAATAGTATGAAATAAGTATACTATGCTTTTGTAATTATTGATATCGAAAGAAATCTAAAAAAATTAAGACATTTTTCTCTCCTATGTATGGGCCATGGATTATGAATGGATTTATCAAGGGTTTGTTCATTCAGTTTCAATGGTGTAGTTGAAAGTGTAATTTGTTCTCTTGCTTTGACTTAATGAGTTAATCAAATGCTTGAACAAAAATTGCATGTTTATGGTTATATGCTCAGGATTCACTAAGGAGTAATGCTTTAATATACTGACAAATCTCATGGTAGCAAAGCACTATGGTGATAAGTTCAATTTCATCTAAATTACGTTTTATATGAATCCCACCCAATGGATGAGGCACTGGATAGTATTGGTAAATTCCTTTCAGGTATAGGACTGTGACTCTAAGCACGGTAATTCAATACTCAAACATTTTAACAAATATCAACTGCTATCTCTTTTTGGGATATAGATCTTATGATAATTTTCAGTCTCCTTGCTTTGGGATATCTGTACTTATTATTCTTTGGTTTTTCCACAACTAGGGTAATGATTATTTGTTAGTGTTAGTGGGGACTGCATCTATAAGAAGAAGTGTTCTTACCAATCATGAAACATTCTTATGAACACACTTGGGTTTACCCACCTTGGTTTCACAGAGCCAAAAGTGTTGGAGATGTTAGTCTTTGACTGACTCTTGTTAGTTGGCCACTAGCCTTTGTAGTTCTTTATAATGAAGGTTGGCTACCTCTTACAGAATTGCAAATCCTATGTGGGAAAAAACACCAACAAATTGTAATTAAGATATACACAAAATGGATCTACATTGAAAATTTGGTAGGAAAATTAAAGCAAATACAACTGGTAGATGCAAAACCAAATAAATGTGAAATTGTGGACTATAATGATTGTAGAATATACATAATGGATTTTTTTAAAAGGTTTTAGAAACTTTCAATCAAATGCAATTGGTAGATGCATAGACAAATTTCACAACCTTCACCAAAATCCTTGTCGATTTCCTTAATATGGGAGATTTTGAACAAGGTATAGACATCCATCAAAGCATAATATG
Organism: Sequoiadendron giganteum; assembly: GCA_007115665.2. Classification (NCBI taxonomy): domain Eukaryota; kingdom Viridiplantae; phylum Streptophyta; class Pinopsida; order Cupressales; family Cupressaceae; genus Sequoiadendron; species Sequoiadendron giganteum. Next base: position 946,157,876 of record CM021100.1, on the reverse strand, counting down.
AAGATGAATTTTCTCAAATGTTGTGGTTGTACACTCCATTTTCAAATCTATGTAAAATATGGGAGGATAGACAAATCTTGTGAACTATTTGACAAAATATCTCAAAGAATTGTAATCTCATGGAATACACTCTAATTAGAAAAGTTGCATCACTAACCTCATAACAATCTCTCAATTTGTTTTAGTTTCTATTGTGTTACTCAATTTGAAACTTAATTGTGATACATTAAGTTCATTGTCAAATTGTCATTTGTGTGTCAAGTTTGTCAAAATCCAAAATGATCAATTATTAATAAAATCATGTATCATGTAATATTGGGATGGGTGACCTCCTAGGAAGGCCTAGTGCTTCATCGCTTTGAGAATCATTTAGACGCAATGAGTGCTAAGTGGACCATTCATTATCATGAGAGATGGGTTCTTGTGAAAGACTACTCATGAAACATGGGTCAATGAGTTTGACTTGTAAAACTACATAATTGAATCCTGATAACAATATCAAAATTTGACACAATGTTAAAAATGCTTCCTACTTGTCAATAGATCATGTTGTCAAAATCTAGAATTTCAAATTATGAATTCTTTGTAATTACTCAATAGATCATGTTGTCAATTGAACCTATTGGTGTTTTTTTACTGCAACCCACACGTGTTTCCTAGAAGCTCCTATGAACTCCCCACATTCAATAATAAAATACTAGGAATAGTATGGCCAACTTTACAAGAATAGCAATAAGGCTAATTCTCCAACACTTCGGACTCTGTAAAATCTAGGAGGGTATTCCCTAACATTTTCTCTTAACATACAACATTTAAACAATTCATTTAATTTGCACACAGGTAAGCAATAGATAGATCCCCAATTAATGTTAAAGGATCAAATCCTTCAAGAAATTGGCTATTCCTTAAAAAAGACTCATGTCCATTTAACAAAGAATTGCAAACTTCACATAAAGTAAATTGATAGGAAATGTTTGAGTAAAATATTTTGATGCAATAACACAAAACATATGACAATAAAACGTAATCAGAATTCCAGTGCCATATCCCAATGCAAGGAGTCAAAAGAGAAAATTGAACTACAGGGTAAATTTCATTTTGAACACTTATGATCTATTATGAATTGCATTACAACCCATATATCCATACCTGAGTTTATTACTCCTTTATGAATCCTATTTGTTATATTGCATGAATTTATTGGTTAACTGAAGCATTTAACTAATCCTTTGATCTAGAGCTATAGTTAAACATAATTCACAGTAAATAACAAATGAAAATCAATGAAAATCATCTTTGATCGATATTTCATTAATAATACATGTAACATAACACAATAGGAGACAAAATAAACTCCAAATATTCACGAGTTTGATACAAACATGGTCAAAAACCCCATGATTAAAAAAGTTCTCCAATCTGACTAAAAACTTTTTAAAACGTGGACTTACAATTCATACTCTCTATATTACTAGACTCTTATTTCTCATATCTTGGATATTTCAACCGACCACTCTCTCAGCCCAGAATTCCCTTTTATAAAACAAGGGAGCCAACAAGCTTCAGGTCGGAGAGTACACATATCCATTTGTAATTGGACTGCTAACTCCTGATTCAGTTACAATTCTATTATGCGAGAGGAGAGCATAAGACAAAGATCATCATTAGTTGATAAGGAGGAAAGAAAACATCGCTTTAAAGGCTACTCCCCATACATCGAAGGCATGCTTAGCCGTTATAGTATTAACTCCACCTCAGCACCCTGTACTTGGAGTCAAAAGGAGAATGCAATTTTAGAATATAATATCTAAGGCCAGACCTGTATTATACATGACCAAGTTGCAATTCTCGACTATAACAATCATAATTCTAGTTCATCAATGAACACCTTTTTCCATAATTCAAACTCCTCGGAAGGCCACTAGAAAGCCACAACCTGATCAACCTTGTTTTGATAGGGAGTATACTTTACCATTATCGATGTGGCCTTTTTATCAAAGCTCTCTAAGAAACTTATAACAAAATACAACTTTTCCAATGTATTCTCTAGCATGCGGATGTCAGCTTTTTTGCATATCTCATGTGTTTGAGACATCATTATATTGTTCATTTGCTCCTTCCAAGCCTATAGGGGTTTGACTTCATCCTGACTATGTAAAATATGAGGTAATGGGGTCAGGTCCTTTCCATCATACACATCTTTCAGCAATTTAATTTTGGATTCCATTGGGGTGAAAAATCCCTGAAACTTCTACTCAACAATTCCCTTGACCAATTGATATGTTGGAATAACAGTAGGATATTTATCACCATGCTGTTTTTCCCCTACTGCCATGAATCTCAACTTCTCCATTCTAGGGCTCCATTTTTTTAGCAATGAGATGGCCAATTCTTTATCCCTTGGAAACATTTTTAGTGCTTGCAACATTAGGACATAATTTGCATGAACATTGTTTAGCTTACTCTGGACCGTTCTATTTAAATGTTTTAAAACAGTGTCCACTATCACTACATTGTTTCTCCCTATTGCATCTCGGATTTGCTTTACCATCTCCTTATATTCTTCAACCTGATGAATCAATTTCTCCCTAGAAAGTCCCCCTCCAGGGCTAGTAGCCCTCTCAATAGCGATAGGCACTTGTCCCATATTATATGGAACAATAGCCAAAGACTATGCTTGTGCAGGAGGTTGAGACTGCTCTACTGGTGGGTCGGGAACAGTGTGGCTAGAATTGGCTTGCTTTTGAGATCTCATGGTATCCATTTGTTGCCTCAATAAAGCCAATTTAGTTTCTAACTCTGCTACATTTTGTTGACTCTTATTATATTCAATAATAATGTCATTATATTAGCCTCTCAGAGTATCCTGCACCTTGGTCAAATCTTCAACAGTTACTCTAGTGAATTTGGCAACATTCACGATCATATCAACAGCTTCCAATGCTGGGATGTTAGCAACTCTCCTCACAACCAAGTGACCATTGAAGTCAGAAGGTTCTGCAACAATTGGCTTTCTAGAGCCAGTAGATAGGGACCAGATTGTCAATGCATCCCATTCCTCACTAAAGGCCGATCCCTTGAGCGCCAATGTAGCCTCCTCTTCAATAGCAAGAAGTGGCTTATTAGCCCTTCTTATTGTGTCAAACACCACAGCATCAGTGATATCCCATTTTGGGAGTAGCAATAGTCCACTTTTTTGTACCAATTCCTGGCCCTGCTCTGGTGTTATTGCTTTGAACTTTCTCTCATCTGTTCCCTGACCTTAGCTTGAATTACCTTCTCTGGGACCTCTGGATGCAGACTTCTCTCATGTGCCACCTTCTCAACATATAATGCAGTATGTACTCTCCACACAAAATCTTTAAAAGCACCGATTTTAAAAAAAGAGTCATCCATCATGAAATCTCTGCAAGCTTCTATTCTCAAGTCAGCATTGCTTGTTATTCCTTTGATTTCATCTTTTCCTAACCTCAAAGAAACTGTACCTGAACCTGTTGCAATGTCAACTGGGTCCAATGGCATCTCAAGATACATTTCATCCGGAGTGACAATAATGTCATCATCCTCATCACCATCACAATCAATAATCTTTACCCTTTCAACCCTCTGCCTTTTTGGTGATGGTGGGCAAGCCTGTTCAAAAAAACTTGGAGGAGAATCCAAATCAACAAAATTTGGTACTGACTGCCTTGAAGAAGATGGTGCAATATTTTTAGCAACATCTTGAGCCCTACTTCCCTTTCTTCTAGAAAAAACCCTTATCTTCTTTTGGGGCTGATAAGTAGGCCTCTCCTCTTCCTTTACCTCAGGGTACTCCTCGATGGTTTGTGATTTTCCCCTTTCTTCCACAACCCTTTCATCTTTCAAAACCCCAACCAAGCTCTCAAAATTATCAATAGCATACATTGCCCTGCTAAACTCATCTTTAGCATTAGGTATGGGATTGACACCAGGTATTTTCTCCTGCTTACTTTTTACCATTTTAGAGTAGACAATGTATAGTGCCTTTCTATCATCTTGTAATTCCAAATAAAAAATATTCCTGATGATGTCCTCAGGAAAGTAGAAGTTGTGGACAAAAGCTCCTGTTCGATGTTTTGTCTTCATTTGAGAGATAAAACCCTCAGGATCATGATTCTTGGGATGCATAGTCCTTAGCCTATAAGGCCCAAGTAATTGATGCAACTCCTTCCATCCACCCTTTGCCATAACAAAATCAGCAAATGTTGTATATTCAGGGAAGAAAGAACCTTTCTTCTGTTCAGCTAGAAAGTGTACTTCCTGAGCGCCCCCCAACTACCTCATGATTTCCAAAAATTGAAGTCTAAGGGGCACCTCCCTTGGAATAACCTTTGGATTGACATTAGTGCCAAAAACCCTGAAAACTGTGGTATTACAATAGGGGAAAATGTCTCCCTAATTGTGCTTTATGTTCAATTCAGGCCTTCTCTCCATCGGCCTCAAGAAGTCATGAATTTCTTTTGGGATCCTTAGGGGGTCACAAACCAAAGCCTCCTTTAATTTAGATCCAAAGATATTATGAAAAGTTACATAATCAAACTCATGATCATGCATGTCAAGAATCCTAGTCCAATATTGGACAGGAATTTCAATGTTTCCTTCCTTCTTCTTTAATTTCATATCTTTTTGGAACACAACTTGACCCCTATACAGAAACATGTGGATTAACAAGGAATACAATCTGAATCCAACCCAATTATTCCCCTTCTTTAGGGCTACTAGACCCGTGTGCATCTTCTCTGCCAAATAAGTGGCAAAATCATATATTACATTAAAACTTGGGTGCTGGAGATTTACTGTCATATACATAATATCGGTAGACAATGTCTTTTTTAAACTGACTCCTAGAACTTGACATAAAGCACAAATAGTCTTCTTGAAATAACTGGCGAAATAGCCCACAAGAAAAGGTTCAGGCTCATTCCTGCCAATTACTACCTTCTTCTGATTTTTTCCTCTTCCTAATACTGCTAAATGAGGTATTAAGAAAGATGTTCTGAACAAACCCCTAGTATTTATATATTCTTGTCTGAAAACCTCCAAGTCAACAGAAACCATATCCTGACTCCATTCATGCAATTTGAAAATATCTGCAATTTCTTCTTTGGTTATCTTAATCATCTGCACACCAGCATGTGTTCTGACAATTCGGGCCACAGGGTCATATCTAGCAGCAATGTCCTTTAAAATATCTACATCCATATAAACATTAGGAACCACCAATTTACCCAGGTCTAACCTCTAGGGGTTACACAAAGGAACTGACAAATTCCTGTTCCCAAACCAATTGGAGAACAACTGCCACCCGGTGTATGGTAACTCGGCATCTTGAATTGCACATTGCTTGTTTGTCAATCCTTCCAAGATTCGAGGCCCATAGAACAAGACCTTTCCCTCCTACTTCTTGCTAGTAGAGGTTTGTAACAAATCAATAATACCTTGGGATAAAGACCTGGTAGTGGTTTCAGAACCAGAACTTCGGGCCTTGGGTGCCATTTATACTTTACATATGATAATTCGAACTAGGGTTTGCTTATTTTCAGATAGCAAATAATTACAATTTTCTCCTTTAGCCTTAACAGAAAATTCTTCAATATTCAAAAAACCCTAGCAATTATCTAGACAAGCTCTAAAAGCAAATCTATTCAATCAATTCTTCAAGAACAAAGACAGGAAACAATCACGAATTGCCCAGCAAGCAACCATAAAATATTCTGAATTTATAAGAAATGGCGTACGCGCTACTTATGGTTTCAATCACAGAACATCTAGGGCAGCGAAATTGAGAAATCGTAACCACATCTTGCTTCACCTGATACCAAGAAATTCTTCCTCAATGTAGAGATACAGAACTGAAATAGTAATTCGCAAATTTTAGCATTTAATTATGCAGGCAGAGTCAAACTCGACCAATACTATTCACTCACACGAGATAAAATGACTATCGTACAATACCAATTTATTTTTAAATACAAGCCATTGATCAATCACAACGTTGGTCAGGAGAATGGCTCAGATTTAGTCAAAATAGTTTGAAAATGGCACGTTCTCCCTCCAGTCACCGAACGGATAGGATATTCACCTACCGAGCACCACATCAGCATGGAAATGGGCCCCACCTTTGTTATCAGCACAAAGCATGGAAGTCCACACGTCACCAAATCGCACACCTCGCAACATTATTGAAACTACAATTTTAATTGCACGAGGTCAGCGAGGAATGACCACGATGCGTCAGTACGGAAACAACTATCGGCATCAGCCTTCATAATCGATCAGCGAGCAAAACTGGTCCCCACCATCAAATGTGACAGATGGCAGAATCTTGCAAGCCTCGCACCATATTTGTGACATTAGTAGAAACCTTGCGAGGTTTGCGAGCAACGGTCAAGATTGAAATCACTTCATCCGATGGGCGCACAATCTGCACATGCAAAAAGGTTATTTCGCCTGACTTTTTAATAGTTGTTTTATTTTGCAAGGGGTGTTTTTAATGACCGTCAATCCTCCTATGATTGATCCTGACCGCTCCTCGTGATCTCATGATGACATCACTACTGGTTGTTTAGTGATTGCGATATCACGGGAGAGCGCCACGTGTCCCAAGCTGCTGATGCCGAAAAGGGTGTTTAATATTTGTGTCAGACTTAAATACGTTATAAAGTGGGTTACTAAAACAGCTGCGAGATGCACGTGCTCGAGATCGACAGTGATGTTATAATCTTGGTAAAAAATTGCTCGACGGTTATGTTTGGTGTTGCTAATTGCTATGTTTTTAATGACCTTCGATCTTCCTACGATTGATCATGACTGCTCCCCGCGATCTCGCGAGGACATCACTGCTGGTTGTTTGGCGATTGCGATATCACGGGAGAGTGCCACGTGTCCCAAGCTGCCGATGCTGAAAAGGGATTAATAAAGCATTTAATATTTGTGTTAGACTTAAATATGTTACAAAGTGGGTTACTAAAGTAGCTCTGAGATGCATGTGCTCGAGATCGATGGTGATGTTATAATCTTGGTAAGAAGTTGCTCGATGGTTATGTTTGGTACTGCTGACTGTTGTGTTTTTAATGACCATCGATCTTCCTACGATTGATCCTGACCACTCCCCGTGATCTCGTGATGACATCACTGCTGATTGTTTGGTGATTGCCATATCACGAGCGAGCGCCACATGTCCCAAGATGCCGATGCCGAAGCCGAAAAGGGATTAATAAAGCATTTAATATTTGTGGCAAACTTAAATACATTATAAAGTAGGTTACTAAAACAGTTGTGAGATGCACGTGCTCGAGGTTGACGATGATGTTATAATCTTGGTAAAAAGTTACTCAACGGTTATGTTTGGTGCTGCTGACTGTTGTGAGTGAACATGATCGCCAATTGTAGGAATCAACGGTTGCCTGCCATTGCATGATCCAAAAATGCAGGATGTTTAGTGATCATGATATCATGGGCAGGCGCCATGTGTATTCCTTTGGCACTGCTTTTGCAGTGGGCCCTCGATGCTGACATGGAGATTTTGTCAGCCCTTTTGAAGATGGTCGTTCGATGATCTGACAAAAATAAAAGATCGATGGCTGAAGTTTAAATTCGCATCAAATGCAATTGGAGCCATTGGGGTGACATGCAAATGAGCTTTAATGGCGGACGAGACATCTACTACCTCAATTTAATTGACATAAAGTATCTGCTCTTTTTCTATCTTCATCACAAAAGCATTCAAGTATTTTACAAGTAGTTCAGAGCCAGAGATAAATTTTTTCGAGTAATCACCGTGAAGTTTGGTTCTCTGCAAGGCGTGAAATCCCATGAGTTATTTTCTAAAATGCTTGGTTAATTTGACTGTCTTTGCGAAGGGTTCTATTGTGCTGGTCAAGGGGTTTTGTTAATTATTGTCGTAGGGTTACTGGTTCATTTGAATTATTGGAATTGCATAGTTGTGTTGTATTTTTGTGTTCTAGGTACCCTTAGTTTTTTTGAGGATTTGATTTTTTAAAAGAAGCCCTAGTTGTTTAAGATGGCACCACCGAAGCAACACTCTGGCCATGTTGATTATTTGAAGAGGAATTTGTATGATGACTTCCTGGATCAACTCCCGTTGTCAAAAAATGACAGGAAGAGTGGTTTGGTTTTAATGAATGGAAAGACCCTAGGAGAAGGTCTACTGTGCAAATATTATAACATTGTGCATGCCAGGATTCCTATGACTGGTCTTGAAATGTTTAGGTTGTGGTATGGACAGCGAAACTTACCTCACCCCTTCTCTAATCCTTAGAGATATGACATGGGGAAACTAACAGTGCCAAATGTGTTCCTTGATGTTGACTTGCTCAGAGCAGTGGCAACACGGTATGATCCTGTGACAAGGGTCCTAAGGGATAATGATGGTGGAATTCTGCTAAGCCTAAATGCAGATGAGATTTGGCAGATTTTTTATTTGATTGAGTATAGCCCTTTCTTAGTCCAAATAGATTTTGAGAAGATGAAGGAGGAGTACAAAAGGTTAAAGCCTCTTTTCAGATTGAAGTTGCTTCCTCTTCACCTGGCCAGGGCAGGCAGTTCAACAATTATTATTAGCCCAAATGACCAAGATCCTTTCAGGCTGCGCTGTTTTGCCAATCACTTCCTGGCAACATTTTATTCATTGTGCCAGATTTTAGGGTTCAGCCCTAATACTGTGATGCCAGTTGCATTCATGTTTATGGGAGCCCAGATTCAGCATCCCAACTTCTCTGTGGTATATGACTTTGCATCATTCTTGTCAGAGAAGATGCGTGAGGGTTTGATGAAGTTGCATGTGGGGGATACTGGCACTCCTTTTTTTTGGTACTCCTTGTTGATGCATATGTTCCTATACAAGAATTTTGTTTTCTTCTCAAAAAACATGGAGTTGAGGCAGGAGGTGAATGGAGAAAGGTTACCAGTACAGGTGTGGAGTGCAAATTTGTCTTACAATAGGGGAGGTGCCAGCTTTATGTAGTTTGATAACTGCTTTGCCTCCAGACTCAGGGCTCGGTTGGTGGTAAATGTGCCAAGAGTCCCTGAAGATTTGCATGACTTCCTCTGACCGAAGGTGAGGAAGCCTAATTTAAAAGTGTGTCACAATTTGGGTGATATCATCTTGTACCCTGTAAGCACTGTCTTAAGGGTGTATGGTTTCCAGGGAACCCCTCATATCCTCCCCTTTAATGTACCATCAAGGATGGGGTTTGCCGAAGTAATGTGGCAACTAGGTTGTATTCATGAGGACAACCTAACAAAGAAAGGAAAAGGGACTTTTTTCCTTGACTACACTGTTGTTTCTGATTTTGTCTGTTCCAAGGGAGGATGGGTCCACTTCAGAAGGTTTTTTGATAACTTCAATTTGAGGAATGGTCCTAGGAGACAACATGACCCTGAGGAATTCTTTGCATTGTTTAGACAACGAATTAAAGGTGGAAAATTTGCACATGAATTCAACTTTCTTGAGGACCTAATCATAAATGAGTTTGATTTGAATAGGTAGGAGTTGAATAAAGAAAAATGGATTGCATATGAAAATTTGTTGGCTATAATACATAAAATGGGTCCAAAATATGATCCATTAATGGAGTTCACTCCATTTCACAAGAGAATAGACTTCTTAATGGCTAATTTCAAAAGTATCATGGCCACCTTGATGACCAAGAGGGTCGGTTTGGAATTAGATTTTGGTATAGAAAGACCAGATGTGAGGCCTGAAGAAACAAGGCCAGCTTATCAGCCACCAGTTGACAGACCTCTATACAAGAGAAAGAGGAATGCAAGTAGTGCTGAGGATGAAGGGGATAAGAAGGGAAAACAAGTCATGCAAGCATCATCACAGCTGGGTCCAAGGATCCGAGCACCCAGAGGGATAAGGATTGTGGATCTAGATTCACCACCAAGAGGTGATCTTGTAGTGTTACCATCAAAGCCAAGCCCTAAGAGGTAGAGAGTTGAGGAAATGCAGGAAACTCTGATGGATGAGATAATTGTGACTGATCAAGACATGTAGGTTGGTATCCCTTCCCCTCCTAGATCAACACAATTAGTGCTTTCTGACATGGAAGTAAAGGGGCAATGTGTAGAAGATGCTAGGATGGAGGCCTACAAGGCATTCTTGGATGATGATGCATTTGTAAAGACTCCTATATTCTTGCAACTAGTTTGGAGGATGAAACTAGAAGAGCACCAGAACAAATGCAAGAGTAGGAGAGAATCAAGACCTGATAGGTCTGAGCAGGAGAATGATGATGAGGTCAAGGTCAAATTAATGGAAGAATTCAAAGGCATCACTCCTAAGGAGGGAAGAAGACTTGTGACTCAGGCTGGTGTCTTACTTTTGCCTGACTGGGACATAGCTGATGTGGTTGCATTCAATGCTATCTTACAGTCCAAACACCCTATACAAAATAGTGAAGAAGAGGTTAAGGCAGCTCTGCAGGACTCTGCCTTCAGTGAGGAGTATGAAACTTTGGCCATATGGGCATTGGCACCCCAGGGCAGAAATCCAAATGTAACTAATATTAGCCCACACCTAAGGGGAGGGCTAATCATCAAGAGAGCTTTTGAAACTTCAACAACAGCAGCTCCAAGCCTAATAGTGAATGTGGCCAAATTGGCTCAAAAGACAGCTGAGAGAGAAGAGGTTGAAAAGAAGAGTCTGATGGAGAAATACAATATGATAATTGTAAAATATAGTAGGATGCAGTAAAGTAATGTTGAGTTGTAATTTGAAGTAGATAGGTTGAAATATGGGCAGGTGGGAGAATCCTCCAGTGCTCCTAGTATCAGAACATTACCTTCTATTGCAGGATCGGTCCCCCATACTACTCCAATTGTTTCAACTCCGGGGTCCCCCATCCAGGCACCTGCTCTTAGTCCTACACCAGGGCCAGTTGAAGAAGAAGTTGAATATTTTGTGGATCCCACCAAGAAGCAAATGTTGAATAGGATCACAAAATTGTAGGCTACCTTAAAGGCAAGTGAGGATGATGCAATTTCCAAACAAAGTGAGGTGGTTGACATAGTTTTGAGGCATCTTAATGAAAAGGTTGATGGTAAATTACCTTCTGTACATTCTTTGTATTCTTTATTCTTGGATGGAATAAAAAATATCAATAGGGATCGGGAAATAGTTTTTCCTTTGGTTGAGAAATGGATCCCTAGGGCAAACAATCTGAATATTATGTACAAAGCTTCTAGGTTTGATGCAGACAACAAGCCCCAGTCATTGAAGCCTACTCAAAACTTTGTAAAATCATTGAGCAAATTCCAGGCCCTACCTGATGATTTTAGTAGAAGAATTAGGGAGCTGATAACGAGCTTTGATGACTGGAATGATACATTTTTGCCAGACATTATTAATGCAAAAGGAAATGTTAAGACATTGCAACAGTGGCAGGATGGGGTAGAAGAAGTTATCAATGCACAAATCAAATCGATTTGTGATGATTCAAACTATGATTTGCTGGTAAATAGTATGGATAAGATAATTAACACCAGCACATTCTTAGAGTTTTTTGAAAGGGAAGCCAATCAGGTTGCAGTGAAGTACACACCTTACAATACTAAGGTGAATGAGGTCGTGAAATTTTGCCTGGGAAATGGATGAAGAGTATCAAATATGGGTGGACAAGTACTTAACCGAAGAGGAGTAAAACAGTGTCTATTACCACAGGATGGATGAAGGAATGCTAGATGATGATGCAAATAATTTTGGAGACAGCCACATGGAATGATTTAACAATGGATAGGGCATGTGAACAGAATGAGAAGATGTTTGAAATGGAGCTAGCCATAAGGAATGCACTGGAGGATGCTGATACACACAAGCAGCCAGCTTACCGATATTATCTGTCAAAACATATATTTATGGCTTAATAGAGCATAATTTCTAGTTTGTTATTGTTGTTAAGCAAAAGAAATTTCTCAAAGGACGTGCCCTTTCACAATTTTGATATATTTATATCTGTTTCATAATGTAAAATACATATAGGCGGATAGGAGAAAGATACAACAATGAAACTTTCCTTTAAAAGACTCAGATGCATGTATGAATTTTGATGAAGTTAATGAAGATGTCTAAACTTGTGGCTTAATCTTGGTATCAGTTGTTTGTGGAATTATACAGTTATCTGGTTGTCTCCATTTTGATGCTTTCCTGTTGTCTAAATTGATATATGAAGCATATAAATATATTCAGTTTACCGATACACATTTGTTGTATTTGTGTGATGTGATTATTTGGTTCTTTCAAGTAAATATTAAACCCTTCTAGTCAATCATAGTAACCGAAGAGTATTAATTGGATCAATAAGAAGAATCACATAACTAGGATTGTCATTCTATCTCAAGTAGAGTTTGTCAGTCATTTACTTGCACATTTATACAAGTTATAAACTACATCTGTGTGCCAAACACATTGAATTATTTCCATCATAGATTACACTTTTATAGATCTTCATTAGACTCCATACACCCAACAAGGCAGTGGTCTCACACTTTCATCTTTTAGTTTATCCATTTTATTTTTTACATCTGTTAACTGAACATATTTTAATATAATTCAAATATAATTAAAATTAAAAACATCATAAATTAATTATGTAACCACATAAGTCAAATATAATTCTATCAAGAAATTAATATCAAATAGATAATACAATCACATAACTCATACATTTCAATGTAATTGATCTTCTTCTTCATCCAACACTTTGTCTGTATCATCCGATCCAGATTCAACATTGTAAGGATTGGTCATATCATCATCGTCGTCATTGATATCAGTTTCGATAATGTCATCATCCACACGGATATCATCTTCATGAACATTAACTCCTACATCACCATGATCTAGTTCCTCCTCTTCGACATCTTCGTCAGGCAAATCATCAACTAACTATTGATCCTGATCATCATCTACATCATCTTCTATCTCTTTAGTATCTTCTTCTTCCACCACATTATACTTTATTGGCCTTCCTCTTGGATCATGTCTAACAACATATGACCAACCTGCTTTACCTAGAACATCTGAGTAAAATACCTGCTCACATTGGCTTGGAAGAACATAGGGCTCATTTCCAGCTTGCTCAAAATACCTTGTATTAACCATGGTAAATCCATTATCATGTTTAATAACAATTCTCTCGAGATCATTTTCATTCAATCATAGCCTGTAGCATAGGACAACAAACAAAACTAATTTGAAGGACTTAAAGTCACACTCAAGTATATCATCCAAAATCCCATAGTATTGATTTTCTGAGACTTTTGGATGTATGTTGCTTCTAGATGAAACATTAGTCACCTAAAAGACTGTAGTTATCCCAGAATCACAAGTTTTCTTTGTGTAATCCAACTTTTTTATTCAAAATTTATGACCATTGCACCACATAGCCTTGTGGTGTTTCACCTACAATATGTCAAACATGTAAAACTTATTGAAATATCGTCAGTTGATAAACATATTTATTCTTGGCAGAATGTATGCAAAGAAAAATAAATCTCAACATATATATACATCAATATAATTGAAAATAATTAAATAATATGGGTGATTAATATATTTATACATACCTGTTTATCTCTTAAACCATATGCTAAATCAATTTCTCTTGGTGTAACATTGGAGTCTCCATTACAATGAGCTTCTTTAACCAATGAAGCCGCACCTTCCCATGTTAATGCGCGACCAGATTGTTGACATCTTTCAATCCATACCGTCATCCAATCAAGATTTTTTGCGATGTACAAATGTAGTGCATCCCACTCTCGACCAACTATATCAAAAAAAATTGAAATTCACAAACGACGTATAATTAGTTAATTACCACGGTATACGACCTTAATTTATAATTGATGAATATTGAAAGATTAATAATTAAATAAGTACAATATACATAAAAACCAAATGTAAAATATATTCTAATTAATCTCCATGACCATCTTATAATTACCTGTCACTTTCCTCAATCTACCTTTCCCCATCAGGTACTCCCCTTCAAATTTTTTAATGGAGTTGGGATCCCAAATGCGATCTACATGGATCTTTGCTGCAAACATAGAAAGATATTCAATAATGTACACCATGCTATTGTATACCATGTATCCCTCCACAATGGAACCCTCGGGATGTGCTCTTTGTCTAACCAAATCCTTCAAAAATTTCAAGTGCCTCTCAACCATCCACATTGACCTTGTGTGTACAGGTCCACACAATTCAATCTCCTCAACTTGGTGTATGAGGTAGTGTTCTTGTGCATTGAAAAATGTCGAAGGTAGACACTTTTGCATTTCACACATTAGACGAGGAATTTTTCTTTTCCAATAATTTATATCTTCTTTATGGATTACTTTAGATGATAGCCATCTACAAGTGATTCAAGGTACAAATATATTAACGAGATTTAACAAAAATATACAACGAATTCAACAAATATCGCTACTTACCTCATGTATTTTCCAAGATCATATATAACTTGTTTGACATTGTTGTCGAAGTTGTCTGGGAGAGATAGAGGTAGAACATACTACAACAATTATAAAATGATCTTGTCATTAATATTTTTCCAAAAGTAGTAAACATAATACACTAAAAAGTACATGTAGTATACATATATATATAATATACCAGAATAATTACCTTAATGAAAGTATGCCAATCATGCGTTTTCATCCCTGACCCAAATTCACCTTTCTTTGTTATGATATTGTTTATGTTCACAACAAATCTTGTGGGAAATTGAATTTTTCGTATGACTTGTTTTATAGCATTGCTTTACTGCTCCGTTAATAACCAAGGAAGGGCACTTATATTAATTTGGTCTCCATCGCTATTTAATTGAATGACATTTTTCATTGCATGATTGGTTTCCTGAATGTCACTACAAATTTTGACAATTTTTTCTTTGTCATGCCTTCCATCTAATATTTTCCATAACGTTTCTGTCATAGTAGGGAAACCTACTAAATTGTCTAGGATAACTTTTCAGTCCCTGTGGAAGCCGACCATTAATGCCTTGACGACCTTCATGAAGCATATAAGTTAAACAAAATAACAACGACAATCATTATCAATTACAACATGAGTAAACACAACACAATATAAAAATATAAATTCAAAACATATCATAAATGATAGATAAACAATTTGATCCGATGTATAACCTTGATGATTAATTCTATTATATTCCAACTTCCATAGGCGAGGTGTCATTCTTCGTGGTTTTGATGTAGTCTCTTCTTTCCCATTGAAAAGATGTTTTTCAGTAGTTCAATACTTATGATTTCTATGGAGGAAGTGCCTATACTCATCAAACACCTACTTTCCTAAACTTGTTGAATGACGAGATTTCATCTTTGGACCACAAATTGGACATGCAAATTTTCCCTTTGTTTGAAGACCTGCAAATCATATATAATTGGATTAAATATGTCAATTTTTATAATTATATATAATGAATAGATTACTTAAAAAACATGCATGGTATATACTTCATAAAATTAAATATCGTTAAAGTCATGCACTCGAACGTTATAACATATCAAAAAAATGTGTTAGCCCTGGGGCATCATGAATTGTCCATACAAGCATTGCATGGAATTGAAATTGTCTTTGTCCTATTGGTCTAGATATGTCATACATAGCGACGCCATTCCATAACTTTAGTAACTCATCGATAAGAGGCTCAATATATACATTCATATCTTTAACTTGGTACTTACCTAGTTGAATGAACATAAACATTACATAATTATTATAACCATTTTACTGCAATATATAAATTCATGTACATGACTATTAAATGAAAAAATATATAAGTCATTATGCAACAAATAAGACAAATGAGATGCTACTACGTTAAAAAAAATTGATGTAAAAAAATACCTAGAACAATCATTGCCAACATTATGTGCTCCCTCTTTATTGACATCCATGGAGGAATGTTATTGTTGATAACAAAATTAGGTCACACCAAGTAAATAGATCTCAGCTCTCCAAATGGATTGACACCGTCCGCTGCCAATGAAAGCCTGAGATTACGAGGTTCTTCTTTAAAGTGTGGCCATTTTTCCTCCATGTCCCTAAATGCATAACCATCCATAGGAATTCGAAGAATCTCATCTCCACTTCTATTACGTGCATGGTAATCCATAAATTGTGCTAAGCTTTCACACCTAAATAATTCTTGCATACGTGGAATAATGGGAATATAACGAAGAACCTTGTGAGGCACCTTTTTTGTTAGTTGATCTATTTGATATCTACTGATATGACATTCTGGGCATTCTGTTGCAAATTCATGTTGTTTATGATATATAAAATGATCATTGGGACATGCATCTATTTCTTGATACTCCATTCCAATATCTTTCATAATGCCAGATAAATCTCGGTATGAGCGAGGTAAAATATTTGATGGTGGTAACAAAAATTCACCAATCAATCTACAACAAAAAATAATTTCTTAATATAAAGAATATTAATGGTACATACTTCATCCTTTATTTACTAGCGATGAACTAACAACAATTAAAATAGATGAAAAAATATGACATATATGACATACCTTAACATCCGTGAGATTGCTATGTTGGATAAACCATTCATAACCTTCAAGTTCACCAGCAACAATACAATAGAGAGGAGTTGTTTGGGAGCCTTCATAAAGGGGCTCGTATGCCTTCTCAAGTACAGGTAAATCATGAGCATCATCAAAGTCATCTCGATCAACATGATCAGATGTGCCACTACATGTGTCATGGATCAATGTATTTGTACCATCATCTTCAATTGTGTTTTCTGGCACATGATCATCTTTTTCCATAGGATCATTAACTTCATCTTCGATATTCGCAGCTCCATGTTCCTCCTCTTGCAAAACCACATTCTCCAGGCTGTGATAATTCATATCATGTGCCCTAGGGCGCCCCACCTTTATAATAATGACAGACACAAATAAACCATGATCATGATCAAGTGATTTTTTATATATATATCAAATGTTAAAACAATATAAACATTTGCAAATTCAATCAATATAAACACATATAATGAACAACTTACCAATGGACGTTAATCATGCCCCCCTTCAACGTGACCATGCTGCCTACAATGTTTCTCAGTTGTTGTGATTAAAAGTCTTCTCGTCTTTAAGCCCTTGCAATTATTGCAAGAACAATAACATTTCCCATCACCCTTTCTTTTCAATATAGCCCACAATCTAGCAACTGTCTCTTCATTTTGTTCTGGACTAATATTATCTGACATGATTTTTCTTTACCAAGCTTGAATATTTAGATCTTCAAAAAATATCAAAATCACACTCCAATAATTTTTAATCATACACAAGTAACAAAATATAATAATTATGATATTTTACACCAAAAAAATTCGGCATGCAACCACCCCTGCAAAAGAGAAGATATTTTGAAGTTAATGACCCCAAAAACACTTTCACATGCTAATTCCATAAATTATTAAATTCTGATTTTACTAAGATTTCCAACTATTAGACTCCTAAAATCAGAATATTGAACTTGAACAACAAAATCTGGAAATGAAAATCTCAAAATACAGCTAATAGGCCTCAACAATTAAGGCCTACTCAAGACTTTGTGAAGTCACTACAAGGTTTCCAGGCCTTACCTGATGATTTCAGTAGGAGGATTAAAGAGTTGGAAAGAGTTTTGATGACTGGAGTGACACATCTTTACCAGATATTGTAGATGCCCAAGGAAATATTAGATCACTGGAGCAATGGCAGGACAGGGTAGATGAAATCATCAATGCACAAATCAAATTGATTTCTGATGACTCGGATTATGACATGCTGATGAGTAGTATGGATAAAATCATTAATTCACTAGCACATTTTTTGAATCTTTTGAAAGGGAGGTGAATCAAGTAGCAGTAAAGTATACACCTTATAGTGCAAAGGTAAATGAGGTAAATTTTAATTGGCCAATGGATGAGGAATATCAAGGATGGGTAGAAAAGTACTTAACTGAACAAGAATAGGATAAAGTCTACAACCGGCAGTTAACAGCTCAACGGTTATGGTTATAACAAATTTTGGTTGTCTTGGTGGCAGTTTTGGTGCAAGATTTCAAAGTTTGGCAAATGCACCAGTTATTCTCTAGTGGACAGGATGAACAAGAAGATTCTCCAGAGACTCAGCTGTTGTAACCAACTTTTGAAATGTCATAAGGCGGTCCAAGTGACCAGTGACAGGTGTATTTCTGGTCTGATGCTTGTTGCTCCTTCATTTTCCCTATAAGAAGGATTTCAGGACCAGAAATATGGGTTAGCAAGTTAGATATCTTTAAGTCGAGTCTAACTGAAGTTGCAGAGCGAATTTGTAAAGAGCCTGATATTATAGTGAAAATACTATTCTTAGGTTTGTTGTCATTCTGTTGTAGGTTTTAGTTTCAAAGGTACTTAATTTTCAAGACAGTACTAGCATCTAAATGAAAATTACTCATTTCAAGGTCATGTATCTCCATTGTATGAATATATTATTATCTTGAATAAAATGATCAAGGGTTATTATGTTCATCTCACTGTTATGGTGTGTGTAATTCTCATTTTGGCTTTAATTCAAGGAATTAATTAAAATGCTTGAGTGAGGTTATAGGTGACTATGTTCATATAAGGATTTGATAAGTAGTATTGGGTTAGAATATAGATTGATGGTATTGTAAGGCAGTATTATCTGAGATTTTATATGCTATGTGTCTAGAAGATCAACTTGGTTACAGTAAAAAACAACCAACGCCTTTGATATTATCTAGCTATGACTCCCAAATCTATTGCAAATTGATCATTAGGGTTAAAATTGAAACCTTGCAAATATAATCTTTGTCCAAATCCATCAAGAATTTTCCATTAGTTATAAACAATTCCCTTATAAAGAATTTGTGAAGCCAGGTCTAAAATCTGGAAATGAAATTCTAAAAATGCACAAGACTAAAAATGAAATTTGATGAGATGTTGCTTTAAAATATGATTTTCAAACCTGGAAGTACAAATCTAACTTCACAAATGAATTCTGAAAAAAGACAATGACTACCCTCAACCTGGATATATCTTCTTGAGTTTCTTCTGATTTTCCCAAAGAAAACCATCGAGCAAAACACTGTCGCAATAAATAGTCGAGCTCATTTCAATTTATGCCTGCCACAATTAAACTTTGCAGGTTCGTCGCAATTTCGGTGAAAGATCTTCGTCGAAACGTTGACGAAACAAAGGTTCGTTGACATTCCGACGAACATCGGGGATAAAAATTTTTAAAAATGAAAATTCACACAAGTGCCCGAATATACATCTGATTATATAGCTTTCATCGGAAGGTTTCATCAGAAATTGGGGTCAAATGAGTTAGTGTGAGGTGCTTAAACAGAATCAAATTGCTATGAATTGTATTTTGTGCATTCAGCGCTTGGCAAGCTAGATGGTTGTCTTCTCCCTTCACACCTTTTGGCGATCTTGGGTGAGCGAAAATATCTTGAGCTTCACATAGTTATTTTCAAAAGCATACCTTTAGAGGGACTGCCCATTGAGACACATCCCACACCGAACAACTCATAGGCAACCCAAGAGGTACTCTCATTTTAGATTGCTATATAAATAATGTGGGTGTGACGAAAGTTCTCACCTGTCAGTTGATGTTGTTTTATACCAATGTTTGTCTCCCCTAGTATCTATGTGATACATAAAAACCCACAAGGTTTGGGAGGCCTCTTAATTGAGAAAAATGTCACATACATGTATAGACAACCAAAACTCATAACCACAAAACATCACTAAGAGCCAAATCTTTTAGAAGCTACCCCTTTATCCAAAAATATTCTTTGAAAGTGGTGCATGAAAATTTACTTCAAAGAAGTTACTTGCCAAGTACGACTTCAAGCCTATGCCATAAGTTGAATGTAAAATCTTCCCTTCGGGGCATGAGGTAGGCCTACCCAAAAGACTGGTTTCTATTTCTAGGGTTGTAAATGTTTGTTTATGTTAAACTTGCCAAAAACATTTTGACATCAAACACTGTGCTTGATCTAAAAAGAATACATCCAAACAATCACTAAACATGATGGTTGAATCACAAACCCTTTGAATTAGTGTATGATTTTAAGAGAAGCCCTATATTTGCACTCCTTAAGGATTTCCTTAAAGGTTTCTGGATATTTAGGCTTTAATTTTAGGCTATATTAGCTTAAAGTAAATGTTGCAAAATATGTCTTGGGTATCGTGATTTCACATCTTAAAGCCATAGACATACATGTCACACAAGTCCATGCTTGTTGAGTTATTCAAAGTTGTTGTATCACTTGCCACATCTAGAAACAACTCTATGTGAATTGTTTTTAATCTACTAAAAATACAAGAAAATGAAGCAAAAGACTAAAAACAAGATCAACACTCAAGATAGGGAAATGAGAAGTTCAAACCAGTGTACAAAGCCTCCTATTGTGTAGATTTTCCCACAATGTGTGCTCACTCAAAATTTCTGCAGCATAATGGTGCTCTAGTGAAAAATAGGTGTGAGAGAGGAAAATGGCTAAGTTTTTGGATAAATAGATTTTTGGAGGATAACATATGAATGGCTAGGATTGATTGATAGAGATCAAAGGATGAGATTGGTTGATATCTCTCAAGCCACTAGATTATTCCAAGTGGGGCAAGGAGAGGGCTTGAGAGGGAGATTGTACCCTTGAGGGTACAATCCCATGTGATTGATGTGATGGGGAGGGTTGACCCACTTAATCATGGATTAAGTGTGTGCATCTGCTTAGTGGACAGGTTAGGTGAGAATTAGGATTGAGATTAGGATTAGGAAAAAGTGATGGAGGATGTGACATTTGAGATATTAAATAAATAAATAAGATTTATTTATTTAATTTATGGGATAGAAGGGGTAAGGGAGATAAATTATTTAATTGATTTTTTTTAAATACCTTAGGGATTTAGAGGACTTTATGGGTATTAATTAAATAATAGCAATATTACTTAATTAATGTGGATAAGAAGATATTTAGACAAAAGGGGATAAATTTGACCAAATTTAAGTGGCCAAATTTAGGTGTCTACATTTTTCCCCTCTTTGAGATGGTGTTACGAAGTAGCATCATTTCAAAGAAGATTAAAACAGAGGACTTAGAAGAATATAGTTGGGATTGTGAAAGATGATGGGAGTGGAGGTGAAGATTGGGGATTAGGGATTTAGGATGCCCTCTCGAGATGACATGCAGGTTCAAGAGAACATGGGTGTTCTCTCAAAATGGATGAGATGATGAAAGGGTAGATGGGGAAGATGAGGCAAAGTGATGGATAAGAGAGGATGATAGGTGATAGGATATTGGGAAGAGAAGATGATAAGAAAGGAAGCACAAATGGATTCAAGGAAGAGTATGATGTTTCCCCAGCAAAGCTACAAGCCAAGATTGATTGATGAGGGAAGGATACATCCTAGAACAACACAAGGATAGGGAAGGATACATCTCGATGACGATGAGGATGAGAGTGTTGTTGATGAGGGAAGGAAACATCCCAGAAAAACACAAGGATAGGAAAGGATATATCCCGATGATGATGAGGGTGAGAGTGTTATTGATGAGGGAAGGATACATCTCGATGATGATGATGATGAGATTATTTTTGATGAGGGGAGGATACATCCCAAAACAACACAAAAGGATAGGGAAGAATACATCACGATGATGATGAGGATGGGGAGTGTTGTTGAGGGAAGGATACATAACGATGATGATGAGGATGGGGATGTTGTTGATGATGGAAGGATACATCTTAGAACAAAAAAATTATAGGGAAGGATACATCCCAATGATAATGAGGATAAAAGTGTTATTGATGAGGGAATGATACATCCCAGAACAATGCAAGGATAGGGAAGGATACATCCTGATGATGATGAGCATGAAAGTGTTTTTGATGAGGGAAGGATACATCCCAGAAAAACACAAGGATAGGGAAGGATACATCTCGATGATGATGAGGATGAAAGTGTTGTTGATGAGGGAATGATACGTCCCAGAACAATACAAGGATAGGGAAGGATACATCCTGATGATGATGAGGATGAAACTGTTGTTAATGAGGGAAGGATACATCCTAGAAAAATACAAGGATAGGGAAGGATACATCCCAATAATGATAATGATAATTGGATCTAGGCTTGTAGCATGGCTAGGAACAAAACCAAAGATGCGATTAGATGATTTGTCCTAAATTGAATGGATGAGGGTTGGATTGAGATGTGAGATTTCTGAAATGAATGAAGATGATGGAGGAAAAGACACTTAGAATAACAAATCTATAATTTCCTAAGAAGAATAAAGAGATGATGGAATGATGAGGATGGATAAAAAGATGCTTAGAATAACAATTCTATATTATCCTAAGAAGATTAAAGAGAGGATGATATGATGATGATGGGTGAAAAGATTCTTAGAATAGCATATCTATATTATCCTAAGAAGATTAAAGAGAGGATGATGATATTATGAGGATGGAGGAAGTGGAGGGATGAAAATATATAGGATGGATAGATGATGGAGGATGACAAAGGATGATTGAATTATAAATATTTGGGGTAAATAGATGGGGGAGTTTGATAGATGAAAGGGTGGGATATGGGGGAAATGAAAGGATAGTAACCAAATAAAAAAATTTAATTGTTATATATCATGCTGCCATGTAATGAGAACTTAATTTGATATAGCATGAGATAATATGCACTAGGGTATGAGGAACCATGGTGACTTCGTATCACATGCATGGGACTGACACAACAAACAAAAGGTTATTCCAACACCCCAAAGTCATGGGGGCTTTGTTAGGGCCAATGTTGGAAAACCACAAACACAAAGGATTCCCTAGCATAACACAAGACTATAAGGATCTTGGTGGGTACTACATGGGACAACTAGGAAGACAAGATCATACCAAAAATAAAGATATGTCCCTAGGTTTACTAGTCAAAGTGCACCATGATATGATGGATCGTGGTGACCCTAACAAGGTACAGTAGGAAGCTCAAATGATTAAAAAAATGCAAAAGCACCAAAATATCACAACAAATTTAAAATATCCTTTGCCATAGGACCAAAAGGTGGATGGGATTGATACAATCTGATATGTGGAAGGATACATCCTACTAATACCAATGATAAATGGGGGTATATTTCTTGATCGAAATGAATCAAGATACTCAAAATGGATGGAATGAGCTAGATAAGGACATACTTGATCACACAACATAGAACCAAGACACACCCTAAGGATAGACCTAGGGTCTTGAGGGCTCATCGATTGATTGCCTTGCCTACATGAAAGCGTAGAGACCTTGTAGTTTGATAAAAAGACTAATGACTGATGATGGATGAAGGAAAACAAGGAAGATGGAGACCTAGATGGATGATGAAGCATGACATTATAGGATAGACAAAAGCCTTGGGCGACGATCAAATCATTATCCTTGCCTACGTGAAAGCGTAGAGGCAACATAGTTCGATAGAAGAGCAATGATAGAAAATGGATAAGAGATGATGAGATGACCTGGTAAGTAGATACAATGATGGAATCGATATGAGGAGACAAGATAGACCTTGTGGAATAGATGACTAATATATGCAAGATGTGGATTACAGGAAGCTCAAAAATGGGATAGTTATCTAAATCATCAAAATATGAATTGGGAGGATGATACAATGGATAGATGAGCAATGAAAAGTGATAGGATATTGGGAAGATGTGTGAAAGAGGTAAGAGTGAGGATGATGGGATAGATGGAATTGGGTTGTGTGGGGGTAGCCTATAGCTAGATACTAATGACAAGGGATTATGAGATGGAATGAGGATAGAGATGAATGGATAGGGAGATAAGGATGGGGGATTGGAAGGATGATATGATGGATGAATAGGAAGATAAGGATGGGGAGATGAAAATGATTTTTGGGAGGATAGAAGGAAAGATGAGGATTTGGGAGATAGAAGGGACTCATTGGATGGATGGATGGATGGGAAGATAAGGATAGTGAGATAGAAGGGATTAGAGGATGGATGGATGGGAAGGTGACAATAGTGATATTGAAGGATGACAGGATGGGTGAATGTTCTCTCCAAGGAATATGTCACAAAGAAGGATATTCTCCATTGTAGATATGTCATGTATGATGAGGCAAGAGGGATGAAAGATAGAAGGATGGATAAATAATAAATGGAGATGCATTGTAGCATGATGGGTGGACAAGTAAGGTATATGGATGCGGATAGGATGCATGGATAAGGAAGGGGAATGGAGGAGGATAAGGAATATGGTAGTGTATGGATGAGGGGAATGTATACCAAGAGGTTTCCAAAGCATGTATAGATAGGTTTTGTTGTCTTTATCAATATCACAAGGAGGATGGAGGGATTGGAGATAAATGGGATATGATGGGTAGGATGTGGAAGATATGTGGGATGGAGAAGATGGATGAAGGGGATGCATAGCATAAAGTTTCCCCAAAGTGTGGAAGTAAATTGGATGGGGTATTTACACATGATGCCTATTTCCTAGGTTTTTATCATGGTACTTATCCAAGGCACTTTTTTGCCAAGTTTTCACCATTGGATGATTTTTTTTTGGATTTTTTGGATTTTTAGATTTTTGGATTTTTGGAAAGCGGTTGGATGGAGATGGATGAGGATAGGGATGTGGATAAATGGATTTGGAAGATATTTGATAAAGGGGATGGATGAAGGACTCAAGCATGACATTCGATACAAGGTAATATGAGCCCATATGTGAAGTGACTATTGGATTTTGGTACAACCTTATTAGGATGGATGGATTATTCAAGGGAATGGATTAGAGTGATTGGATGGGGGAGACAGGTGGGATAATTGATGGGATGTTGTAATGTGTACAGATGGAATGATGGATTAGATGTGTGATGGGGGAATGTTTTCAGGACCAACATTGGCACATATGGTGGAGGATATGGAATGATAGGAGGATTATTGGAAGGAGAATGTGGGGATAATGGATGATTTGAGATAGTGAATTTTGGGACATAGGGAACCAAAATAGATTTAGGAGATGGAAGATGGGTATGATTATCTTTTGGATTAGAAACTTTGGATTTTTTTTATGGATGTTGTATTTGAATGCATTGCATATTTTTTCTTTGGTATCCACATGGTTTTGATTTTTTATTTAATAGGATTGTGTATTATTTTGTATTGTTTACACCTTTTGATGGGATTTTTCTTTTCTTCATCATGTCCTTTAGAGGGGAATTAGAGATTTTTGGATGTATGCATTTTTACTTTTTCATCCATAAAGTTCTTGTAATATCAATTTGATGGATGTGAGGAGATGGATGAGATGGAGGGATAGAGGTAGGATTTTGGAGATGATGTGTGGATGGAGGATGTGTAGGTATGTGTCATTTTTATCCTAATTAGGGAATATGAGAGTTGGATTTTCATGATGGGTGATAGGGATATGTGATCGATGGGTGAAGGGATAAGTAGGATGAGATGGAGGAGGTGATTTTGGGATATAAGGTCCTAAATGGACTTAGTATATGGAGAATTTTTATGGTGAATGGAGGGACATAAGGACCCAAAATAGATGTAGTAGATGGAGGATAGGTGATGGTGGATGGAGAGACATAAGGACCCAAAATAGATTTGGAGGATGAAGGAGGAATGTGGATGGTTGTTTTGAGATGATATGATGTAAGGGGGATGATGAAAAATGGTTTGGAGTGATGGGAAGAGCCTATTATTCTTTTGGAAGAGGCTCATTGAGGATGTGTGGAGGTTGTATCAACACTTTTTGATTATGATTCTTGAGATACATATCCAAGACCTTATGCATGTGGAATTTCTTTGACATGGATGGGCTCTAAAATACCTTGCTCATGAAGGCCTAAGTATTTTCCTTGGTAGTTCATAATCTTGATAATTTGATCTATGGTAGGATGCTTATTATTTTGGAAACATGATGTTAGTCCATTATCAGGTGGGGAAGGATGGGTGTTGTATATACTTTGTTCTTCTTCTACAAGAAAACCACCATGGATGAATGTAAGAGTACCAAGGGGATATAAAAGTAGTGTTGGGATGGTATGGTTAGATGGTGATGAAGGATCATGAGATGGAGATGATGGGATGGTAGCATCTAGATTTGGAGGAGTGAGTGATAAGGGATGGAGAGAGGGATTAGGCAATATGAGAGGATCTTGATTTTTGGTAATGGGTGATAAGGGATCATGTAGTGGAGTGATTGGATCTTGAGTGACAAGGGGATCATGGGATGGAGTGGATGAGGGGATATGATCTTGATATGGAGTGGATGAGATGTTATGATCTTGATGTGGATGAGGGGATTGTTGGTATGATTTGGATCAAGCTCTCATCAAGTTTCAATGGATGTAGATGGTGTAGTGGAAGAGGAATGTTGGATGGACTCCTCGAATGGGGAGATAAATAGATGGAGGATTCATGAAGTTCAAGGGAGTGGATTTTATTGTTACTAGGACTAGGGGGAGTGGGTTAGATTTTGGTGTCTTCGATGGGTTCAACAACTCTAGGAGTAGAATATGGGGATTCAATGGATTCAATGTATTTGATGGATTTAATGGATTTTACGGTTTCAATGGTTTGTACATTGTTTGGAGTGGGAATGGGAGTGATAGGTGGGATGGAAAAGGGTCTCGTCACTAACAATCATACATGGTGGAGTGGGGTGGCACAACTCCTGACATTAGGATGTGGAATTGGGGATGTCTTCTTTGTCATAAGTCCTTGGATGAAATCTAGAATGAGGTACTTTCTTATTGTAGAGTTATATGGTGTGGGTGGAGTAGATGAAGGATTAGGAATGGATGGAGTACTAGGATTATGGATTGGTGGATTAGGAGTAGATGGAGGAAGGGATTGGATGGAGGACTAGGAGTCGGTGGAGGATTAGGATTGGTGAGGGAATCAAGATTAGATGGAGGATTAAGGTAGGGTGGATTGGAGGGAGGATTAAGATATGATGGAGTGGAAGATGGAGTGACATAGGAGGATATGGATGGTGGATTAAGATTAGATGGAGGATTGGGATTATGGATTGGGTTTATAGAACAATGAGATGATGGATTGGGATTAGATGAAGGAAAAAGGTGTGATGGATTGGAGGAAGGATTAGGATAGGATGAAGTGGAAGATGGAGTGATATATGAGTATTTGGATGGTAGATTAAGGTAGGAGGGTGTGGATGGAGGATTAAGATAAGAATATGTGGATGAAGGATTGGCATTGGAGAAAGTGGATGGGGACTTAAGGTAGGAATATTGAGATGGTGGATTAAGGTGGGAAGATTGGGATGGTGGAATAGGATTGGAGGATGTGGATGGTGGATGGGTATCATGCATTGGAGGATGATGAGATGGAGGATTTGTACTAGGGGTGAAGGTGATAGTATTGTTCGGCAAAGATAGAGGTTGAGATATAGCTAGAGGAGAAGATGGAGGTATGAATTTTGGATGAGAGGGATTTGTAGGTGATAGATAAGAGTGATATGTGGGTGAAAGATAAGATGGAGATGTGGATGGGGGAGGAAATGGATTCCCCTTGTCAAAGGTAACATAAGGATTTCTGGTAGGTTTGGATGAAGGAATTATGGGATAACTTGGATGAGTGATTGGATTTTGGAAGACGATCGGGGAAAGATTACTAGAAATGATAGCATCAAAGGGATCCATTTCATACTCATCTTGATCAACAAGATATTCATTATCATCATCAACATAATTGGGATTTCCCTTTACTACTATTTTTGGTTGTGTAGGAGGAGGATAAGGATTCATGATGTTGGATTGAATGGATATGGATTGAAAAGATGGGAACAAATAATTAGAAGAAAAGAAAATATGATGAAAAGATAAATGGAATGGATTAGAAGAATGTGGACGAAGGGATATTAAGATTTGTTTTGATATCAAAAGATCTTGGATGTAGATGAACTAAAGCTAAAATTGGGATGTGAATTAGGCTCAGATTGGGAGTCAATTTAAGCTCATATTAGGATTAAATTGAAGTTCAGATAAATATTTGATTTAAGGTCAAATTAGGATGATTCGATTAAAGCTCAGATTAGGATGGGATTTAAGCTCAGATTAGGATGATTAGAGGTTGTGATGGGATAGATTCCTAAGTTCAAGGATACAACTAAAATGATGAAGACAATTGTTGGATAAATGAAGGATAAGTTTAGCTGACTCCTTGTTCAAAGGGGATGATGTTTGGATAGATTGATGAGGATTGATGAGATGAAAGTGATCATTTGGAGATGAATATGCAAAGGAAAAATTATTGAACTACAGTTTCAGACTGAGGAAGATATAGGCTAATTATGATACGAAGGATTGACTCTCTGGATTTTGTATGGGAAGTGGATCTTCCTCTGTGTATAACACATCCTTCTCTGTAGATCATGGATTTCCCTATCTATGGATATCATAGAATCATCCCTATAGGTATCAAGATTTCCTATTAGTAAAGACTAGATTACCTATGTAGACGGACTGTATAGAGAGGTGTGCAAGATCACCCAAGAAAGAAGTAGAGTTGCCTAACTAGGAAGATGTACGTATGAGAAGATGTCAACTCATACACAGGATCATCCTTGTGGATAATAGGTTCACCTATTCTAAGGGTGGTATGGACAGAGGACTGGGAGACTCAAACTCAAACTCACGTATATGGAGGATAGATTAACTTGTTCAAGGAACAAGTAGACATGAATATGCCTATCTAAGGGATTGGATGGGCATGCCCGCCTCTTTGAGAAGCAAGATTTCCTATTAGGGGATGACTGGACTAGACTGTGACATAGATTTTCCCTTGTGAGGGTAGGATCCCTTGTCCACAAGGAATTTTTTCCCTTATGTGAAGATAACTCACCACTGAGGGTAGGGGAAAACTATGGAAAAGGACACAAACAACAACCAACAAGCAATGGGATAGGACTAACTTGGACTGACGACAACCATTAGTATATCACAAGAAGACACACTAGACAACACAAGCCTAAAATTAGTATTAAAGGTTTTCTAACTCGATGTAGGCCTGCCACCTTGAGGGGACACACCAAGGTTAATACTCCATGATGATAGGGTGGTTCTCTGGATTACCCTTTATTGTGAAGGCAAAGAGCTATAAATTCAGTAGCATAGGGTCATCAACAGATGCCACGGGCTCAACTTCACTCTCTCACTCAAAGACTATTGTAGTCCACCATGAGGATTTCTAACCCAAGGGAGTACATGGTGAGTAGATTTAGGGTATGGTTCACATCCCCTACACTACACCAAGCCATAGTTGAACAAGGGTCTCTATCTAGGCTAAAGAGGATATATTCTATGTTCATGATACACTAGGAGGGTATGTAAGGCACAACCATAAACACTAACCCATCACAACCATGGATCAGGAGCCCCAACAAGGTATTAGAAACTTAGAACAACCTTGCATGTCTTATCTAGGTATCACCCTGGCTTCAATTCTTTGCTAGACATGGTGTGACTAGATTGAGGTACAACTTTCACTCTCCCCCCTTTATATACCCCATTGGTAACACATGGTCGAGATCATCCCTTGGGTGATGAAATACCAGGTAGGTCTCACTAAGGAAAATAAATACTAGACATTTTGCCTGGTCCCTAGGCTCGCACATAGTGTAAGGGGAGAGTGTACACATACTAGCAACTCCTAGGTAGACTGGACTAGAATGGAATGAGTTATGATTTGTGGTCACCCAAGATCACCGTAAGGTGCAAGGGGAGTGCATACATCAACAACCCACTCCCAAACAAAACACACAAGTTAATTGACCCTTCAATTAATTCTACACATGCCTAAATTAGAATGAAAACAAAAGACACACAAATAGAGCTAGACTAAGGGTCTTTGACTGATTGTCTTGCAAAAGATAAATTAGTAGTTTCAATCTCTATTCTTTGTCAAAACATGGGACAAGCCCAAATTCACCCCTGAGTAGAGAGAATTCTTCTTTTTCTAGGCTGCAAGATTACCTATCTTCGGAAGGGGTGGGATTGCATTTTCTTGTTTGATAGAGAGGTGTATGCGCTTATGCCTCTGTAACTCGAGCAAATTTTCCTTTCCCTTCAACAGATATGCCTATTTTGGTTGTCCCAAGCGATTTCGCCTTTGAAATTGGTGATCTAGATTGAGGAATGCGGGATCACCCTTTTTCTAGAAGGGTGGGAGCGAGTTCACTTGTTCTTACTTCAGATTTGGCTCTGCATTAAGAAAGTTCGCCCATCGGGGGTGGTTCACCCCTACATGTGAAACCCAAACCTACAAATTTTTAAACAATAAGAAAACATAAAATAGACCCATGATATAGGTTCCACCGGGCATGACAAAAAGTGTGCAGTGCTTTTAATCGACTAAAAATGCAAGAAAATGAAGCAAAAGACTAAAAACAAGAACAACACTCAAGATAGGGAAATGAAGAGCTAAAAATAGTGTACACAACCTCCTGTTGTGTAGATTTACCCATGATGTGTGATTTGGATGTGTGCCCACTCGAAATTTTGACAACATAACGACGCTCTAGTGAAAAATAGGTGAGAGAGGAAAATGGCTAAGTTTTTGGATAAATAGATTTTTGGAGGATAATGGATGAGCGACTAGGATTGATTGATAGAGATTAATGGATGAGATTGGTTGAGATCTCTCAAGCCACCATATTGTGCCAAGTGGCACAAGGAGATCGCTTGAGAGGGAGATTGTACCCTTGAGGGTACAATCCCATGTGACTGATGTGATGGGCAGGGTTGACCCACTTAATCATGGATTAAGTGTGTACATCTACTTAGTGGGTAGGTTAGGTGAGGATTAGGATTAGGATTGGGATTAGGATTAGGAAAAAGTGATGGAGGATGTGACATTTGATATATTAAATAAATAAATAAGATTTATTTAATTAATTTATGGGATAAAAGGGGTAAGGGAGATAAAGTATTTAATTATTTTTTTAAAATACCTTAGGGATTTAGAGGACTTTAGGGGTATTAATTAAATAATAGAAATATTACTTAATTAATGTGGATAAGAAGATATTTAGATAAAAGGGGATAAATATGACCAAATGTAAGTGGCCAAATTTAGGTTTCTACAAGCTCAAAATGCCCAAAAACTGCAAAAAACAAATCAACACTTCTGCCAAAATACTGAAGCTAGAAAACAATTTACACAAAGGTTGTACTTGCTACTCATTCTAGCACACTTGACCAACATTTTCTTCCACTTTCCAAATAAATATCACATTTTCTCTCTGTCCTAGAAATTTCACTGATGAAAATTAGTTGCATTTTCTAGAAACCACGCACTTGATCCAAAACAGGCCCACTTTCATCTATTTGCTTGCACTTGCTTCTAAGAAACTGACACACTTGCCTAAAATCTACTTTCAATTGCCAAGAAAGTTTTCTTTTGAAAAAGTAACCCACCACATTTGACAAAAAAACATAGAGGCTACACTGGATATTTCAACTCGCACTTGTTTCTCAAAAACTAATGCACTTGACACATTTTAGGCCGTAGTTGATAAATCTAGCCGCTCTTGCTCACAATTTGGTGCCTTTTCTCTGAAACCAATGCTATTGCTCTATCCTATTGAAAATTGAAAAAAAAAAGAAGCCAAAGTTTCTTACAGGATCCTTTTAGAACAAAATAATTGGAAAACTAGATAAGCCATATAGTCCTTCATCCACCTTCACCATTTCATCTTAGTTTCAAAAATTAGAATCAAAACAAACAACCCTAGATTATTCCCTCACTCGCACTTCTAAGATATCAATAATTAATTGGAACTCGCAGATAGTTCAAGGGTAATCCCACAATAATGGTTTACAATTTTTGGGCAAACTGGACACTGAACTATTTTTTTTTAACTAAATCTTCACTTTCGGGCTCCTATAGTGACTAAACCATGAGGAATTTGAAGATGA
This sequence comes from Sequoiadendron giganteum, assembly GCA_007115665.2. NCBI lineage: Eukaryota > Viridiplantae > Streptophyta > Pinopsida > Cupressales > Cupressaceae > Sequoiadendron > Sequoiadendron giganteum. Next base: position 946,125,806 of record CM021100.1, on the reverse strand, counting down.
TGAAAGCTAGTGATTTGTGAAATTTTATCTATAGATTCTAAATATATTTTTTTCAAAAAAATTGGAATCAGATTGCACTTCTTTTTCCATCTCCTTCGAAAACTAGCTTTTTTTTTAAAATAGCATTTTTAAGGAGTGACACTCACCGTATACAACATAACTTTTTTTGTATGAAGGATAAAATTATAATTTTTTAGAATTTATATTTTTTACTATGATATCTAGCACTTTCATTTAGTTTCATATTTTTTTATTAAATATTTTTTTCTTAATCAAGTTTCGAAGTCAAACCAATTACAATTGAAACATAGGCGGACTGTATACAACATAACATTTTCTGTATGTATCAAAATTCAATTTTATTTTTTTAATGGATCAAAGACATCAATACCCAGCTTGAACATATTTTTTAAAAATTTATTTTGGTAATCTACTATTTTTCCACATGTGCAGAACAAAGAGCTTGATTTTCGGTGAAAAACCTATGTTTGATAAAACTAAAAAAACACATACATAATAAAACCAAAACATATTAAAATTATATTCATTGGATAGCTCATTTAGAGGACTACCATGATCATTTGAAATATTTTTTTAATGAATTCATTTGATCCCCCAAAAGGTAAATCAAAAGTGTTTTTTTATCAACATTTTGATAGGTGTAAAGGAGACTCCATTGTAGGTATGGTTTAAAACTAGTGGGGTTCTATCCAAGGGGGTTTGATCTAAGGTGGTTTGATAAAACCCTCTTCAATTGAAATCCTTAAAATATAACTTTTTAAAGTTTAAATCATTATTTTTTCTAAAAATATGTAATTTTAGCAAAAATTAGAGTCTCCCAGAAATTGTAAACCAGCTTTGTGGGATCACCCTCAAGTAAGATTTTCCACAACATATCCTCTTGAAGGATAAGTGAGATATCAACCTAGGCCTTTCAGTATTTTGAATTCCAAAAAAATAGTGCCACCTCCAAAATAACACTCAAATCTTAGGGTCTTGAGCTTCATAACAAAACCATATCAAAACATTCACACTCTCACCATATGACCATTTGATGACCCATTGCTCTAGTTCAGCAATCGAACCTTATAGCATTGATCCTACAACCAAGTCTCACACACATTGAAGGTGAAAAAACTAATATCATTATTAGTTTAAGGACCTTCAAATTTGAGAAAAATGAAACACCCAACCAGTGGAAAAATGCAGTGAACATCTTAGATAAAGAGAAAGAGAAAATAGACCTAGCAACCGGAAGACTTGTGTTACCACCTCCTACGTGGCAATGTATATACACCCTTCATGATCTCTAGCAAGAGAAAAATCCTTAAACAAAAATCCATAATTTTTCTTTCAAAGAACCACCCCACTCTAAAGTTTGCCAAAGGGTACATCCCAAGAAAATATTGCACTCGTCAAAATCTACTAGAATATTTCTACTTATGCTTTTCAAGGGGACAATTTTTTTCATAGTTAGGAGTCCCAAAACGTTTACAAATTTTTGGATTCTTTTTTATGACAACCATGCATTCACAACATAGAAGCAAAAATGGAAGCAGATAGACAAAAGTAGTGCTATTATACCCCCAAAAAAAACCATAAATGAGGGAAGGGACCCATGAGGATATAAACCAAATGACCTTATGATAGGGTATTCAGTATCAAAACATCCCCAAAACATGTTGATATATTACCCAAATCACTCTTATCAAGGGTCACAACACCAAGTAGGGCAACAACATCAAGGGATTCAAAATCACCGTCAAGGAATAAGTCTAGAACATCAAATTTCCCTAAATGAAATTAATAAAAAGATTGAGGAACTTGAATGAAATAAAAATACGATGCATCATGTTCAATTTATAAACATTGTATATCCACAACAAATAAACATAATTCCACAAACATCTCAATATCTACATCAACAACACTTCCAATATCATCAAAAAATTGATTCATATCAGCAACATGTTGGAAACAAGCTACACTGAGATGGGGGGTGAATCAGTGTTGTGCAAAAATTAACTTTATTAACCTTTATCTTCAAAGCATTAACAACATTCAATCATAATGCATACACAGGAAAATAAACACAACACCATAACACCAAGATTTTTACATGGAAACCCTATTAGGAGAAAAACCATAGTGGATGGCCAATCCACAATTATGATCTAAGTATACTCAAGTGAATATTTCAATAAGGGGAATGCACTTGCATTCAGGTGCACTTCCTAGAGCTCACTGCTCAAAGGGAAGGCTCACTTCCTTACAAAAGACAATTAGATTAAAACCATCTAAGATTTTGAACTAAGATGAGTAGCATCTAAATATGTCTCGTTATAGTTCTAGTTAAGCTCAATAATAGATTTGTTTCCTTACAGACTGATTCTATACTTCTGCTCTGTTATGCTCGTACACACAACACAAATCTTCTATGCGCAAGTGAAACTGCGCTTAACCTCTCCTCTACTCTTCTCTAACTCACAATTCACATATCAACACAACTCATACATCAAAATGATATGAACAAACTTATATATATCCGCAACATAAAATTCATTTACACTTTGTCGACTTCAATAAAACACAAAGATAATTACAATTGTCTGATAGATCCTTAATTGAATCTTTATGTGCATCCTCAAAAGTTGGTTAAGACATAGAGGGGACCCAAACAAAGATGTAAAAACATAAAAACACTTAACTAAATGCTTCTCATACATCCGCGACATAATACATTTATGAAGTTAGCTTCAATACAATAAATACTGGGAATACATCAATCGGATCTCCTAACTTCCACATGAATTGATAGGAGCCACTATGCTTTAGAGGTAACTTGGATATTATACCAAAAATCATTTCTTGAGATGCGCAACACAAGATAATAACCTAAAATTTTCATATGGATCGATGAACACTATGCTACCGGATACTCTGTTCTACCTTATCAATCTACAATTTGTTTGTTGGTATGATCAAATGACAGTATGTGTACCTAATCATCGATTATGGTTTCCATGAATGAAAACACTAAATGATAGTGCAGTGTCTCTTTCCAACACAAAAAATTCTATTTCCACAACATCAACTCAATTAACAACATCAATTGCAAGAAAAAATCCACAACACCAAGGTGTACCTCAAATGCAATATCAAGATGTGCCTCAATTGCAGTATCAAGGAGTTACATAATATCAAGATGTACCTCAAACGCAGTATCAAGGAGTTATGCAACATCAAGGCACACTTCAAACTAAAGATCACAGGATTCCTCAAGTTCAATATCAAGGTGCACCCCACCCTCAAGGTACCTAAAACATCCAACAAGTTGCTAACCCTCTTTTTAACCAACATGGCTGCCAAGGTCCAATACCTCCACCACAACCAACCTTACAATCAAACCATACTGCTAAACTTGAGTACACTCTTTAAGGGGAGCCAATTGAGGGTGTGTGAAACCAATTAGTTAGTGAAAAACTTATCACACTTCCAAAACTTCCACAAAGTGGTGAACCTAGCATTAAATTCCCATGGTATTCAATGACAAGATCTATTGTAAATACCATGGAATAAAGGGTAATGATGTATCAGAATGTGTTACACTCAAAAATATCATCCAAGACCTTATTGATCAAGGAGAAATAGCTATTGAAGATGACATTAAAGGTCCATCTACCAATGACAACATGGAAAATATCTCAAACTCAAGTGTTGAAAACAATGATCAAGAGTTGTCTATCACTAATCACATTGACAATGTCTCTACATCATCCAATGAGGAAGAGGACATACAACAAGAATTTAATCCCAAGCATGATCAAACTCAATCACCAAAGTCTATAAATGATCAAGTCCAAGATATAGTGATATCATCCAACCTCATGATAGTACATATTTATAATCAAGAGACTCTTAATCCCACACTTATACATAATGCAAAAAATTTAAGCCAAGAGCTATCACCCATATGTCCACATTTTTAGAAAATCCAAGGATCTTTTACAAGAAATCCCTAATTTGAAATTGATCTATGTCAAGAATGTGATCCAAAATATATCAAAGATAATACCACACAAAGTCAATATCAAGAATCCCTATCACCAAAATACTACAATGACTTAATGTGATATCTTCCAAGACATCCAAGGTTTTCCAAAAGAGGAAAAAATCCATATACCAAGCACACATACATCTACCCATGAGATGATTACTCCTAATGGACATGTAGATTATCTTCATTCAAAACAAGAGTACCATACTCTTGATGCAATTACAAAGGAACAAGAGTCACCTACTCTTAACATCTTTACACATTATCAAAGCACAACAAAATCTATAAGCATGTTTGAAATTGATCAAGAAGAAGCATTAAAATCAGAAACATCCTCCAGACAGATTGAAGACAACTAGTATGAAAATATGGAGCACAATATCTTAAAATCAACAAAGATAATGGACAATCTTGAGCAACAGAGCATTGGGTATACAATAGTCAAAGAAGCACTGATAGATTTTGAAGGGCCATCAAAATTTGATATTTCACATAATCAAGCCAAAGCTATAAATTAGGAAGTTATCCCACAAATGAACGATCCTATCAATGAAGAAGCTATCACATTTGAAGATCCACAAAAAATTAGACAAGGATTAGCACCTTGTTTCCAAGGTAAGACATATCCTATTCCAAATAAAATTTCTCAAAGGATTCATTATCAAGACAAAGGATTAGGCCTAGGGTGATCCCACAATTGTGGTTTACAGTTTCTAAGAGATCTCGATTTTTGTTGAAATCATATATTTTTAGAAAATATAATGATTTAAGCCTTGAAAATTTCCATTTAAAGGATTCCAATTGAAGAGGGTTTGATCAAACCACCTTAGATCAAACCCACTTGGATAGAAACCCACTAGCTATAAACCATACCTATAACAGAGTGTCCTTTACACCTATCAAAATGTTGATAAAAAATAACTTTTGATTCACCTTTTGGGGGATCAAATGAATTCATTTAAAATTTAGTTTTTGTAAGTATGTAGTCCTTATTATAAGCTTCCCAAAAAGTATAATTTTAAGTAAACTTAATTTGATTATTATATTTATTTTTTACTTCTTGTTAATGTAGGGTTTTCACCAAAAATAAAGCTCTTTGTTCTGCACATGTAGAAAATAGTAGATTGTCAGCAAAAATTGAAAAATATCAGTGCACTAGATATTGATGTCCCTGATCCAACAAAAAAAATGAATGTCGATACATACAATTTTTTTAATGTTTTAGCCAATAAATCATGTCTAAATTGTAACTAGTTTGACTTTGAAACTTAATTAAGAAAAAAAATCAATGAAATGCTATGAAACCAATTCCATGCACTAGATATCATAGTTATGAATATAAATTTGAAAAAAATAGAATTTTATCCTTCGTAGAAAAACATTGTGTTTGCTAGTAATGTCACTCTTTAAAAATGGTGTTTACTATTAAAAACTAGTTTTCGAAAGTAATGGAAAAAGAAGTGCAATATGATTCCAAAAAAATTGAAAAAAAAAAATTAGAATCTATAGACAAAATTTCACAAATCACGATTTTGCATCATCTTCAAATTCCTCATGATTTAGCCCCTATAGGTGCCCCAAAGTGAAGATTTAGTTAAAAAAAATTAGTTCATTGTCTAGTTTGGCCAAAAATTGTAAACCAGTATTGTGGGATCACCCCTACATGAATAGGCTATCCTAGAACTAGTGTAGATTATTAGAAATCCTAACCATCAAGGTCTTGGTTATTCAACAATTAAGGGATCTAAACATATCAGTGATACCTCTATAATACTGGGGGAAACTTTATCTAATGCAAGCATCAACATAGAGAGAACGAAGGGTCTTTATGATGAAACCGGTACCAATTCTCCAACTAGCCATATCATGAATCATCATCCATGCATATTTCGACCCTCTAATTTGGACAAACAACAAGATAAAAATCTATATCCAAGAATGAAGCAATTCATTGAAGTAAAAGAATTAGTAGAAAAAAATGGACAAGAATAGTAAATGGATACAAAGGAAAAATCAGGAAAATCATCCTTATCAAACTCCATTAGTCAAAGAAACTATGAGGAAAAATTAAAAAGTGAAGGTCATCCATCAAAAATGTCCAACAATGCAAAAAAAATTTTCAAGAGAAACCTACAAGGTATATCAAGATGTTGGTCCCAATCAAATCTCCATATCCACCCTTCGTTGCTCATCATCCCAAGTTTGGAAAATAAAAGGTTCCAAACTATCAACCAATCCATGTAAATCTCATATCCCTCAACACATTTTGCCATCCAGGATATATAAATCTTGCATTGACCATGAATTGGCAACAACTCTTTATCATAAGGACTCTAAGGGCACTCTATCGTGATGTTAGCATCAAGGTAAGGTTAAATCCGATATCAACAAGGAAGATAAGAATTATCAGGGGCTACATTCAAGCACCCGTATCCTAGCAAAAAAACACCTCCAAGCAGGATATCATTGGCATTTCATGATAAAACCAAAAATCATATTAGCACCAACAGTATCTACATCAACACCACTAGGTTGTTCAACATGAGCAAAAAATTGTCACCATGATGAAAACCTGGTAAACAGGTATCTTGTGTGACATCAAAAAATCAAGAAAAAGAAAAAGAAAAGTCAAGAAAATAGTTAAGAGAAAAATTATCCTCTAGTGAAAACCATTATAGTGGTGCTTTGGACAAGTACCATGATGAAAACCTAGCAAACATGCATCATGTGTAGAATCGAGTATCTATGTGCACCATTTTAGGTGGAAGCATATCAACTTATCCATAATAAATCCAATCCATTTTTATCCAAATCCAACTTACCTTGATCTTGAAAAATGTTTGGTGTACACTTTACACTTGCTTATGGAAAACATCTTGACATGGGTCACTGTCATGGACCCCATCTTATCCGGCATTATCTAAGCCAAGATGCATTGTCCAAAAAGGGGCATAATTTATCCAAACATGTCATCCTATCACAAGATAACCCATTACCTACATTTCTAGACACTAGGGGCAAGTACTTACATCTCACTTCAGAATAAATCTTGATCTATGTCTTCTAGCTCACATTGTGACCTAGGCATTGTCAAACAACAAGGTGTACCACATGGTACCCTTCTCAATTTTCCCCAACAACAAGGTATACCACCAATGAACTATTGAGGTAACCTTCCAAATAGTTCACCCCAACAACAAGGTATACCACCAACGCACTATTAGGGTAACCTTTGAAACAATTCATCCCAACAACAAGGTATCCCACCAACGCAGCACTAGGGTAACCTTCAAAATAGTTCATCCTAACAACAAGGTGTACCACCAACTCACTACCAAGGTAACCTTCAAAGATACCAACAATGTGGATTATTCCTTCACTCCAAAAATAGTCTAAGATATCAACATTTTCTTGAACCTCATGGCTAGTTCAAGTAGATTTCCGGTAACATATCCTCTAGACACAAAAGTGGAATATCAATCCAAGTTATCAATGTTGTTTATCCCAAAAAAAATATGCTTTGAGTCAACCAATCAAACTACGTGGTCTCTACGTGTACAACATAGGCAAGGATTATCAACCCCCAAGGCCTTAAGTCAGTCCCCTTATATTTCTATCATGCTGTATTTTCAACATAGTCAAAAAATTCAAAAGAAATCCATAAACATTCACAAAAAACACATTTAAATATCTTGAAAACACCAAAAATAGCATCAAATAACGTCAAAAAGCATAAAAACATTTGAAAAAGCTCAAAAATCATATTTCTGCCATCACTTATCTGCAATAAAGGTTCATCCATAATAAGAAAATTGTCACTCACCCTTTGACCAAACAAACAAACAAATAGAGGAAACATCAAAATTTATAACTTTCAAGCAAACAATCGTAAAGATTTGATCGCAAAATAGATAAAAATAATGCCAAAGTATTGACTACATATCTTTTGACAATTCACCAACAGCATCTTGAGATATGTCTTAATGGATTTGTTCCTATGATAGACATGATCAACACTAGATAATAGCCCTACCCCCAAAGAGATATGGCAAGTGATACTGCAACATTCTTTTATATTTTTATAGTCTTATCTTTTCGATTTATTTTATTGACTCATTCCCAAGATCCCTTGAGGATGTCCATAAGGATTTAGAGAAGAAGGATTGGGGGAAATTGAGCATCATTTCGGTTTGTTGTTTGTTGGATATTTTTGTTATACTACCATGGCGAATACTTAATTTTTTCTCTGTGTGGAAGTTTTTTTGAAGCATTTCATGTAGTAGTAGCATGTTAGGTTCTTAATAACTCTTGTGTTACTGGTCTGACATGTTTTAAAGCTTCTCACCTATACACTCTAATGGGGTTTCCATATGTCTAGTATGAGCAAGAACACTCCTTGTTTGTAGAGTCAAAGTCCATGCAATATATATAAATTCATCTTGGTCATTAATACCTTGGTGCATCGTGTTTATTTGCTACATCAATTTAAGGATTGTTCAAAATGAGAAGTCTCCAAGAAAAGAAAAAGAAATTCATCAATGACTAACAACATCAACTATTCTTCACTTCTTATTAATATTTCTTCTCTCAGTCCTCGCAACTGAACGCATCACATTAGCTTATTGGAAAATTTGGTTCATTATCCAAGATTTTTACCATATTTCTTGAGGGGGCACCAAGCTTTCTTGTCTTGGGCATACTGGGGCAAATCTTGTGCCTGGGGCAGGTCTTGAGTAGGAATTTTGTGAATATTCTTTGATGCAATGCTTAAAAATTGCATTGTATCAAAGAGGGGCAAAATTTAGACACCTAAAGTTGTCCTAGCCTATGAAGTAGCATATATCATTACATTTCACATCAATTGCATCGAAAACCCTAAATTCCTACTATTAATTCAATAAAATGATATTATTTAGTTAATTCACTTTTTCATTATTTTTGACTAATTAAATAAATTACATTTATTTAATAAAGTCCTAAAACCTTATTTCTACTATTAATTGAATAATACAACATTATTTAATTAATTCACATTTCATCAATTTCGACCAATTAAATAAATTACATTTATTTAATAAAGTCCCAATCTCACTTTATTTCATCCTGATTGGTTAAATAATACCAACAATTATTTAATTACATCACTAAATCATTTTATTGCCTAAGTCGATTGAATTATTAAATCATAATAATTTAATTAACTCGCTTTCCCTCCAAATTTGAATAATTAAATCAAACTATTCAAAACATTATAAAAAATTCAAATCAAACTAATTAATACAACTTTATTTGCAAAATTCAAACTTGATTTGCTCGTTCAACTCCAAAATGAATGAATGAATTAAATCAATTAAATAATCATTCTCAACCATTTTTATTTTTGAGTAAATTACAATCCCCTGATTTCTCAATCTAAATCATGACTATTCAATCTAAACCTTGACTGATCAATCAATTTCTAACTAGTCAATCTATCTCTCAAACCCACTGATTATTCAATCTATTCTTCAATCACATAAATTGTGCAATCTACTTTGCACAGAGCATTCATGTCTAAATCCTCTCAACAACCTTTGACCGTCAATCTTGATTCAACATTGTTTAATTCTAATCGTCCATTTCAAATCACAATTTCTATATAACAAACCTCTTTCCTCACAAAAAAGGATAGAAGAATTAACCTATTCAAACAATGAAGTAATGTTGAAAAGACCATTGTTAGAGCTTCACCATACCTTCGATCAACCATTCATGCATCATTCTTCAAGCTTTTGCACATGAACTATGGAGGCTTTGCAGTGATATGAGAAAACAATCCACATGAATATACTCCAATACGAGATGGGTAATGGTTTTGTTATTGAATTCAGTTGTTTTTGATGCATTTCATTTACATGTTCTTGAATTCAGTATTCTTAATTATACATTTCATAAGTGTAGGAATAGATCTTAGATTAGTGTTCTTGATTATAGATTAGATTCTCTTTCAATTATATTTATCTTATTTATGTCTATGATTCTCCCCCTCACACACACTTGGATACTCCAATTTTTTTATTTTATCTTCTTTCTATGGATATGCAAACTTTTGGGTGCTCCTTCTATATCTTTTGAAAATGTGTTTTCTTGATTTTTTTATTCTACCTCCTCCCAATTCTTAGGGTTTTTCCCTCTAATGATTTACCCATCTCTGTTTGACCCCCAAACAATTTCCCACCAACAGATTGATTTTGAATCTCCACCACTATTTCTTTTAGTGGGATATATTCTAATGGCATCAAATATGTTTGATCATTAACCACCTTTTGGGTTTCCCTTCTCTCTTTTTTAATCGAATCCCAAACTTCTTCCTCATTCGCTAATATTTTATCTTTTCTTTTTGTAGATTTTGTGGACCATTTTTTTAAAATTTATGCTTCTCTTATTCTTCTTGCTAGGTGTATTGGATTCTAACTCAATCTTCTACTTCCACCTCCTATACTCTATTTATTATCTCCAACTCATCCCAAATTTTCTCATTGAGATTGATTTCCACACAAATTCTTGTGTGTATACTCCAAAGTCCTTCAAAAAACATTCATCCACTTGAATAAAATATCCTCGGGAATCACCAATCTCTTTCAATGCTTCCTCATTCCAATATTCTAATGGGATATTGAACAATATTATCCCCATTGGGATTTTACCCATATTTTCTAATGTATGGGATAAAAATTGGGCTTCCATTAAGTTGTAAATAAACCACAAACTTCTAACATTAATGGCCTTTTGTTTAAAATTTCTCTATTTATCTCTTTGGATCTACATTCTAATAACAAGAAGACATTTGGCAGAGACTTAATACTTACCTCTAAGCCCCACCAATATTTTCACCATTTTCACATCCTTGCCCATGGATTTTGAGTTCAAACCCATTTCGTGAAGAAAGCATTCTCCTTCAAAATATCTGAATCATTCTAGATTGCCCTCACATTTAAGACAATCACCTTACTGTTGGGACCATATTTCTTGTGATACCCCACATTTTCACTTCTCCTTGCACTGCTTCCTCTCCCTTTTTTCCATTGAGCTCCTTTGTATGAATTATTGTTGCCACTAGATCTCCTATATTTCCAATAGATCTCCTAGATTTCCAATAAGTGTGTGTGCTTCTTTCATTCCCTAGGTGTTATTCCTTCCTCTAATTTATCCATCCCATGGGAATACAATTTTATCCCATAGTGAACAAAGGTATATTATCCACCTTCTCCCAATATTTTTCCCCTTCACTTTTATTCTTCTTGTCTTTAGCACTTGTTATGTGCCAAAACTTTAAATTTTGATCGCAAGATATTTTTTCAAAAATAATGCAAAACCTATTGGAATAATGTCTGAATGTTGTCATTGATGTCACCATGTTGTTTAAGGTATCAGATTGGTCTGGTACACTGAACCTGTATGTAGAACAGGTTTACATCCTCCGGTGTTTGGTCTGGTGTTTTGGTCTACATTTCCTCTCCAGTGGTCATCTCCGATTAATGTTTTGGGAAAAGGTTTATGGTTACTAGAAGTGTTTATGTATACATTCCCATATGTTCATATGATTAGATGATGAGTTGGAATCAGTTTAGTGATTTCACTTCATTATTACGTTTACTCATGGCCGACCTAATAATCAGATTAATATTTTAATATGTACTGCAGATATATTATGACCTAGCTTTGGTCCCAACCGACATAATATTGCATGCCACATGGTTTAATTACCTTTGGAGAAGTTTTGTATGAAGTTGAAAATTATCTTTTTGTAAATATGTATTGCATCCAATTAGGCCGACCTAATTGATGCATATGGATATATCAGATATATATACAGGATGGTTTGTAGATGGAAAGAGATGAAATAAGTTCTTAATGCGAAGTGTATGAAGGAAAAGAAGAGTGAAGATTAGTCTACTGGTATGTGAGCGAATTCTCTGAGCATCAAAGGAACTGAATCTGCACTAGTGGTGTAACCCTATCAGTTCACATTCTGGCTATAAGACATTTTTGTTTTTATAATCTTTTGTAGGCAGTGAGCCTCCATGTTTGGACAATGAGTCCTTGTAAGCAGTGATACTTTGTAACTGGCAGTGAACCTCTTTTGTATCCGGTATTGGAATAACTATATATTGTGAGCTAATCCTCACCATGGTTTTTCCCTCATTGGGTTTTCCACGTAAAATCCAAGTGTCTATGTGTTGTGTGATTTCATGCTTTGTTCTTGCTCTTCTTTGTTCTATGCATTAAATTAATTGATGATGTTTTTTCAATGAATTTTAGAAGATATTGATTCACCCCCCTCTCTCAGTATCTTGAATATTAAACAATAGGTATTAGATCTCTGGTTCCTCTGAGGAAGTCTAATAGCTTGAGGAAGATCCTAGAGGTTGAACAAGTGGATAAATAAGAGTTCCAGACTGCTCTTGAAGACCTTGACAAGGCTTAAATTGAAAACAAAGATCTGAAAGAAAATCTTGATGAAGCAAATGAATGTGTCTGAAAGTTGAAAGAGAAATTGAAGAAATTCAAAGAGAGACAGAGAAGTGAGTGAGCAATTGAAACAAGTAAATGAAGAGATTACCAGATTAAAGGTAAAAGTGGATGAAAAGAAGAGAGTTGAGGAGTGTCTTAAGACATTTATACAAAGTAAGTCTGATGTATGCTCAGGGCTTGAACAGGAAGTGATGAATTTGAAAGCAGATTTGGAGAAAGAAAAACTTTGTGAAGATGATTTCAAGTCAAGCTCCACCAAGCTTTATGAATTGATAGAAGGATAGAGACCTTATAAAGACAAAGGTGGCTTAGGTAATGAAACTAGTGAAGATATGTAGAACTCAAATCTAGTAAATAATCAGAAGACTCAAGATAAAGGGAAGTAGAAATTAAATCTAAGAAGAAGACCACCTATTAAACAACCAAATGCTCAAAGGTACCCATCGTTCAATGGTGTTTTTTTTTCATGCAATAAATTTGGTCATAGGGTAATTGAATGCAGAAGCAGGATGAATTAGTTTTTTAGTTCCTTCTCCGGACAATGTTATGCATGCAAAAATATTGGACATAGAGCTACTAAATGTAGATCCTAGGTAAGGATGATTAGTCGAGTGATAATGAATAGGTTTAATGGAGGTCCAATGAATCAATATTTTGATGTCTATTGCTATATCTGTAACATGTTTGGGCATAAAGAAAATCAGTGCAGAACAGGGATTAATGAAATTCGAACAAAACAAAGAAATGTTGTCTACTACAAGTGCAAAAAAAAAGGACATATTTCAAAAGTGTGTAGAAGTAAAAAGGAAAAGCATTCTACTCCGGTAAAGGAAGATGAACCTATGAAAAGGATTGACATAGATGAGGTTAAGCAAGAAATGAGCATGATATGGAAGAAGAAAGAAGAATCAGAGACTATTGATGTGTCTGCACCCTCATCTGGTGCAGATGATTCCTTAGATAATTAGACCTAGCATGGTCTTAGGGGGAGCTTTATCAAAAAAATTCTTGAACCCCTTGGAAATATGGTGTGTCAGATGTTGGCACGTGGATATGTTGTAAAGAATAAGTGGATTGAGGTGATGCAAAATAAACCGGAAGAAAAAATGCAAGTATACATGTCCTTTTGTGAAGTGAATTAGGGTTTCTTAGTACTATGGAAGAAGGTTTTTATTATCTTTTTGAAGATTAGTGAAATTAATGAAAATTAGGGCAAAGCTACGGTGTATAAATCAAAGTTTAAAAGTTATTTCTGATCACCTAAGCATTCAAAGAATTCGAAGAGTGACTTGGAACTATCTTGGAGTGATTCTGAAGCAATTTGAAGCATCTCTGAGAGATATTTGTGAACATTTAAGAACATTCGACAAAATTTTATCTCACATGGTCACAAAGGAAGGTAAAATAAAAAAATCTTGTTGAATTTGAAGAAGTTAAGTGCCTTGATGGAATCTTCTAATAGAGGATCGAGTGGAAATATACCACTGAAGCTAAAGGGAGATGAACTGGATGAATTCAATCATCGAAAGATAAAGAAAATTGAATTAGGGTTATAGTCGAGCAACTTACATAACATAAAAACCCTAGGTTTGGATTTGTGGGGAGAATTCCCTTGGATTGCAAACAGAGAATTCATCTTGTTTCTTTTGAGTAAATTCAAGAATGGCAGCATTTTGTTGGACAAATATTATCCTGTTACAAAGGAAGTGATCAAGGTTATCACCTGGTTATGTGGCATTGGAGACCTTCCCGGAAAGAAAACTATAAAATACAAGGAAGTAGAGGAGCTGAAAGGGATTGAAAAAGACCCTCAAGAATTGTTGATAGATACTATAATTGACCCTTCCGTGAGGTGTGTTGTGTATGGTGTTTCCTATAAAATTTATTTCAAAAATCGAGATAGCTCCACTTCGGCTATTGTCATGTATCTGGTGCATAAAATGGTAAAGGAGAATAAGCAATTTGATATGTGTGGATTGATTCTGGATAATCTCACTGAAAATGTGAATGTCATTGATAGAGGGATACCCTTTCTGTTTCAGGTCTTTATTTACATGTCTGGTATTCTATTTTTTGGACTCGCTACCGAGAAAGAAAAGTGTTAAGTGGGAATCCAAGATTTCCATTGGAAGACAAATATAAAGATACTTGGAAGGCTTGGAAGATAATTTAAGTGCTTGTAAGACCTTTATCTTATCTTTGTAGACATATATGTGCTCCGACATGGTTATGTCTAGTTGATTTGAGGAGGTTTCATCCTTTGGAACAAAAGAATTGGAAGTTGTTATTAGAGATTCCCCTTTGGAATCTAAGAAGATAAAATCTATCACCGAAGATATCACTATCATTCTAGAAGAGAAGTATAATGAAGGAGAATATTTTCATGGATCTAAATCCTTTGATCTAGATGACATCTGATCAATGTTAGTTGAAGGCAAGATGAAGAAAATTGGTGAATTATGGAATGCATCCTCTCCTATGGAAACACTCATGATCGATGATGTTGTAGTTGAGTATCTTCTTAGAAAAGGTATTGATGTATCAGTTGTTTCTAACTTCTTTCCAAAAAAATAGATGAGGTTGTTGAAGAAAGAATGTTACTAGAAGGTCCTGAAGGACATAAATTAGAATCCATGGTTGAAAAGAGATTTACTAAAGCTAAGAAGAGGTTATCTGAACTTATCAATGAGATGAAGAAATGCATCAAAGAAATTTCAGATATCTACAAGTATTGTCTCTGGTGGCCTGTTGTGGTTGAAAATTTCAGAAGTAGGATTGAAGTAACTGAATCCGAGGTAAACACCATAAAAAATAATTTTGATATCTTTAAAGACAAAGAAGGGAAACAAAGAATGAGAGTTGGTGAATTGCAAGCTGAGATGATCATTGTGAAAAGACAAAGAGATGGTGTGGTGAAAACCCTCTGGCTACTTAAGGAGATTGTCGAGGTCCAGTTAGATCATCTTTCCAAAAAACTTAATGATGAAGAAGATTGTGAAAGTCGGTGGTCATCTTCTTTCACATTGTTGGCCTTGTTGGAAATCAAATTCATGAGAATGGATTCTAATGTATTTTCCTGGAAGAAGATATCTCCAATTATCAGAGAAAGGTACAAGAAGGTGTTTCAAGCAAAGAATGTCATTTTTACTTGAATCCTGAATGTTCAAATTTTTGTTTTTTTTTATAAAAGAAGGAGAGAGAAGAAAAAAGGAGTTTTGAATGTCTGGAAGATTTTGGAAGAGTTGGAATTTTTCAATTTTGAATGTCACCATGTTTACATCCTTTTCTGTTTTGGTCACCCTTTGCGATTGATGTCAAAGGAGGAGAGATTTGGAGAGTTTTGAGATAGATTGGAGGAGAGATTTTGAATACATTTTTGTTGGCACATGTTTCCATCAATGACAAAGAGGGAGATTGTTGGAAGAATTTCTGAATGTTGTCATTGATGTCACCATGTTGTTTAAGGTATCAGATTGGTCCGGTACCCTGAACCGGTATGCAAAATAGGTTTACATCCTCTACTATTTGGTCTGGTGTTTTGGTCCACATTTCCTCTCTAGTGGTCATCATTGATTAAGGTGTTGGAAAAAGGTTTATGGTTACTAGAAGCATGTATTTATGCATTCCCGTATTTTCATATGATTTGATGATGAGTTGGAATCAATTTAGTGATTCCACATCATTATTAGGTTTACTCATGGCCAACCTAATAATCAGATTAATAGTTTAACATGTAATGTGGATATCTGTGCGACCTAGCTTTGGTCCCAACCAACACAATATTGCATGCCACACGGTTGAATTACCTTTGGAGAAGTTTTGTATGAAGCCGAAAATTATCTTTTTGTAAATATTTATTGCATCCAATTAGGCCAACCTAATTGATGTGTATAAATATAACATATATATATATACAGGATGGTTTGTAGATGGAAAGAGACAAAATAAGTTAGAGTAATGCAATTTGTATGAAGGAAAATAAGAGTGAAGATTAGTCTACTGGTATGCGAGCGAATTCTCTAAGCATTAAAGGAATTGAATCTGCACTAGTGGTGTAACCCTATCAGTCCACATTCTAGCTATAGGCCATTTTTGTTTCTATAATATTTTGTAGGCAGTGAGCCTCCCTGTTTGGACAATGATTCCTTGTAAGCAGTGAGATTTTGTAATTGGCAGGGAACCTCTTTTGTATCCGGTATTGGAATAACTATATATTGTGAGCTAATCCTCACTGTGGTTTTTCCTTCATTGGGTTTTCCACGTAAAATATTGGTGTCTATGTGTTGTGTGATTTCATGCTTTGTTCTTTCTCTTCTATGTTCTATGCATTAAAGTATTTGATGATGTTTGTTCAATGAATTTTAGAAGATACTAATTCACCCCCCCTCTCAGTATCTTGAATATTCAAAAAAATCTATGCTAGTTAGTACAAAGAAATATTTTTAAGTTAGCATGAGTTCCAATTTTAATTTTATTTCGGTCTTTTATGTTCAAAGTTACTATTATATTCTTTCCCATAGTTTATATTTCTATTGATTCAATATGAATAGTGTAGAATCAAGATAATTCTCCATATGATCTTATCTATATCCATAATGACTCACTTACGCATGTTATTTTCTATTAGATAATAATTTCTTTTAGGATATATATAATACTCAGCACCATAAAAGGTAGTAGTGAGAACCACCTTACCCTCAAACATCAATATATAAAATTAAAAAAAAGAGATAATGAACTCATGCACAACCTTGTTGTAGGGTTCAACAAACTAATGAATAAGATTATTTGTTAGCCCTACTACAAAATACTCTATTTATATCTTCTTTGTGAATGCTCGTCATATAGAGATATAGTAAAATCTAAAGAGATCACCTCCTAATGATCTAAATATTTTTCTCAAGACTTGGTAATAAATACTAGAGATGATATGATTTGGATTGGAAAGATCAAGGAGTGAATGAAGAGAAATCTTAACTTATCTTTCCAAGATAATGATATTGTGAATTTTTGAAGGTATTCATAAAAACAAGGTCACCATTTTGAAGAGATATCAAGGCCTAATATTAATTTACATGTGATTATTATATAAGCGATCCCATGTTGTTCAAAGAAGTGCCTATAGTTCTTTTAGATTATATCCTCAAATTGAAGAGAACATGCCACTTTCTCAATAACCTTAAAGCACCAACGAGCAAACAAATACTACAAATGTCATAAATTTCTATTTCTTCCATAATAGACAAGATCACAAAGGTGAAAATTCTCTTGGCATGATGAGAGTGAAAGAGCTATTCATACTAAAAAGAATTCAAATGTTGAAACATTAAGCATAATTTAAAGAGGCTAATGATACTTCACCTTTATTTTGGACCAAATTTTCCAAAGATGGTAAAGATAATTTTAAAAATATATAATATATCATTAATCACAATCAATTTTGTTTTTTTGAAGAGACATTTAAATTATGTCATGACACCGATATCATCTTTGAATTGATGTTGATATGGCTATCCATACTCATTTCAATGTTAGTATCTAAGACCAATTGATATATTTTTAATGTTTGTGTAATAAACCCATAACCCTAGCTAATATGCAACAAGATGGGGGCTTGACATATTAATTATGAAGCACATTAAAAAATGGTCAATATATACAAATCTTAAGAATGATTTCAAATCATAATCTTTAATACAGTAAAAGTCATTGCATGATATGGATGAATATAAATTTATATTAAATATTTTCATTTCTTTTACTAAATTTGTTTTTGTGGGTAAATATAATACTAGTAAGGTGTTGCATAATTATAGTTAATTTCAATCATGACCAAATGATCGAATAAAGATAATAAGATGTATCATATATTCAAGCATGATGCATGTTTACAAATTATAATCATTTAAATTTTTGAGTCGTGTAAATACAAATTTCAATTTTTTGGTAATAAGGTAACTCATAACCACAAGAGGCATGCCACCTTACTATGATAATACCACAATGAAACATATTAAAAAATGGACTGATGTTTACATGTCTTAAGAATAATCACTGTGTATATGATATTCTACACATCCTAAGGGACCCATAACTTCAAACAAAATTTACCAAGAAAATATTAAAAAAGAAGTGTATTCAAACAGGTATGCAAAGTATGAAAGCATTGACAAGAAAGCTTCAAAGAGATGTGACGTTTTGCAATACTATGATTGCTGGATAAGCACAAAATGGATTTGATGGGAGGATCATAGAAATATCGGAGGCAATTGGTGCTGTAGAATCAGATTCCATGACATTTACTAGCATCCCAAGGGCCTACGTGCCAAATTGAATGCTTTATATAAGGTATAGATGCATGATAAATCATGGCTGAAAATATTTTGATAAGATAGTTCTTCCATTCATCGTCGCCAACATGCATGCAAAATGAGGAACCACATATAGTACATTTTAATTATTTTAATGTTTAGTGTGCCATTATGTAGTGAGGTCAAACGACAATAGCACAGACTGCCATCATACAATGAGCTATGGGTCACATCCAAGGGTAGCTGTGTCTGTGTTTCACACTGGGTGGAAATTGTTTCAGTGACTACAAAGGTACCAGGGAAAATAGTGGGTGAGGATACATTTTCTTTGTCTACTTTTGACCCCCCTTAGATGAATGAAAATTTCTTGCTTCAACTAGTTAAAACTCATCTGGTATGTCTCACTCTTAAAGAATATGGTATTATTTAATCTTTCATACAATCTAACAAGGGTCATGACTTAGGAATATTTTCTCATGTTGAAAGATACACCATTAAACTTTTATAAAGGAATTTGATCTACTAGAAGAAGCACAATTTATTATAGAATAAGTACTTTCAAAGGTCTTGTAATTCACATATAATGGAATATTCTAAATTAAGTTATATTATGAAATATAATCATGAATATTATATATTATATATTAATTAGTAAGAATAAAAATAATAGAATTTCAATCATTTTATTTTAATTTTAGTAGTTGTTGGAAAAGTACATATTTTATTATTTTAACTTGTATAGTATATTGTAATAGTCAATTAAGTTGTGCTTTAAAAGAGAGAATATATTGACCAATATAGCTTTGTAGATGGGAAAAATTTGTTAAAATGAGAAAAGCTCACACTTTATAATCAAAACTATAGTAAATGAACTTTTTGGAGGGATTAGCAATATCCTAATCTAACTTTGATATCATGTTAGAAATTAGGATCTTAGACTACTAATCATCATAAATAAAATACAAAGTAAATTAAATATCAATTGCAAGATGAACAGATTCAGCACATTAGACAATATACATGAAATTTTTTTTTTACATAAAAACCTTATAAAGCATCATTTTAATAATGAAAAAACTTATAGGATTGTATATATAAAAATATAGATAGAGCTTGTGGGTAACACTTCTCCTAACTTCCACATGACCAATGATTCATCTTGTTGATAGTGATATAATTCACTATAAATCATTGAGTTCCCACACTCTCTGAATGAGCGATGAACTCCTTAGATATAGGAGAAGAGGTGACAAAATACCTAAAGGGGTATTATTCACACCTATTCAAAACTACCATTTATAAATAATTAAGAATATAATAGTTTATAAAGACTTAATTATTTAGATGATATATACTTTAGAAAGCATATAATATGTATAATATTTTATAACCTTATATTATACCAATATATAAATTTTATAAGGGTATGACTTATAGTAGCATTATGTTCTAACATAATCTAAGTCATCTTGTTCGTAGAATTTCTTTTAGTAATCAACTGTTTATCATTGATATAATTTATTATCATGGAATCCTTTATTTTATAGTATTCCAAGCCTTCCTTCATATCCACTTTATCATATTTATAGTAAATGGGAAGGACAAAATTTTCTTCAATATCCTCAAGATGGTCTAGTGTGTTGGACCTTTTTTTTTCTATCAGGATCATAGTGTTGGACATAGGAAATGACTAATTTTGGGGAGTGTAGAGAGATGGGGAAAGATATAGATTGTATTAGTCCACTTTAAGAAATAGATGTCACATCTCCTTCTTGTTGACCCTTATAATAAATTCTTAGACATTAACACATCCTAGATTAGTATGTCCCTTTTTTCCATGGATCTCAACTATCTTGGATGGGGGGTGATGCTCCTTATAGTCATGCTTCTTCTCCTTGGTTGGTAAATTTTCTTGCATGAATCCTAAAAGAACATTATAAATCCATTAGACAAGCTCAGGGAACTTATGCATGTAGATGAATTAATTATATATTTTTTAATTCAAATCCTTCAAGAAGATTAAATAGTGAAATTGCATGAAAGTAAAAAGTATTTTGAAATCCCATGGATAAAAATTAAAAAAAAGTATTTTGAAATCCAAAGAGGATATAACAATACAAAGTAGGATAATATAAAGTAGGAAAATACCTTTAAAATAAAAACCAATTTGAGTTTTAGGGTATAAGAAGGTTTAATACCCTAGCACACTAAGTATATGTAAACATAGAAGCAACATGACACAATAGTCCACTAAAAGAATGGGATCTAAGACCAAACACTTTTAATAAAGAGTAATTTCCTCAAATTTGCAAAATTCCAAGTCCAAAATAATTTTCTACTAAATAATAGTTGAGAATTGGGGTGCCAAGTATATATTAACAAATTAACACATGTAAAGATAAAAAAACTACATGGCTCATGACCTCTACAACTTTCCCACCCTTGCAATTTTGAATTTCCTTTGATCATGGCACCTACTTGTGGGGGATGACCCTATCCCCCTAGATCATGTGCCTCATATACCTCTTGTTCCTTTTGTCCATTTTGTCCCCATGGATGGAATTGAACCGCTTATTGACACTAGGGGTCGGGTCACTTCCTCTCTGAAATTTGATGGATGGAAAGGTGCTCTCCTTAGGGTGTCATTGGACACTAGTGGTGTGGGAGCTACCCCTGAATACTTGGATTCAAAGGAGGGAACCTCTATAAAGATCCTTGACTCAATTTTTGATTGAATCCTCTCTTCAATGAACAACTCTTTGGTTATAAATTTTATTTTTATTTTCAACCTAGCATTGAGATGGTCCACTGATGGACGTCCTCTACTTGGATGGTAAAGGGGAGTGTGTCCACAATTGCTATTCATGGTGGACTATTTCTATTCAAATTCACTTCTAATGAAGATCTCATTGTGGTCCTTATAAAAAGATCTTGTTTCTATGGTAAACATAGCATATCCCTATGTCATTGGAAGTCGGGTTTTGACCCAGTTGTAGATTTAAATAAAATAGCTCCAATCTAGATTTTTCTACTAGGTCTCTCACTCGAATTCTAGGATGAAGAAATCTTCAAGTGGATTGGCAACTCATTTGGCCACTTTGTCATTGTTGATGGAGTTACAAAGGCCAAATCTAGGTTAGTTTTTCTTGTTTCTATATTAATTTTGACATTAAAAAAACCCTTCCTAACTTGATTACTCTCTAATCGAGGTTAGGAAGTTGGTCCCAAACCATTCGGTATGAGAATTCTATTGTGTTTTGTCAAAACTTCTTGAGCTTTTGTCATCTTTTCATTAAATGTAAAGTTCCCAAAAAGTATATCTCTAAATCTAAACACCCCATTGTGCCACTTTTGGATGAATGAACAAACTACCCCTTCATGAAGGGTCTTCTTAACATCTTGAAGTCCCCTACTAAGCAACCCCCTCAAAATGCCTTGGATTCATAATTTTCTCCCATCTTACAAGCTGCTACAGTTGCTCAACCCTCTGAGCCTCATATTCTTAAGGAAGATGAAATCCCCAACCCCTTTCTTGCTTCTAGTAACAAAGCTCCATATTCCCAGAACATATTTTTGAACATGTTGAGATACTGATGCCAACTCCTTGCCCCCTATCACTAACTCCCCACCTCCTCCAATGGAACCTTTTTCTAAGATTCATGTTTGACATTGTAGCTCTTCATTTGTTGCTCTTTAGCCACTTAAAGGAATTGTAATCTCCCTAGGGGCTAACTCTAGTGCATCTCATATTGATGATGATTGGTCAACGCTAAGAAAGAAAACCAAGAATAATAAAATTGTTGTGGGAGTAGATTCAAAAGCGAGTAGGCCCTCCCAGCATCAAACAAGATAGAAGAAAATAAAAAGGGATATTTCTTGTGGAAGGAAGAATACCTTGGAGTCAACCACCAAAAAAATAAATGAAGTTCCTACATTGGAATATGAGAGGCATGAATAGCCCTCAAAAAAAAAACTCTCCCAAGACCTATATCCTTGAGAATAATATTAATTTCCTATCGATCCAATAAATTAAAATGAATCAAGATACTTTCCAGTCTAAAGAGAATCGTATCTATCCTAAGGCCATTTTTTTTATTATTGAAGCACAAGCAAACTCTTGTGGGATTGTGACTATGTGGGATTTGTTGGTGACTTTTGGTTCCCTTTTGTCTCTCTTTATCAGTAGTATAGTTGTTAAAAATTTCAAATCTTCTTGCTCTTGGGTCCTTATCAACCTTTATGCCCTAAATTTTTGTAATTATCATAAGGTTATTTGGGAGGACATCACTCGGTAGATGGAAAATATAATTTTTTTGGTTGATAGATGGTGACTTTAATATCCCCTTTTTTCTTTTGAAAAACTTGGGGAATTAACCAACTACATTAACAACATGGAAGATCCCATAAACTTCATCAATACAATTGGCCTTATGGACATTGAATTATAGGGGCAGCCCTTTGCTTGGACAAACCTCAAGAAATGTAATAATCTTATTCAGGTCAAACTTGACCACTTTTTCATCTCTTCTAACTAGGATATGGGGTGCAACTCAAACCTGTTGGCTTTGCCTCAAACTATCTAAAGATATATAATCCTCTACTTCTCTCTTATGCTGGAAATCCTCCAAGGGGACCTTTTCCCTTCTATTATGAAATTATGTGGACTACACACCCTAAATTTAGAAATTGTATCCTTAATTGGTGGAACAACCCCTTCTATGGATCAACAATGTACAAAGTGTCCAAAAATTTGAACCCGATAAAAGAAAAGGTGAAAGGATGGAACATAATAACTTTTGGGAATGTTCTAGTGAAAATAAGAGTTGATTAAAAAACTCACTAATATGTACAAACCCAAATAGAGAATGGAGACCTCTTTGAGGCTTCTAATCTTACTAAATAATCATTATGGAGGCACTAGAAAGAAATTATGACGAGAAGAAATTATTTGAAAATAAAAATCAAGGATATAGTGGCTAAATGGGATAGGAACTCCACTTTCTTCCATGTGTCTTCCATAATACATAAGACAAGGAAATCCATTTTATCCCTCATGAATGAACATGGTGAAAAAGTTGCAAATGATATCCAAATTGGGAAAATAGCCTTTAACTACTTCTACCAAGCCTACTCTAACTAATCCCCTCCTTTTGACCTTGGGCTAGAAGAACAACTGTTAAACTACCTACCAACTGCATTGTCTTTTGAAGATAATGCCCACCTCATGACTCTAATCTCTGATGAATTCAAGCTTGCTACCTTCTCTATGGGGGCCTATCAAGCCCCAAGTTTGGGTAGATTTCCATTGTAATTATTTCAATAATTATGGAACATTGTTGGTCTTGATATCAACAGGGCGGTCAAATATTTTTTCAAGCTAGTAAAATCCTTTAAAAACTTAATAATTTATATATTTCTCTTATCCCGAAAACTCAAGATCCAACTGGTCTAGCTGATTTCAAACCTATCAACTTATACAATATGACTTATAAGATAGTTTCCAAAGTTTTGGTGAATAAGATTAAATCCCTATTGGGAAATTAGATCAATGTGAATAAAAAAGGGTTTGTCCCTAGGTGCCAAATCCTTGATGTATTTATCTCAACCCATGAGATAGTGCATTTTTTGGAAAGGATCCTTCTCCCAAGCATGACTCTCAAGTTTGACATATCAAAGGCATATGATAGGGATGATTAGGACTTCATGTTTAAAGTCTTAAAAAAAGTGGGATTCCTTGATAGTGTTATCAACATTATATGGGAATGTGTTATATTATCAAGTACTCAATCCTGGTAAATGAAATTCCAAGAGGTTTCTTTGAGGCTGAGAGGGGTATTCATCAAGGGGACCCCCTTTCCCCTTACCGGTTTATATTGGTTGTGAAGTTTTTGGGGAGATCTATTCTAAAGCTCATTGAGAATAGTGGCCTTAGAGGAGTTAGATTTGCTTCAACTATCCCTCATTTAGCTTTGTAATAATTTATGGATGATACCATCCTCTTTGGTTCAACTTTAGTGGTTGAGGCTAAATGTTGGAAAAAGTGTTTGACTAACTATGTTGAGGCCTCTAGAAAATGAATTAATTATGATAAAATTAAGATATGCTTCTTCAACTCCAATGCAATTTTAAGGAGGAAAATTCAAGACATCTTAGGCTATCAGAGCACTGATCTTCCTGGAATTTATTTGGGTCTCCCCCTCACTATTAAATAATTTTCCCCCTTCTCTAATTCTATTCTAGAATGCATGCAAAACAAAATTTCTAGCTAAAGAGGTAAACTATAGAGCAATGTTGGTAAGCTACAACATCTTGTTGCCTCAGGCTTCAAGAAATCTCAATTTACTTATCTCTCTTTAAAATCTCAACCTATATTGTTGATAAGTTTAGAAAAAATAGTGGAATTTCTTATGGTTGGGTACTAAGGAGAAAAAAAACTAGCTTTAGTTAGCTAGGATAAAGTCTTCCTCCCAAAAACGCTAGGAGGTTTGGGTATTAGGAAAATCACCCACCTAAATAAAGCTCTAATGGATAAGGTTTGTTGGGACCTTATCCTAAACAATAAATATTGGTGTAATATTATGAGTGTGAAGTACCTCAATCACTCAAGTTTTCATGGTGTTCTTTCTAAACTTGGCTTCCTAGGGGGCTCCCGGATTTGAAACAATATCTTGAAAACCAATAGTTCGATATTTATGGGCCTTAAATGGAAGCTTGGGAATGGTTGTCCTATTTGTTTCTAGGATGACTGCTAGATTTTTTATCAACCTCTTAGATCCCACCATAATTTTAAAGACCTTCAACTTCTCACTGAAGGCTTCTTTGGCCATTTGGTCTCTGATTACCTATTTCATGACAAATCTTGGGAAATTCTACAAACATGTTGCCAAGGGCAATACCATCTCCTTCAAAGTGATTTACTTATCCAAAATGATCTTTGCAGGGTCAAGTTCCCTATCTTTCTAAGAGTGGATCATTTCTTTTGGGCCAAAAATCCTAAGGGAATTTTTTTATCAAGTCAGCCTACAATCTATTGTTAAAGGGTGACAACTATAAAGTTGTCTAGGGGAAAGTTTGGAACAAAAATCTCCTTCCTAAAATTAATTATTTCTAATGGGTGACAATGCACAATATAATTCTTTTGCAAGAAAACCTCATCAAGTGTGGCTTCCAATTACCAAATAGGTGTGTCCTATGTAGTATGGATGAGGAAACAGTCCCACACACTCTCATTTACATTTCTCCTTTATCTCAGAAAAATGGGTATTTGTGTTGCGAAAGCTTCAAATTTGTTGACCTATGAATAAAGAACTACTAGACCTCATGGAGGAATGGGTTGGCCCCTTCCATCATCCCCTTATTAAATAATTATGGAAGAAAATACATCCACACCTTTACTGGAGTCTCTAGAAGAAAAGAAATAGTCAAATCTTCAAAGATATGAAAAAATATTGAAGAGGTCTTCTTAGCTTTCTCTAAGATCCTTTTGGATAATATCTCAATTTTCCACTAGTCCTTCTCAGATTCCCCTCCTCTCCATCTGGAATCTAAAATTTCTACTCAATGGGACTTACCTCAAACCTTCTACAATGTTGACATCACAAAGAAGATAGTTAGGTTGAATAATAAATGGTTACCAACCCAAATTGATTGGTGTAAACTTAATTTTGATGGTGTTGCCAATGGAAACCCTAGTATGGCTAGAGGGGGTGGCATGTTGAGAGGCCCTTTGGGTGCAATTGTGGTTGGTTATGTTGGAGGAATTGGTAGTAGCACTAACAAGTGGGTGGAGGGCATGGCTCTTTTACGGGGTGTCAAAATTTATCTTTCTATTAGCACCAAGAACATTATCATTAAGGGGGATTCAAAACATTATTGATATAGTGAAAGGCTCAACTCACCCTAGTTGGGCATTGAAAGATAACTACTTCTAGGATTTGAAAATTTTGATCTCAAACATATCTATAGGGAAGGAAACAAGGTTGTCGATGCCATGGCAAGATTAGGTATGGACCAAGTATCCTTAAGGTGTTGGTGAAGTTTCTCCTATCTCACTAATTATGTCAAAAAACTCCTTACCTTAGAGTGGCATTACCCAACCTTTGATAATGATATTTAATGGTGCTTTTTGTTGGGAGTATTGGAGCCCTATTCTCATGCTCAATTTTTCGGTGTTGGGATACTTTTGGGAGTGGTAAATTTCAATTTTGTTTCTATTTTTATTTAAATATGAGAATGCTTTGTTTACTTATTACTACATGCTAACTTGGCTACTAACTCAGACTGGGGTCCTTGGGTTGATTTCTAGATGGGTTTGGCATGTGGCATGGTGGACCACCCTATTGTCATGGATTCTCCATGTTCAACTTGATCGTGTGGAGTCTAATAAGGTTGAGTTGTTAAGTTTAAAATAGGATCTACATTGTAATGATGGTGTGTGTACTTCTTGGATTCTTTATGGGACTTGTAAGATCAGCCTCCATCCTACCCATAGTGCTATGAGTTTAATTATTAATGTGATTGAGATAGTTTGTGCAAGGCTAACCCCTCTCCTTTTAATTATTTATACTATTGGCTATATGAGACATGTCCAAATTATTAATTAGAGGATGTTAAGTAATAATCATTATTACTTTGGCACAAATCTCAATTTTTAACTTCTCCTACTTGGTCTTTTTTCCTTTGCTCTGCTTTTTGGTTTTGGTTTGAGTTTTCGGTGTGGGTAGAAAAGTTTATGCAAATTTTGTTGAGTAGATGAGTACATGGGTGGTTATAGAGTTTTCTTTGAAACTAGTTCTTGTGAGGATTTCTCTATGGATGCCACTATATGAAACATTTTTTACAAAGGAGGGTTCACTCCATTTTTGGAGTGCCTTAATGTGCATGACGAGAGCCTATCCATACAATTTTCCCATTCATGGGACACTAAAAAATTGAAAATTGGTAGAATTTATTTTGATGTGGAGGATGAATTTATTGTGAAAGTGATGGGTATGAATACTAAAGGGAATAAATGGAAAAATCATAAAAAAATGGTTGATAATGAGAGTTTATCCCTCTTTTTCAAAGATGGAGAAAATCCCACTAAAGTGTATGTTGGCTTTGATAGGGAAACGTTACCACCAATATGGGAAAAGGTATCTCTTATGTTAATGAATTTTTCTGCTTTAGAGGGGAGGTACACATGATACTATTCCTATCACTTCCCTCTCCTCAACTATTTTCACCACAATTCCTTGATAAGCTTCCATTTCTACCTTTTAACCTCTTTGGAGAGATTTGTTAAAGAAGATTTGAATTTAAATTAAAAATACCTTGAAAATATCCCATTCCCTTGCATCAAGGACTCATTCTATGTATTTATCACTTTCACCTTGCTTTGTGCCTACCTAAGAAAATTAAGGCTATTTTGATTGAGGAAATCTTACCCACTGAATCCCCCATGGTGGCAACCACCTCAACTAACCCAAGGAAATCTAAAGGAAAAAAGAAACCAACTAAGAACTTGGACACTACCCATGCCTCCCCCCCGATTGTGACTATCTGTGAATCCTCTTCCCTAAATGATACCTCTATATCCACCATTCCTCCTAACTCCTCTAGGGATAAACCAACAGCAAATACTCCTAATTATGGTCAAACTCAAGCAGCTCAACGTCTTTGTGACCTCAAGATTAGACCCCCTACTCATGGGTTAGGTAGAAGGGACCAAGTAGGGTCTCAAAAAACTCCTCCCACCAAAAAACAGAAAAATTTCTCAACTCATGTCTTGATTGAGGAGGTCAATCTTGATGATATCAATATGGACAAACACAAGCTGGAGGATTTGAAGGAGGATAGCATCTCACAACTTAGGAGATCTAACAAACTTGTGGGCTGACCAAAGGCTACTTACAAAGAGGTGATGGAGGATTCTCTAGAGAAAGGGGAGAGTTTTACTAGCGATGAGGAGTAAGATGTTGTTGATTCAACTTCACATTTTTTTGCTCAAATCTCATCCATGTTGCTATGTCTTCATTCCAAAACCACGTGACCTATAAAATTCCTCCTCTATAATATCACAAATCAAAGGAATTGAAGGCCCTTTATTAGTTGATTAAACAACATTTGCAACCTCTACCTACAAATGTAAAGACAACCCAACATGAAATCTCATGCTTATTGCATGCTCTATTATTGTTTTGTTTATTCTCTTAGCCACACCATTTTCCTTTGGAGTTCTTGGAACTATTTTCCACCTATTATTTCCATTATATGAACACTGATATTTGAAATATTTTTTGTGATACTCGCCTCCATTATCAGACTTGAGACACTTAAGATTTTTCTTGTCTCATTTTCAACTAAGCTTTTCCATTGTTAAAAGTTTCAAATACGTCTAATTTATATTTTAGGAAATACACCTATGCTTTCCTAGTTGCATCATCTACAAAAGTGACATAATAATGAGAATCATTGAGAGAATATACATAATCTAGTCCCCATACATCTAAATGCTCATGCTTTGATTTCTCACTTTTCTTTTGTTTCCCAACATTGAGAAATATCACTCTCTTTTTCTTCTTATAAGTATAACTTTCATAGAAATCCATGTTAATATGTTTTAGACCTAGTAATAACTTATTAGAATGAAAAAAATTCATACATTTCTCTCTCATATTCCTAATTTTATGATGCCAACATGTTGTTTATGTACCCACAACAATTGTTTTTGTAACTATTGTTGAACCCACAACAACTGTTCTTTTAGTAGCTAATAAATCCACAACAATTATAGTAGGTTCTCCTACAACTAATGTAGAAGGAAAAATATTACCTATACATAAATATAAAATTCACACTTTAACACATTTAGCTACTACTAATGCACCTTTAGTAACTTTCCATGATTTATCTATAATGGTAACTAGGCAACCTTCATATCCAAGCCGCCTTGCTAAAATTAATTTTCTACTTAGCTTTGGAACATGCCTTATCTCCTATAATAGTAATTGATTTTCATTCTTAAATTTTATTTTTATTATTCCCTTTCCAACAATCTTACTGAAAGGAAATTAGAGTGCAGAAGCAACCTTCCTAATGCAATCAAACATGAGAGGGTTGCAAATTATGTTTCAAATCCTTCTACACTTATAGTTTCATTTAAGATTGCACATTCATTTAAGTTATTTTCAGATTTAAGCATTAAACCACAAGACATAGAATTAACATGGGAAAACCCTTTCAGGAAAAAACGCACACCAAAGCACAAATCAATTGTATTACAATAAAAAACTATTATAATAAAACATTGAGAGTCTATGCTCTTGCAGGTGTTACAATACTATGATATAAGATTCTAGAGTGAGTCCAAAAAAATAATAGTATCTTAGATATTATGATTCTCTACACATGAATGTACTAAGTCATCAATATATGTATTTAACTCATACATGGGCTCCCAAAATTTTCATGTGTCAATCCCACAATCTTTGCATGCATTTAAATTGAAATTAACAACATGCAGGAGTCCCAAGTAACCTAAAAATTAACTAGCTCAACATGCACAACAACATAAAAACACACATGTAAGGCATGCAATTCCAAAAAATAAAGTAATATCACACACTAGGCATCTCATAGATAAAATAAAGCCAGCTGCCAAATTAGAACTCATCCTTGACTCTCAGTCACTCCAAGTGATAACTCTATCTCTGTTTAGCAACATTCCCTTTTGAGCTTCAATCAACAATTCAAATCAATGTCACATGGAATCATGGCGCTCATCCTTAAGGTTTTCACAATGCTCAAAGTTAGAATGAGTGCCTAGGTGATAAGTTTCACCTTCTTTTTCTTTCACTTTTTTGAGAATAAGCTTTTAGTGGGCCCTACTAAAAGCTTACTTCCAAATTAGATTACCACATGTCAACATGACACATTTTAGAGTTTTTATTGTTTTTCTCTTCCCAAATGACTGCTCATGTGACAAGTTTCACATTATCATCCTTTGCACCTTGTATGTAGGATTCCAACTCTTTGTTGTATCCCACAAGGTGATTTAACAAATTGGAAACATATATTTTTACATTTAATAAATAAAATCACCAATATAGGGGAAAATAATTAATTATTTAATCATGGGACTCATTAAGGTTGAGACACCTTAATCCCAATATTCTCCCACTTTTTGAAGACCTTACAAGATTCTTTGTATCATTTCTCAAGCTGTAAGGCTCATAGAACCGACACACACACTAAACTCCTCTATAAAGTTAAATCTCTTTAAGGAATTTTTTCAAACATCTAATTGCCTTGTCTATGCTACCAAATTTTAAATACATGTATACCAAAACATTTTGACCAAAAATTCCGCTTTCTTTCAATTATTTGATTGATTCCTAGATACCTTTTTCCTAAGGTAGGATGTCAAGACAAAAGTTAAGGAATTTGGATTTATACTCTTGAGCCAATTGTATCTTCGTGAAATTTTGTAATGTCTTTTATAAAATACATTTTGTGCTTATCTTGCAATCATGTCATGTCATGAGACCACATTTAATGTTTTGATAGATGTCATATCCCATTCCAAGGTCTCCATTACAAAGTAGTGAGCTCACAAGCTTGTCAAAGCTCACATGAATTTTTTGATGGAATGCCTTAAAGAAATGTGGTCTTGTGGCATGCCATGATTGCAAGATAGGCACAAAATGGAAGCATGGACAAGGCATGTGAATTGTTTGATAAAAATATTTTTGTAGACAAGCTAGTGAGCCCCCATTTCTATGAGGCATTTTTTAAACAACCCACTAGCTTGTCTATGCTACCACATTTTGCATACATGTCTACCAAAAAAAATTTATCAAAAAATTCACATGCCTTGTCTACGCTTCCATTTTGTTCATATCTTGTAATCATGGCATGTAAGGAAACCACATTTTTCTAAGGAATTCCATCAAAAATTTCATGTGAGCTTTGACAAGCTATCGAGCTCATGAGCTTATAGTTAATGCGATAGAATTGAAAAGGTAGTTGGCTATTTGAAAAAATTCCTCATAGAATGGGGGCTCATGGTGATGTACATCACCATGAGACCCCATTTCTATGAGACATTTTTTTCAAATAGCCCACTACCTTGTCGATGCTACCGCATTGACCAACTAGTGAGCTCACTAGCTTGTCTATGCTACCACATTTTACATACATGTCTACCAAAAAAAATTTGTCAAACAATTCACATGCCTTGTCAATGCTTCCATTTTGTGCCTATCTTGCAATCATGGCATGCCATGAGACCACATTTCTTTAAGGAATTCCATCAAAAAATTCATGTGAGCTTTGACAAGCTAGTGAGTGCACTAGCTTTTCAATGTGGTAGCATCGACAAGGGAGTGGGCTGTTTGCCTCATAAAAATGGGGTCTCACGGTAGCAGCGACAAGGTAGTGAGCTATGTGAAAAAATGCCTTATAGAAATGGGTTGTACATCACCGTGAGACTCCATTTCTATGAGGCATTTATTTAAATAGCTCACTACCTTTTCGATGCTACCGTGAGACCCCACTTATATGAGGCATTTTTTTCAAATAGCCCACTGACTTGTCTATGTTACCACATTTTGCATACATGTCTACCAAAACATTTTTGTCAAAAAATTTGCATGCCTTGTCCATGCTTCCATTTTGTGCCTATCTTGCAATCATGGCATGCCATAAGACCACATTTATGTAAGTAATTCCATCAATAAATTCATGTGAGCTGTGCTAAGCTAGTGAGCTCACTAGCTTGTCAATGTAGTAGCATCGAAAAGGTAGGGGGTTGTTTGAAAAAATGCCTCATATAAATGGGGTCTCACAGTGATGGGAAGTTTTTCAAATAACCCACTACCTTGTAGATGCTATCACACTCACCATGAGACCCCATTTCTATGAGGAATTTTTTCAAACAACCCACTACCTTGTTGATGCTATCGCATTGACAAGTTAGTGATCTCACTAGCTTGTCTATGCTACAACATTTTACATACATGTCCACTAGAACATTTTTGTCAAAAAATTTGCATTCCTTGTCCATGCTTCTAGTTTGTGCCTTTCTTGCAATCATGGCATGCCATGAGACCACATTTCTTTAAGACATTCCATCAAAAAATTCATGTGATCTTCGACAAGCTAGTGGGTTGTTTGAAAAAATGCCTCATAGTAATGGGGTTTGTACATCACTGTGAGCCCCCATTTCTATGAGGCATTTTTTCAAATAACCCACTATCTTGTCTATGCTACCACATTTTGCATACATTTATACCAAAATATTTTTGTCAAACAATTTGCATGCCTTGTCCATGCTTCCATTTTGTGCCTATCTTGCAATCATGGTATGCCATGAGACCAATTTTATTTAAAGCATTTAATCAAAAAATGCATGTGATCTTTGACAAGCTAGTGGGATGTTTGAAACAATGCCTCATAGAAATGGGGGCTCATGGTGATGTACGGGTTGTTTGAAAAAATGCCTCATAGAAATGGGGGCTCATAGTGATGTACATCACTACGATCCCTCATTTCTATCAGCCATTGTTTCAAACATCCCACTAGCTTGTCTATGCTACCACATCTTTCATACATGTCTACCAAAACATTTTTGTCAAAAAATTCACATGCCTTGTCCATGCTTCCATTTTGTGCCTATATTGCAATCATGGCATGCCATGAGACCAGATTTAAAGACATTCCATCAAAAAATTCATGTGATCCTTGACAAGCTAATGACCTCACTAGCTTGTCAATGTGGTAGCATCAACAAGGTAGTGGGTTGTTTGAAAAAATGCTTCATAGAAATAGGGTATCATGGTCATCTACAAGGTAGTAGGCTATTTGAAAAAATGCCTCATAGAAATGGGGTTTCACAGTGATGTACTAGTGGGTTGTTTGAAAACATGCCTCATAGAAATGGGGTTTCACAGTGATGTACATCATCATGAGACCCCATTTCTATGAGGCATTTTTTCAAACAGACCACTACCTTATTGATGCTACTGCATTGACAAGCTAGTGAGCCCCCTGAGGCATTTTTTCAAACAGCCCACTACCTTGTCAATTCTACCGTATTAACAAGCTAGTAAGCTCACTAGCTTGTCTATTCTACCATATTTTGCATACATGTCTACCAAAACATTTTTGTCAAAACATTCACATGCCTTATCCATGCTTCCATTTTGTGCCTATCTTGTACTCATGGCATGCAATGAGACCATATGTCTTTAAGGAATTCTATCAAAAAACTCCTCTAAGCTTTGACAAGCTAGTGAGCTCACTATCTTGTCTATGCTACCACATTTTGCATACATGTCTACCAAAGCATTTTTGTCAAAAAACTCGCATGCCTTGTCCATGCTTCTATTTTTTTCCTATCTTGCAATCATGTCATGCCATTAGACCATTGTTTCTTTAAGGCATTTCATCAAAAAAATCATGTGATCTTTGACAAGCTAGTGAGGGTTAAATGACATATATTTCATTTATTTGTATGGATTCATTTTTAAGGAGCTAATATTTTTCTCTTTATCATGCTACATATAAAATTAGCCATCATTCTAAGGAAATGATAAAGGATTAAACCAAAACAAGAATAGATAGAAGCTAAGAATGGAAAGAAATTAGTATGGATGAGGAAACATTGAGAGAAGAAGAAATTGGAAACAATTGACGATGACATGCCAATTGAAGAGGAACCTCAACCATCAAAAAGATAAATGGAATTGGTGGGACAAAGAGAATGAATGTGAAAGATTCATGCTAAGAGAGAGTTGAATACCGTAGTTGGAGACACACCCTCCACCACAAGTGAATATGGAGGGACACCATCTGTTAAATATCCAATACACTGAGAGGGGGGGTGAATTGGTATATTCTTAAACTTATTGAACAAATACCATCCAATAAATCTAAAGCATATGATAATTAAAATAAGAATAATCTTCAATAGAACATGAAACAAAAAAAACACAAGAGACACCATAATTTTTATGTGGAAAACCCAATGAGTTGTGTGAGTTTTTGATGATTCTTTGAATGTGATGTTTTTTTTCATGTAATCATGTTTATTGTCTTTGATGGTTTTTCACATCATGTGTTGCCATCAACGAAAAAGGGGGAGATTTTTGCTAGTACGAATGTATTTGGTGGTGTTATTAATTTTTTCATTGGTCAACACTATATAGGTTGAGTAAGTTGGATTTTGCCAACTACTTTTCAAAAAATTTGAGAAATAATGAAAGTTGTGTTGAAGTATATTTTGGGTGTACTCTGGTATTACGGTCCATTTTTCTCTTGTGTTGACTCAATTCCTATTTGGATTTATAGGTGTTTTCATAAGCTTAAATGAATTGTATATTCTGAGTTTCAACTTTTGGTTCGATGGAGAGTAAAAATTATGTTCATCGGCATGTGAACTAGTTTGTCAAAGTTATCTGGTTATTGACCGGGAGAAATTTTTTGGCTTTGTAGTCTTCTGGTATTTGGTTTCAGATCTTGCAGATCTAGGAGATTACTCTTTCTGATGGTTTATGTGTTCTGACAAAATTTCTTGTGGTTTGGCACTCTGGAAGACCTGCTTCAGAGTCTCTGTGTTTTTTCCAATTGTCCCAGTTGAACTGGTGAAGTGTTCTCTGTGAATGAAGTTTGTTGAAATTATTGTGGATATATTTGAGTTGTTCTCAGAGATAGTAAAATAAATAGTGAAGCATGTGCAAGATTCGAGATGTTATTTGGGTTCTAAATTAAATATGTATTTGGTCCCCTCACATTCTTATCCACCGTGGGAATGTTGAGTAATTGACCTAGTTTGAATTTGTAAATGAAATTGTATAGCCGGCCTTGGAGAATGTTCCTTAGGTTGAAGATGGTATAAATACAAGTTAAGTTGTAGAAAATTTTATATCCATCCATCATTCGATTCGAGCAAGAGAAGAGTGTGCGAACAAGTGCGAAAAGTAGAGTGTGGAAGAGTGAATTGTGGCAATAGTACTTCATTGTGTACATAATCTTTTGATCAAGTTGTGAAGTGATAGAAGTAAAGTGACCGAAGTAGTAGTTGTTTACCGGAGAGGATTCCAAAGAAAAATACTAGAGGCTACCTCTTGTATTACCGGTTCAGAATACCGGATTGACATGACTCAGTTGCAACTCATATATCATGGTGACATCAATGACAACAAAACTGTTAACAAGGGATATGATCTTCTTCATTTCTTCCAACACCATCTACCTCATCTCAAGTTGAGAGTACTTCATCACTCACATTTGAGGAAAGAGGTACACCATCATTTCCATCTCAACCTCAAGGTATTTCATCTATTCCATCCTTAATCGAAGGTATGCCATCTAGCCCATCTCATTTAAATATTGATGAAATTCCTAATGTTGAGATGAATTTACCTTTGAGAACACCACCTAGAATTTTGCATAGAAAGCCAAAGTTTTTGATTAATATTGATGAGAATATTTTCTAGCCAATGTAAATTAAGATTCCACAACACACTTGTAGAAGATATTTCTCATAAGATTTAGATATTTTTCTTTGAAAAGTTAATTGAGACTACAAGATGTCAACTATTTGTTGAAATGATGAAAAGTATAAAGTATAGGTCCATCATGAAGATTCTGGGGTTGAGAAAATTAGATGCTTCAAGTGAAAAAACTATTGTGAAGAATCTAATGGATGCATATGGGAGTGTGGGTAAGACCTCACACTCAAAAGATAGTAATATCACACAATGTGTCATTACATTGACTTTAGTAAGTAATCAAATGAAGAAATCTCATCTAATTAGAAACATGAGTCAACAATTGAGAATCAATAGAAAAAATTTATCAAGAGCCATTCAAAGGTGCCAAATAATTGAGGACATCGATTCCACTAAATTATGGGAATTCTCAGGGAGACTCCCATGAAAAGATAAGTCAAATGTTGAAGCATGAAGATCACTAATTGAAGACTATTGGAAGAATAACACAAGGGTGTCTCTGAGTCAAAGGGATGTGGTAAAAAGGAGAATTGGTATTTGAAACCATGAGCCACATCCAAAGAACTTTTTGGATATGAATCAAACATAGTTTTTTGGTAAATTTCTAGAGGACTATCCTAAAATTAAAATTTGTCAAAGAAATTTTGAAATGTTTAAACCTTTTTATGTCAAGATAAATCACACACACACTACTTGTTGTTGTCGATTACATATTGAATTTTCTATCCATTTTGATATTTATCATTCTATATGTTTAGATTCACATACTAATAATGTTTTGCAGGATTGTGCCAAACATGCCCCACCAACATCTTCAAGAGACTTCTTATCAAAAAACTTATGTGAAAGAGAGGAAGGCCAAATATTCTACAGGAAAATATTCTTGGATGGCACATGTTAGAATTGCAATGGCTTGCAATATATGCCAATATGTGAACATATGGAAAGTACACATGTGGTTGGAAAGGAACTAGTAGAGTTCGACAAGTATAAAAAAAATGGCCTATACTAATAAAGATGGTAATCAAGAAAAAAGGTGTGATTTGGTTATTCAAAATATTCTAATGTATCAGTTTATGTCTACATTTCGTAATAGTATAGTGTATGAGTATGCAAGGCGTACCCATAGAGCTCGATGGTTGGACTTGCAATTCAATTTATGCAAGGACACCTTTCTAGTTGGTAGCATAGTTTTAGTGGTCGATTTTTTAGAGAACTACACTCTATAGCCACAACGTGAGGTGAAATCATAATATTACAACTCCACACAGGCTTCTATATTTGTGCATATAGCATTCATTCATGCAATTGATAGTACAGAGGATAACAAGAAGGTATTGAAGGAGTCCCACTTTTACATTAGTGATGATCACACACATTCTCTAGAGTTCATTCAAGGTTTCTTTTAGTTGTTGTACAGTGATTTGGTTAGAAGGGGTAGAGCATGTAGTTAGCATATTAAATAGTTGAATAACTGTGCATTACAGTTCAATAACTCACGGATGTTCTATTGGTTGAGCAGGATGCATGTTATTACAAGTGTTCAACATATGAGTAACTTTTGTGAGGTCGGGCATGGAAAGGGGGAGCATGATGGTGAAAGAGCATGTATCAAAAGAGAATTAGCGCAAGAAGAGTTAAAATATAAAGACAATAAAAAGTTCACAAATGCAAAATCAATCATTGAGTGGTGTAAAGTTTTGATGGTTCTAGGTAATGAAGGTAAGTCTTTAGTTCATATATTTTTTTGGTTGATAGATGATACTAACATTGAACCATATGAGGATTGTTGTACACTGATAAGATCAAGTGAGCTACACTCTTTCCTTAGCTCAAATGCAATTTCATGGAGTATCCATATGTAGAAGATGGTATGCTTTTGTTCTTCATGTATAATTCAAGCCTGGAATGAGTGCAAGTCAAAGGACTGGGTTGAAAAATGGTGGTTAAGTTATCTTAGCCCACTTCACACATATAAACCTCTAACAGAATTGGAACTAACACAAATGGAATCATTAGTTGACTTTGAACACATATCAGATCTAGTTCAACCAAGTAATATACCTACTTGCATAGTTTTTGAAATTATTATTGGGTATGTGTAGGATCATCATGGAAAAAACAAGCTCCTAAGTGGCAAAAAATCAAAAAAATCAGAGTTAGGAAACTTGATGTAAAAAATTGAATAAGTTATCTCTATTATTTCAAAAATATGTAAGAATAGAATTTGTAGAAAATTGAATTTAGTTTCTAAACTACTAGGTTTATTTATTTATTTTAAATCTATTTGGTGAAAATCTGAAATTTCAATGCAGTAGTACTTAAATTTTCAAGGAGAAAATAAGAAGTAGGTGTCTGTATGACCACCCTAACCACAATAAAATGATAATATTTTTTTATAATATTTTATATATAAGTAGAGGAAAAATTTCCCAATGTGATGCATATTTTTTTTTAATTTGTTTCCAAGTAAATAATTAATTATGAATTTTTTATTACAAATTTAAAAAAAATATAAAAACTCGTATGTCTAACCACCTTAACTTGCTCCAAAATTCATGAAATTCAATTTTATTTTTTTAAATAATATATTATGCAAAGCATAGAATGTGACACATGTTTTGGATTCAAAAAATGTGATACCGTTTGAAAGTTATAGATGTTTTTCAATTAGCCTATCAATCAGGACTTTATTCGTAATTCAAATAGAAAATGAATAATAATTATTTATTAAATTCAAAGTAAAGGATAATTTATATTGGTGGAAAGCTAAGAATCTCCTTTAAAAATTCTTTGTGTTTCATCAATTTTGGGTTAAAAAAAAGTTGTTAGCCACATACCCATCATATAGCCACTTTTTGGCCCATCATGATCCTTCACATACCCTATTGTTATCTTACTTTGTAGTGTATTTGTAATGTTGACGAATTTCATCTATTTTGTTGTACATATCAATGTAGGGCATGTTTATGCAGTTATTGCAGATGAAAACAACAAAGAGGGAACAAATTATTACTTGTGTTGTTGTTTTGAGGCCAAAAAGAAATTGGAGGCCCTAGTTATAGATGGAGAAAAAATTGAATACCTTACAAGCTCAGTGGTTGTTACTGGAACATGGCTTAGAAGGTACCCACATAGGAGTTAATGTTTGGTTCTTTCAAGACTTTGGCACGCATCAAAAGATTCTTCATTACTCGAACCTTGTCATGGCATCCAATGTTCGTTTGATCAAATATGGGGGTAGACCTTTGAACAAGACGTTTTGGAAAGTGTGTGAATCTGACCATGAGGCAATACTTGACACAATAAATAGTAGAGTAAACCCATATGGTTCATTCGATTAATTTGTAAGTATGCCCATTAATTTGTATTAAAATTTAGACTATGCACATCAAGATTAGTTGATAGTTATACCTTTTGTTTCTATATTTCAAGTTTACATATGTTTTGGTTCCAATTTGGTACATATATTTTGGTTCGAATTTTATATATGAATATTGGTTCGAAGTTGTCAATGTGGTAGCATAGACAAGTGAGTGAGCATTGACAAGCTCACTACATTTTCAATACAATAGCATAGACAAGGTAGTGAGTTGTTTGAAAAAATGCCTCAAAGAAATGGGATCTCCTAGTGATGTAACCCCATTTCTTTGAGGCATTTTTTCAAAAAACTCACTACCTTGTCTATGCTATAGCATTGACAATTTGACAAGCTCACTACATTGTCAATGTGGTACATAACCAAGAGACCCCATCTCTTTGAGGCATTTTTTCAAACAACTCACTACCTTGTCATTGTTACTGCATTAATAAGGTACTAAGCATTGTAAGAAAAAATATGGTATAGAAATTAGTCAAAGAGGTAAAATAGAATAAACTTTTCCATGCTATAAGAGGTATCAAATAGCTGATTATTGGACATTATCACCCATTATCACCATGAGACCCCATTTATTAGCTCGACATTTTCTCAAACAACTCACTACCTTGTCAATGCTACTACATTGGCAAGCTAGTGAGCTCACTACATATGGTGTCTCATGGTGATCAAATTGCTACCCCCTCACATAATATTTTTGTACACCTTGACTATGTATTATAGTTTCTTTGACATTTGGGTATGGTGAGTTGTTGTCATAATCACAATCATTAATATCATTGGCATGTTTCATTGTCACTCTAGGTTAGCACTATCATTCTTCATTAGCACCGTCATTCCATTTTTATTCTTCACTAATGCATATCTACACCTTGGATAGTTGCATATGCTCATATGACTACCTTTTATAATACAATCTACCTCCATGATATTTTTTGTTGTCCCATTATTGATATACCTTTCTTGGTGATTGTGATAGTTTTCATAGTTTCATGCAACATTATCTTTCCGCCTTCACTTGTAGGTGGCTATAAACATGACTATGTTCTTGATTTGGATGAACACATTTTCTTGTTCTCTGATCCCATCATTATATTTTCCCCTACAGATGTTATCAATCATCAAAAAATGAGATTGAGAAGGCTTATCTTTGAACATGAGTATGATTTCCATAGACCTCACCCTTATCATACTTTCACTTGAGCACTTTTTCAAGGTTGATGTAGGTTCACATGTGATATCAAGTGTCCTTAGGCGCCTTGTAGGTTATGAGCTTGTAGCCCTTCAAAGAGATGATTTTGATATAGATTTCTTCTTATACTTGATAATGGGGATCTAAAACCTGATTTGGATACCCTTATAATTCTTATTAGACATATGTGAAAATCATATGGGGTTAATTTGTATGAAATTGGCCAAAACTACTTACTTACAGTCCAATTAGGCCTCTTTCTAAGGATTGTTATGGAACAACGGTTAAGTTAAATAGATTATTTAGGTCTTGAAATTCACATGGAAGGTGTATTCATACATTTATAACATGCCTAAATAGTCCCTAGTATTGAACATTCCTTAAATACAAGAATTTTCACTAAAAATAGACAAATTTCCATCTAAAAGCTAGGAAATCAAGGGCTTTATGGAAAAGGAACTTGCATGTGTGGAAAAATCATGAAATTTTGGCACATCATCCCATACACCTATAAGCATCAATAATCCAAAATTTGGGAAAATTTAGTTGGTGGAAACAAAATTTAAGCCTATGTCCTAGTTTGAGGCCTAAACCAATAGTTCCAACAAAAGTTAAGTAGTGTAAAGTTGTAAAGGGGTGTAACTTTCATTATGTAACTCATGTGACCAAATGGACTGTTCCAACACATCCAGATGGGTACATTTAGGCTAGGAATGGTCTTCTTTTGTATCCAAACATGTTGAATTAGTCTGAGCTATGTTCAACCAACCCAATCCTTTCAAGTCGAAAGTGCAAAATGGTTGCAATCTATTACAAGTTGTTACTTAGAAACCATTATTCTTATAAAATTTTCATCTGAGGCTAAAAGATCATGTTGGGCCCTTCTACAATAACCTCTCTTTATTTTTGATATCTTGTAGGTTTTCTCCAATGGTGACAACTTTTCAGTTGATGGAAAAAGTGTCAAATGCAAGTAGTGTAAAGTTGCAAAGGGGTGTAAATTTCATTCTGCAATTCGTGTGACCAAATGAGCTATTCTAACACATTTGAATTGGTTCTTTTAGGCTAGGTGTGGTCCTCTTTCACACCTGCGCATGTCGAATCAGTTTGAGCTATGTTCAACTGACTCAATCCCTTAAGAGTCCAAAGTGCAAAATGGTTGCAATCTTTGATGGGCTATTACTCAGAAACCATGAAACTTTAAAACTTTTTGTATGAAGCTCCAAGATCATTTTGGGCCCCTCTACAATAACCTCTCTTATTTTTTAATATCTCAGAGGCATTTTCTAGTGGTGATGACTTTTCAATTGATGGAAAAAGTGCCAAATGCAAGTAGTGTAAAGTTGCAAAGGGGTGTAAATTTCATTCTACAACTCCTGTGACAAAAAAAAATATTCCAACATGTTTGGATGGGTATGTTTAGACTACCTGCATTGTCCTCTTTCACACCCAAACACACTGAATTAGTTTGAGCTATGTTCAACCAACTCAATCTCTTAAGAGTCCAATGTGAAAAATGGTTACAATCTTTGATGGGTTGTTACTCGAAGACCATGAAACTTACAAAAAAAAATATAGGGATATGGTATTGTGTTGGTCCCCTCTACAATAACCTCTCTCATTTTTTGAAACCTCAGAGGCATTTTCTAGTGGTGGTGACTTTTTGGTTGATGGAAAAAGTGTCAAATGCAAATAGTGTAAAGTTGCAAAGGGGTGTAACTTTCATTGTGCAACTCACGTGACCAAATGAAATATTCCAACACATCTAGGTGGGTATGTTTAGTCTAGGAATGGTTCTCTTTCACACCTAAACATGTTTAATCAATTTGAGCTACGTTCAACCAACTCAATCCCTTAAGAGTCCAAAGTGCAAAATGGTTGCAATCTTTTATGGGTTGTTACTCAAAAACTGTGATGTTTAGAAAAAATTTATTTGAGGCTACACGGCCACATTGAGACCATTTATAATAACCTCTCTTTATTTTTGATATATCAAAGGTGTTTTCTAGTGGTGATGGATTTTTCATTTGATGGAAAAAGTGTCAAAAGCAAGTAGTGTAAAGTTGCAAAGGTGTGTAAATTTTGTTCTACAACTCGTGTGACCAAAAGAACTATTCCAACACATTTGAATGGGTATTTTTAGGCTAGGCATGGTCCTCTTTCACACCCAAACATGATGAATCAATCTGAGTTATGTTCAATTGACTCAATCCCTTAAGATGACACTCAAAACAAAGGAAAAGAGAAAGATTCACATGATAGTTAACAAGTTTGAGTTTTCCACACCAAAAGCATATGATTGCATCAAATAGGTAAAACATTTGGGTGTCAAAATAGTTGAGGAAAAGGGAAAATCAACCAAAAAACACTACATTGATTAATATGGTAATTGGTGTATGAGGCTCAGGGTTAATCCAAACATCCCATATTGCTTCACACCGCTTGCATGAATAGTCATGAGTGATGGGTTTGATTAATTGGTATAAGAATTTTGAGGATTGATTTGTATATTCTTGGCTCCATACCACTTACAGGAAGTCATGATTGACAGTTTCCATTGGGTACTTAACTAATTCAATAGGTTTTGGCTTTATATGAACTCACATAGTGGATGTTACTCTAAATAAGATAAATGGTAGAACCAATTAACCAACATGCAGTTGAATTGATTTCCATTCAATAGATTTGGGTGGGGGGCATTTAGAATCTTCTATGAGTTGGATGCTCTTGTGTAAGCATGAGTACAACCCTTGGAAGTAAAATATGGAGGGTTGTGAGTTGCAATGTCAAATTAGGCATATAAGATGACTCTACAGATGAGTGTAGGAGAGAAGTAGATTGAATAAGTACATAATCCACAAGAAGGAAAGTTAATTTAGAGGATTGTAGATTTTATTGAAAAGGCCACAATGCATTTAAAAGCCCAAATTGACTTGTAAATGTTGCAAGATGATAGTGGAAATGAGGAAGCACAACTTCAATATTGTTTTGGTAAATTTATCTTTCAATGTATGTTTGAGTTATTTACTTTCTTACTTTCATCCAACTAATTCATTAATTGAAGCACACAAAAAATCATATGAATGATATGTTCAATTGATTAGAATTATAGTTCTTACTACAAGAGTAAGTAACATTAGACTTTACGAATATACAATCTAAAAAATCAATGTGTTGGGTATGTGCAGGATCATCATGGAAAAAGCAGGCCCTTAAGTGGCAATGAAAATTCAAAAAATCAGAGTTAGGAAATTTGACGTAAAAAAATGAATAAGTTATCTATATTATTTCAAAATTATGTAAAAATAGAATTTGTAGCAAATTGAATGTAGTTTCTAAACTGCTAGGTTTATTTATATAAAAAAAAATCTTTTTGGTGAAAATTTAAAATTTCAATGCAGTAGTACTTAAATTTCAAGGAAAAAATAAGAAGTAGGTGTCTATCTAACCACCCTAACCACAATAAAATGATAATATTTTTTTATAAGACATAAGTAGAGGACTCATGTCCCGATGTGATTCA
Organism: Sequoiadendron giganteum; assembly: GCA_007115665.2. NCBI lineage: Eukaryota > Viridiplantae > Streptophyta > Pinopsida > Cupressales > Cupressaceae > Sequoiadendron > Sequoiadendron giganteum. The sequence goes on along the minus strand of CM021100.1, from coordinate 946,081,338 downwards.
TATTTAAAAAAAAAAAATTCCAAGTAAATAATTAATTATGAATTTTTTATTACAAATTTTAAAAAATATAAAAACTCGTATGTCTGACCACCTTAACTTGGTCAAAACTTCATGAAACTCAATTTTATTTTTTTAATCTTATAGTATGCAAAGCATAAAATGTGACGCATGTTTCAGATTCAAAAAATGTGATACCATTTGAAAGCTATAGATGTTTTTCAACTAGCCTATCAATCAGGACTTTAGTCATAATTCAAATAGAAAATGAATAATAATTATTTATTAAATTCAAAGTAAAACATAATTTATATTGGTGGAAAGCTAAGAATCTCCTTTACAAACCATTTCCGTTTCATCAATTTTGGGTAAAAATAAGTCATTAGCCACATTGTTCATCATATCACTTACATATCACCACTTTTTGGCCCATCATGATCCTGCACATACCCTGCTCATTTACTACACCATTATCTTATAGATTTCAAGGGCCACATGTTAGAAGTAACATAAAAGGAGTGTGAAATATGGCCTATAAGAATTGTAGGCATATGTTTGAGCATGCACACAATTGCGTAATGAATATAAGACCTAGATGGAAGCTATAGTGGTGGGAAATATAATTTTGTAGCCTTTTATATATTGATTCATTATCATAGAACATTGAATTAACACATAAGTAAATGATAAGTCCTTGGTGAATCATTTTTTGGAATATTGAAGGCTTTTAGCATCAATTGATAAATATTCAAGACAAACCATGAAGGATAACAATGAGCAATGTTATGGCTAACCAAATGCTAAATTTCAAGACCATGAGAAAATGAAAGACAATGATTAAAGTTTTTATGACTGTGAAACATTGACCTTGTTGGTCCACATATTGTAAGTGCTTTATGACTATGTTTTTCATGGATAGTGTTGTTAGTCGGATTTGACTGTGAGTTCATATTATCTCATATTATAATGAAGACACTCAAAGACTATGAGAATGGGCAGACATCATCTAGAATACATGCAAATGCATGAATCATGAAGAATACACATGAACACATGAATTATACATTGGAAGCATGAAGCATGCACATGAAGGTGGATGCATGATATGGGAATATTGTGCCTTTTTTTTCGCATGGGGAAACAACTAGCTTTGAAAATAGTCCTTGGAGGAAGTTACTATGAGAGACATGGGATGAATTTTCTTCATAATATGACTAGAGTGAGCGGTGCATGAGCTCTGCTAGGTTTTTGTGCTTTCAGAGGTCATTTGTGGCCCCTCCTGCATCATACTGCACTTCTTGCATAGAAAATTGTTTCCTTCATTGAGTACGGCCGTATTTACTGCAATTTTAGGGGTTTATTATGCCTTCAACCGGTTCTAACCCAACAATTTTTTTTGGTGTTAGCGGTTTTTCGGTGTAGTTTAATGGCTCCCCCACTGAACAAATGCCCTCGAAAATTTGTTCTGAAAGTCTTTCATGAGGTAAGCATTCTGATGCCCCTGCTGATGTAGTTTTACTTTTACCTGATTTTGATTTTGCATGCCAATGGCTCGAACAACATACCCTTATGGGTTATTCTTTTGGGAGGACTCCCCTTGAAAGTGTGCTAAAAGATTGGGTCAGCAAGGCCTGGGTCCCTCATGGGGTCCACCTTGATATGGTCCAAAATTTGACCAAGGGTTTTTTTTTGTTCCGCTTTGCAAAAGTTAGTCATGTCCAAGCTATTTTGGGTCATGGGCCCTAGTATATTTGGTCTTCCTCATTGGTTTTCTAGGCATGGACCCAGGATTTTGTTGTCTCAGAAGACTCCAAAATGTGTGTCCCGGTCTAGATTGAGTTTCCCGGGTTACTGGTGTAGGAGCACCCAATAGGTCCCCATAGGAAGGTTGTCTAGAAGGTCATGTTTGGCCAATTTGTCTAGGCCAATTTATCTCCCTATTCTCATTCCTTCATGCTTGTGCCTTAGTGGCATGTGTGATCAAGTGTTGAGTTGGTAAAGGTCATGTTGACCATTGGATAGGTTTGAGGTTTTGGCTACAAGGAAGGCTTAAGACCTTTTTAGGTGTTAGTTTTTCTAAATTTTGCAAATAAGGCTTAATGGAAGCCACAAGCGGCCAAGGAGTAGTTAAGACCGAGCCTAACTATTTTAGAGACCCTATTTAAGGGTGACCTTGACATGGAAGTGAGGTTGGAAGCATTTACATTGTTTGGAGTTTTTGAATTCAAGGAAAACAGTGGCATTTTTAGTGTGAATTTTTGGTTTTGTCTCAAAGTAGAGCTTTAATGGATTGAGTTTGATATTGTAGTGTAAGTAGGATGTGGTGTACTTGTTGGTTAAGCACTATGTGGTAGTGTTTTAGTTTATTAGTTCAGTTTCAAGCATTGTGGTAGATAGTTGTTTCCTTTCACTTGCTGATCTAACAGGTTGTTTGTAGAAAATGGAGGGTTAGACAGCATTCCCACTATACATAACATATGGTCCCTTGGGAATTGTGACTAGACTCCATGCCTGTACATACTATAGAGTTAGGAGGTCTTGACAGTTCTGTAAGCACCATGGAATTCTTCTCCTAGGCGAGCCAGGAAGTGTCTGGCTAGGGAAGACCAAAGTGCTAGGCACTAAACATTGCAGAGGTGTTAAGTTGGATCAATTTTCCTTTTGGAGAGGGGTGATGTGAGGCTTTCAAAGCTATGGTAACAAGGAGGAGACTCCATCGGTCCATCTGGTGATGGAAAGTCTTGACAATCTGCTATGTGGTCAGGAAAAGGCTTAAAAATAAAAGGCCTAGTTTAGTTCACTTCCACGTTAGGGCTTTGTACGGCCAGTTGAGGCCCAAGGCTCCAATAATCTTTGAGTGGTGGAAATAAGGACCAGGAATGCCAAGAAAAGTTTGGGGGTTATTCAGAGGAACCTTGTGGAAAACCCTGATCTCTCGGAGAAGAAACCCTAGGTTCTAGGCCTAAAAATGAGGGTTTGGTGAAAGCGACTAGGGAATGAAGCTAAGTGGATCCCTAAATACCTTGCTAGGATGGAATGAAGCCTATGAAATCACCTCCTCACCTCTACAAAGTCAAATTCAGTACATTGGAGGATTGTAGCCTTTAGGGTAGATTAAGGGCTAAGGATAGAATTGCAAGATTGCACCAAGGTGAACTTGGTAGGAAGAATTGGATTGGTATTTGGGGTTGGCAAGGAGAGACCAGGGGAACCTATCTAGGAGAAGTTCCTAAAGGTTGAAGTGGTGGAGTGAGACACCTTAGAGGTCTTCCAAACAAGACCTAGAGCATGAATCAGTGATTGATTCATCCAACCTCCCTATCAGTTACCTTTGCCTTGTGTGCCCTTCTTGAACCATATTGCTTCCTCTTTGGGGAGGGTTGTTTGTATTGAGCCTGATAGATTCTTTCAAGCCCATCCTCAAAAGAGGTTTTGTGTGGAAGTTGATTTATCCAAGGATCTGAAAGAGTCTATAGACATTCAAATCAGTGATATTCGACACACCCAGAAAGTCACATATTTCAATCTGCCCAACATGTGCTATCAGTGCCAGTCGGCTGACCACAAGATCAAGGACTGCCCTTTGACAGTTCCTCATACATCCTCTTAGTCACGGGATGTTGAAAAGCCTCATCCAATAGAGCCTTCAGCTAAGGAAAAAACAAAGTAGACTATGGCTTTAAACCAAAAAAATAAGTTATTTGGTTTTGGGTTAGCTCCCAAGGCCCCTGAACCGACCAAGCTAGTTTCAAACCCTACAGAGAAAGGGATAGCTACTCCCTCAGGAGTTACTTCTACTATTTTACAACCCAGGTCTAAGGCCATGCCTCAGCCTGCGGCTATTTTGTGTGCTCAACTGGCTTTGTCCTTCGTAGTGGGGACTCAACGTCTCGCAGCCTGTCTCCTCCACCGGAAGAAGGTGAATATGTGCCAGAAAAATGGAGATTCTCTCCTTCTATTCAGATTGGTTCTGTTTCGTAAGAGTTTTTGAAGAATAGCTTCTCTTCCTTGGGTGAAGAGGACCGAGATTCTGCAAGTATGGAATATTTTCCATGAATTTTATCTCATGGAATGTTCGAGGTCTAACTGACCTCTCCAGGAAGTATTCTGTTAGGAATACTTTGAAGAATTACCTAGGGATTGAAGTGCTTTGTCTCCAAGAAGTTAAAATTTTAGGTTTCTTGCTTGCTTCAGCTTGTCGCTCTATTTGGCCAGCCAGTACTATGTTTTGCACTCTGCATGAGGCTGGTCATAGTGGAGTTGCTACTCTTTTAGCCCCACAACTGCATTCTTGTGTGGTGGACCATGAGGTTGACCCCTCCCAGCGGGCTATCTGGGTTCTTCTCAATATTGAGAATCATTCCTTCGGGATTATTAATATTTATGCCTCTAATGATGTCGTGAAGCATTGCTTGCTTTGGTGCTGAATTGCTAATTATTTGCCAGTTTCCACTTGGTTGCTCTATGGGGATTTAAACATGGTAGAAATGGAGTACAATAAGAATGGCACCTTGCTTTTTGGCTGGGCAGTGGGTGAAAGGGAGGTGTGGTTTTACATGCACAATAAATTGGGGCTTTTTTATCCCAATATGGGTTGCAGCCATTCTCATTCTCTCTCGCAGACTTGGTGCAATTACAGGGTTGGTTCTCATAGACTCTTTAAATGCCTTGATCATGCTATGATCTCGGCTCAATCTTTTTTTTCCTTCAATAGCTCCACCTTGCCTGTTAATTCATTAGTGGATGTGACCCTTTCTAATCACTTCCCAATTCATTTTTGCATTGAATGGGCATCTTGTCAACCTCGTACGTATAAGACTCAATTCTTCTTGAACATGTCTTTTCTCTATCACAAGCCCACCCTGGCCCACATTCACTAGGTGTGGAATTTAGAGTGTGGGCCTCCTAGTCATACGGGCTGGATTGCTTGGTGGAATGATGTTATTATTTGTACTACACGTTTCTTATGCATTTATGGATGCCAGCTTGATATCTTTCATCGGTGTTCTTACGAGCCCACCACTGCCAACTTGCGTACGACTATGGAGGCTTTAGCGGCTAGTCCTTTCTCCCCATCACATCAAGTCTGGGTGGTGGATTTAAGACATCAAAAGCAAGTGGCAGATAATTATTCTGCCAGGTGCTCAAATCAAGGCTCGGCTTCACTAGCTCAAAATTGGTGATTGTTCCTCCACAGATTTTTTTTTGGCTCTTCGTGCTAGGCACTCTTCCCCAAGCATTAAAGAAATCAAAGATAGTAACCAGGTGCTCTTTGAGCTACCTAACATTCTCCAAGATTTTGTGTGTCACTATGAGTAGGTTTTCATGGCTCAAGACCCCACGCCTGTGCGCCAGCAAGCCCTTCACGACTGCCTTGTTGTTGTGCCACATAGGCTTTCTTCAGCCCAGATTAATTTTTGTGATCAATTGTTAACAATTGATGATCTCAAGGAAGTCGTTTCCTCCATGGTCGATGATAAGGCTCTTGGGATTGATGGCTTTCCTTGTGAATTTTACAAAGCTCTTTGGGATTGTGTTGGGAGTGATTTACATCATGTTTATCTTGAAGTCTTTCAAACCAATTCTCTAGGCAATTTAATAAATAAAGGCAATATTAAATTCATACCTAAGCCTAAGGATCCGGAGGATATTTGCAACTGGAGGCCCATCACGCTTCTCAATGTTTCTTACAAAATCATTACCAAAGCCTTAGCTCTGAAAATTCGCCACCTCTTGCCTCAGGTTGTGCGTCCTGAGTAGACTGGTTTCATTAAATCCAAGTTTATTCTTGATAACATTATTGTTGTTTGGGAAGGCATGGAGTGAGCCTGGTGGTCGAACTAGAAAGCGGTGTTCATTAAAATTGATTTTGCCAAATCTTATGAGTACATTGAATGGCCTTTCATTCTTTTGATGTTGCAGGCCTTGGGCTTTGGGCCCAATTTTATGTAGTTTGTTCGTATGTTTTTTTTTTATGCCTCAGCTTGCATTTCCATTAATGGCCACCAGTCTTCTTCTTTTGGTCTTTTTCGTTCTATTCGCCAGGGATGCCCTCTTGCCCCTGCTTTGTATGTTCTGGCTGCTGAGGGCTTTGGATATCTCCTAGCCAATGTTGTCTCCCAGCAATGTGTTAAAGGGATCTCTCTCCCAAACTCTCAAGAACAACTTGTCAATGGCCACTTCGCAGATGATTCTTTTCTCACTCTCTTACAGGATGAAGGTTTTATCACTGCTGCCCTTGAATGCCTTGATACCTTTTGTCTTGCTTCTGGCTCTGCTATTCAATGACACAAGACCTTGTGCTATAGACAATCGGTGCTCCCCACTCCTACATGGCTCCAAACTTATAACTGGAAGTGGATTGGTCAAGGAGAAATCTTTCGATTTTTGGGCATCCCCTTCGCCTTTGAGGCTTTCCCTTGGGAGTTCTGACAAGTTTTGCTCTCCAAGGTTGAGCAAAAGTTGGCCTATTGGATTACTAAGCCTCTTTCAGTGGCTAGCAAATTCTAGGTGTGCTCTAAAATTTTGGTTGCCACCCACGTCTACTATTCTTCCTGTTGGGCTCCTTCTAAAGCTACCTACAACAGGCTTGAAAACTTGCTCCACAATTTTTTATGGGCCTCTTCTGAAACCCACAAGGGTTTTCATCAGGTCACTTGGGAATTTTTACTATCTCCCCAAGGACTCAGGAGGGATTGGATTGCTCTCCACTCAACGACAAGGGACTGCTCTCTGTGTCAAATGGATTATCCGAGCTATCACCGGGGATGAAGCCTAGAAGATTCTCCTCAAGTATTGTATTCAGTCTAGTTTTCCTATTCACAGGCCCACCTAGAAAGGAATCGGTCTCCAAACCCTCCTGGTTATGAGGGAGCTGATTCAAATTGTGGGCTCCTTTGTGGCCAAGAGCATTTGGCACTCTTGGGAAACCGTTAAGCCTTGGCTCTATTGGGTGAGGGTTAGATTTTGTGATGGGCTCTCCATCAACCAGCACAACCTTTGGTGGTCTCCCCTTTTGGCTCAGAATGGTCAACCCCTGGCCAAGTCGCCTTGGATCAAGGCCATCATATTTCATAAGAAGGGCATTCATACACTGCGTCAGCTCTTTCACTAGCCTACCATGCGTCTTTTATAGTGGGATGCTTTTAAAGCCCAGTAGATTCTTCAGAATCAGGACCGTCTTACTTTTGACGGGCTGGTGAGCGCCATTCCGATGGAAATGCTTCACAAAGTTGGCATTCATGGACACAAACCTTGGTGGAAAGACTGGAAATGGTTTCCAGATACTCCTCTCTAGAGCTACAATTTATGGCTTGGTTATAGGTGGCTTTCACCCCATTTTCCTATGATCAGCTCTTTGAACCAGAGGTGGCTTCTTAATTCCTCGGCCCATACTTGGCGTAAGAGGTTTGATGCCACTTGGTCTACAATTGTTAATCTGAACCTGGCCCACTTTGCTTGGTGTATTCTTTTCCAAGGCTTGCCTGTGGGTTCTCAGCTTGTTTATTTGGGGGTTCCTAACCCTTGCTACCTTTTTTGTGGGCAGCCTGAAATCTTTAAGCACCTCTTTTGGTTTTGTCCTAGAGCTCAGCAGCTTTGGACTTGGATTCATGACTTCTTTTGGCCTTTTAGGCCGGAACCCTTTTCGTGGCATATGGTTCTGCTGGGTGACCCGCCTGGAACCCCAACTAAGTTCACCCAGCTTTGGCACACTTTCAAGGTGGAAATCCTCTTCAATATCTGGAAAGACAGAAATTCTTGTATATTTTCTCATTCTCATTTAGATGTTAATGTTTCTCTTTATGCTAAAGTAGTTATATGTTATAATGTTCTCTTACAAATTCAAGTGCAAGCCAACAAGGTTGCACTGGAAGTGGCTCACCTGCAGGTTCTCCTAGACCACTGGGGCAATGCCCCTTGTACTATGGCTCAGACCCCTGATTCGCCCTCCTCCTCCCGCGGTTGGTTGCCTTCTCGGGGCCGGAAGCAGAGTGACTCTGCATGATCCCACTCCCAGCCTCCTGCTCGGCGAGATTCTCGGCCTCCCAGGTGGGCTCGTTCTACTTCACCACATCCTAGTCAGGGCTAGCACTCTAGTGGTGCTCTGGGGAGTGGTGGTGGTGGTTCTGGGTGGCCCTCTGATGCTCTGCCTATTCTGGCTCTGGTTGGCACTCCAATGGTAAAAGTTTTCCGCGGCTAGCTCTTGCAATCTCGCCTCGGTGCGAGGAAAAAGAAATAGAAAAATATGAAGATAAAGTTGATGATGGTTGGGGTGCTCCTCCTGACGTCACTCCAAACCCCATTGATGTATGGGGGAGGACCCCCCAGAATCTACTAGCACTGCCTTGGCTACTTAATTTTCTTTTTGTTATTGGACTTCTGGGCTAGGCCCATGTGATATTTTGGATTTTCTGGGCTGGGCCCATGTGTTATTTTGGATTTTCTGGGCTGGGCCCATGTGACATTCAGGGTGTGCCTTTTTACCACCTGCCCCTTTTTTGTGAATTTGTAATTATATCTTTATATTAATATTAATATAGATATCTGCCTATTCATCAAAAAAAAAAATTCTTCATAATAGTGGGGTGATGTGGATTTTAAGGATGTGGGATATGAAAGTGGAATAAGAGGTGGAAGCTTCCATGGGTTGGTAAATTGAGGATGAGGATGAGGACCTTGAAAAGGATTTAGAGGGGAATTTTGGATAAAGGCTTGGTTTCTATTCTTAAGGCAACGAGTTGTTTGAAAAAATGCCTCAAAGAAATGTGGTATCATAGTGATGGAATGGCATTCCATCACCATGAGACCACATTTATTTGAGGAATTTTTTCAAACAACTCACTATCTTGTCTATGCTATTGCTTACTATTATGCTTTGATAGATTTTTTCCAAGCATCCATAGTTTGTCAGAAAGCACCTATTTTAGGATTTTAGCCATAACAACAAGGAAGTGAACTATTTGATAAAATACTTTGGTAGACATATATGGAAAATGTGGTAGTATATACAAGGTGGTGAGTTTTTTGATAAAATGCCTCAAAGAAATTGGGTCTCGTGGTGATGGAAATCACCATGAGACCACATTTCTTTGAGGCATTTTTTTCAAAAAACTCATTTCCTTGTCTTTTCTATTGCTTAATATTATTCTTTCTTAGATTCTTCCAAGCATCCATAGCATAGACAAGGTAGTGAGCTATTTGAAAAAATTCCTCAATAAAATAGTCTCATGGAATTCCATGACGAGCAAATGAAATTGGAAGATGATCCTAGTTATTAGTTATGAAATATGAAGTAATGCTTCGAGTTTGAAATATGTACAATACAATGTAATAAATGATATGAATATAAGCTACACAAATCTATTAAGTAAAAAAAAATAGTTAAACTCTTTATTCTATTACCTACATGAAGGTTTGAACTCCATTGGCACTGGGAGGTGTTTTCATGAAACCTCCAATATTAACCTATTCAACATCCAAAATAAGATATTAGAATATCATTCATATAAAAATTCTATTCACATGTAATATTTATAATTGTTTACTAGTTACATACCTCAACAGTAGATGTAGTGGAGTAAAAATAGGTGGAGGGACAGTGAAAATAGTATCAACACAATGAACCTAAAATTTTATTACAATCATTAAACTAAATAAGTTAATCTTGCATTTCAAAAAAGTAATTTAATAAATTAAATTCAACAAACATGCTAACATTTACCTGAGTATCAAGGTCAAAAGCCTCATTCAATATGATATCTTCCATCACCAACTGGGAAGCTATAGATCTATCCTACACACCAATTAAACTGGTGTGCTTTTTCATGAGGAGAAGTATTTTGAGGATTTTGAGGTGCATCTTCAACTCCTGATAATTAAACAAATTAACATCAAAAACATATTAAATCTACCTAATTAACAATAATTTCACAAAAAAGCCAATAAAAGCTTACTCCTCTAAGCTGCCCATCAATGTGGTGACATTTTGGTGAAGAAATAGTAGAAATTTAGTAGATAAAATTGATGAATTTGAAGTCTTGACAATGTGATCACACCTTGGAAGGGTTTACAGGCTACAAATGAAGAAATATGACAGTCTAAAATGATTTGCATTTACTTTTTTTCTTATAAAGACTCAAAAAAAAATTTCATTATAACGCGAGCATGTTATAGGCTTAGTGTGACCAAGCCTTAGGCTCAATCACACCAAGTCATAATGTGGGCGCTTTATAACACGCTCAGGTTATGACTTTTCAAAAAAAAAAAAATTTGGTCAGTTTTTGGACCCCCAAATTTTTGCACCCGCCCATTACTCCTATAAAGGAATAAAAGGGACCAATTTTAGGAAAATCCTTAATTCCCCCTTCATAAGTTGAAGCTCATGTAAGATGAAACCAAAGTGAAAAATAATGCAAATGAATATGTTGAGCTATGGATCATCAACTTGTGAAATATTGTAAGCCCTTACCTAATGACCATCCATCCATACAACCAAATTTCTATGAATTTAACGTCTCAAATATCTATATTCATCATTACTTGAATTTGTTGTGCCACCCTCACCAAACCATGAAGTTGAACCTTATTTATCCCAACCAAAAAAAGAATAAAGATCTCACTAATTACAAATATGGATGGTAGTGCTTGCAATCATTTTGATAGTACTAACATGCAATCTATTGTGATACATTTTGATAGTGAGTCAAAAGATAAAATAGAAGAAAAATAATACCATAGTGAATTATCTCTTATGTTTTCCAAACAAATGAATTTAGATGGGGGTATCCATGATGATCCTCCTAATGTGAGTGACCCACTATCTGTTGAACCTTGTACTTCTTCTTGTACCACACTTGTCATAGTTTCTATATCTTATTATTCACCTTCCATTAATGATGAGAAAGATTGGGATACAAATGATGTTTTATAGATCAAATTGCATGTAATACCCTATTGTGTTTATGTGTATTTTCTTACATATAATGTGATATCCCCTAATGTGCTACTTGGAATTTATTTTTTATTTTTCAGTTTCCTTTGGTTGACCCTTGTTGTTCTTGTTAGCACAAGGATAGAAATAAAATGAATTTTTCATGTCATTTATCCATTTGTATCTCTATTCATATTTATGTTGTGAAAATATTTTCTTTTTTCCTTTTGGGAATGGTGAAAAGTGTTGAGACATTTAGGTCTCTTCTATGTTAACCCAAAATATTTGTTTTATTCATGTATTGTTTCTCCCTTGTGTTTGTAGGTACAAAATTATTTGGGGAATGATGTCGATTCAAAACATGATCATATTATATTATCTTGGTTGGCATTAGCAATTACTTTAATGTGGGGGTATACATTCCATTATGTGCTTCAATTTGTTCACACACATTGAACTTGGTGGTGCTTCTTTTGCATATTGATCATATTTTGTAACACCTTATTACAATTATTAAGACTATAATTCCTGGTATCTAGTTGACATGAGAACTCACCTAGTGAATATCAAACTTCATTACCATGTGTTGTTTCTTATCAATCTCACCTAGTTAATATCAAACTTCACTAACCTATGATTATTTTGTTCACAAGTCACCTAGTAAATATTGGACTTTATTATCTTGTGATTCATAATTCCTTGGGTATGAATCCTAGTAAAAATTCTACATATCTTGCTAGTCATTTATTGTCATACCCACTTTCATGTTTTTATTGTTTAATTATGCTTGCATTATGTCTTGTTTTTGAATTATGTTAGTTTTTTGTCTTCATTGTGTATGCTTCATGTTTTTCATGCTAAATTGTACCTCATGTCTGTGTGTTCCTTTGTCTATACATTGGTGTTCCATATAATCTTCAGCTTGGGGGCTATCATATTCCTTTGATTCAATGGTGTCCTATCTCTTTAATGTTTGGATACAATAACCCTTATTGGCTTCTCCTTATTTTAATGTGAGCATGGGCATAAGTTCATACTCTCACTAAAGTGGGCGCTAAATGTAGTGTCATAATGTTTTACCCTTGACAACTTCACACTAGGAAATTAGCTCTCCCATATGTGCCTAGACCCAATTGTGTGCTTAAATTTCTCTTTTATGATCATCTTCAAAAAATAAGAACTAAATTAGGAATATGATTTAATATTTATTTAATGACACTTAAATACCCAAAATAGGTTTCGACTAGGGTGTTAGTGCCCCTTTCTTAGCATATTTTGGCCCAATTTAAAATATGTTCTTGTCAAAATTTTAATGTTTATAAAATTAAATTCATATGTCAACTTTTGATAATTAATTTTGTGGGAAAATGCATTATTGCATATAAATAAAAGTCTTTTCACCATTTTAAAACCTTGCAATTTGGAATCACAATTGAGCATCCTAAGAAGTAGTCAAGAGTATAACTATCAAATTTTACAATACTTATTATTAGTTAATATTCATATTAGCAATGCATCAAATTTATACATTCAGGTTTTTTCATGTTTTATGTTTATTTATTTTGTGAGTATGAAAACTTGTAGGATCTTCAATCAACAATCCAATTATCCTTTATTGAGATGAGTACAATAAATTTATTATTTCAATGAAGGAAAACTTAGGCATGCCCCTATATGGAACAACCCTTTCTCTCCTCTCTTATTTGAAGGTGAAAGATTTGAAGCAGATTTGGAAAAGGATTGAAGACCTAATTACAAGATCAAGTATTCAAGCCTCACATGTCAAAAAATTATGGAAAGTGGAATTAATCACTGACATACAAATTTTTAAAGATGATTTCAGAAGGGAAGAACCTATAGACAGTGACCATCTAAGAACCTATAGACAGTGACCTACTTGAGATATACATTTTGAATTCTAGGGCACCAACAACCCTAGGTATCTAGCCAGTTTGAGTCCAAGTTCATATTCTAGTTTTTGTTGTCTCTACTCTATGACGGTTTATAACTAGTTTATGTGTTTTAGTTGTGTGCTTCTTTGTATTTATGATAGTTATTGAAATTTAATATTTGACCTAGATACACACTTACATTATCAAATCAAGTTAATTTACAATCAATCATCAACCCCCAACCCAAAAAGAACCAAAACCTTAATCCTCCATTCTGGCTCTTCCATACAGGTTAGTAGCTAAGTGGGTGTTTGTGATCATTTTTGGTTCCTTTCTAATATGATCTAGGAGAAAGTGTGATGTAGACCCTAGATCCCTCTTTACCTCATCAAAATAACATCCATTTATCATTTGCATCCTTATACATCCATATCCTAATCTTGCATACCATCAATTGCATCTACATCCATAGTTTCATATCACTCATATCATAACATCCTTAGTCACATAATTTCCTAGGTCTAACCATCATCCATAGTTTTATCATCATTTTTCATACCAACCCCATATACATAATATCCTAGGTCTAACCATCATCCATAGTTTTATCATCATTTTTCATACCAACCCCATATAATCCTCATAGATTATACCTTCATCTATATCCTAACATCCATAGTCACATATCATCCTCATGCATACATATCTTAGGTTTGATCACCATAACCTTATATCATCCTCATAGCTATCCATACTCCAGATTAAAGCATCATTCACATCCATATCATATCATCATATTCATTCATCCTTTATAATCTATATTCTCATCCACATTTTTTAGACCATATTTTACATCCACTCTCTTAGGTTTGGATCAAAATTTATACCTACATCATACATAATTTATCAACCACATCTTCACTCACATCCATTATCTTTGATTTAGATATGTATACACATCCATCATCCTAGACATCTATACCATCACTTACATTCATATCACAATTTTTTATCATGCCATCCCCTTTTTTAAGTCCTAAGTTTCCATCTTCACACACATCCATATCCTAGGTAAGACTATTATGCCAATCCACATCATAAACATCTATGTCTTGATCTATATCTTCATAGATACTCATTATCCTACATTTTCAATCATAATTTGCATACACTTTCCTCCTCATAGTTATAACATAACAAAATTTATTCTACATCACATCCTCATATGTGCTTATATCCATAACCTCATAATCATCCTTATAGACATCCATATCTTACATTAGATCACCACATACATTCACATCCACTACCTCATTTCATCCTCCATAGAAATGTATATCCTAGATAGGTCAACACCCACATCCATATCATTCATAATATTCATTTCTATTTGTATACATCCATTCTCATAAGTTTTGATCATCATTTATATACATCATGTACAACCATTACCTTTTCTAAATTCCTAGGATTCCATTGCCACATACATCCAAACTCTAAGATAGACTATTATCCTCATCAACATCTTAAACATCCACTATCATTTAGTAAACACCCATTATCCTACTTCTCCAATCAGATCATTTACATATATTTTTACCTTTTACATCCACATCATACCCTCACTTTGTCTTATTCACATAAATCACATAGATTAAAATTCATAGTTACATTGAATCCTTCATTATCCATTCATACAAATCATCACATACATTCATAATCACATAACATCCTTTATAGTCATTCACCATCCTCCACCTCGACCACCACATACATGTATCATATCCTAACCCTATCATGCCTCACTCCAAAAATCTTCCTACATCAACGCATCTGATCTCATCCATATCATCCACAACACATAACCAATCAAACCACATTATCATCCATTTCAATCTAAGACAAACATTGCCTTTGAAAATAATGAAGTTCCATATCATCATCTATCCTCAATTCTCGTGTTCTTAAGAAATTTTCCCATCTTCAATAGAAATTTAATTGGCAATCATCTAGTCACCTTGGAAAAAATTAACTTAGAATCTTGGCCTATCCTAAGTTAATTAGTCTAGGAATCCTAATTGATCTTGCTTGAGAAATTTTCCTATCTCAAGTAGGACATATTAAAACCAAAAATCAATTATCATGTCTTGGTTTAGATCATTTCATAACCTATCATCAACATTATTACATTTCAACCCAATCTAACCATCACAATCATCTTTCATAAAGCTTAACTAAACCTTCTCTATTTTTAGATCTCAATATAGGTTAGATAAGATCGCCCTTATCCATATCATCTGAAACACATACCTAGTCAACTCATGACATCATAATCATCCTTTATTCAAGCACCATCCATTTTACACCTATCCTTAGTAGCCAAATATTCCCAAAAATTTAAAAAAAAATCCCAAAAATAGTAAAAGATAAATATATCCCAAAAATAATAAAAAATATATATATCCCAAAAATTGAAAAAATATCAAATATTTTGAAACCCCAAAAAAATAAATATCCGAAAAGGAAAAGAAAACATCATGTTAGAACTGAAAAAATCTCAAATTTGTTAATAGTCTCCATCCACTCACCTTCCACATATCACAAAACTTTCTCCACAATAATTTTGTGACCAATACAGATTGATTATAATTGTGTGGCTAGATCCATATTTGTTTTTGAATTTTCCCTAAAATCCTCTTTTTCTCTTCATTGCCATTTGTCATTTCATCATTCAGATACATTGTCATTCCCTATCGAGCTAAAATATAGCAGAGTTGCTTCTCATGTTTTTAACAATACCATGGAATCCTTCATTTGAACGTTTCCTGCAAATCAGGGAGACATAAGCTAGGTCACAGCGATCAAAAGACCCCAAACATAAAAAGACTGTGTAATCAGTAGGACAAAGCCTATTGTTCCACCGATGTAGGTCCATCGACATCTGCATCACAACCCTCAACTCCTTTTTGTCTTTGAACACATTCTTGCCATTAGTATGAAGCCTTGTTATAGTTGTGATAATGTCTTCACTAACATCAAACTCAGTTCCCCCAAGTTTCAAAACCTGATTATTCCAAACCTTAGAAAACTAAGTTTTATCCTACAAATTATTACCATGCAATCTTTCTAGATAAGGAGTGAGCTTTCCCTTCTCTAAAATATGCCACACCTCTTGCTTTCTCCTCATAGAATCACAAGAAAAAGGCTTCACATGAATCCTATCTCCTCCCATGGCTTGAAAATTTACAAAGCTGAAAAGTTTGAGAACCTTGCAAGAAATAAGGAGAAACTTCGAGAAAGAAAGCCCAAAATTACCCATAATTTGTGTGGTGCCGGGAGTATGGCAGGAACAAATAATGAGCCTAGAACTTCAACCCATACAAAAATCCAATAAGGTACCATAAGCATGATGAGGATCAACCACACCATCACTCCACATTATGGCAAGCCACGTGATACTAGGCATGCAAGCTCCGATCCATAACAAATCATCATCCACACTGGCAGTTTTGAAAATCATGATTTGCACATGCAATAGCCTCCATAGGGAGGGGATCACTCACACCTCACTCCCTAATACCCCTAACACCAAGGTTAGCAAATACATCTACTAGACCATTGCCTTCTCTAAAAACATGAGATATGTAGAACTCGTCAAAATAATTAAGAGTTTATATAACATCCAATATCTTAGGTTCAATACTCCATGATTGGGGGTAAGTTTTTTCAAATTGTTAATAATGTTGAGAGAGTCCCTCTCAAGCCATACTTTCCTATAGCCTTTCAGTTGCACCATCTTCAAGCCATGATAGGTTGTAGCCACTTTCGCATAAAAGGTCACAACATGTTGATATGTGCATACAACTTAGAAATCACATCCAAGATCTCATTGATTATGGTAAGATTTATGCGAAAGGTTATACATCCCACTTGCCTAATGAAAATCAAGCACATATCAAGATTCTTTTCCCAAGCATGAGCAAAATCATCCATCTACATCTAGCCATCATATATCTACCTCATATGATTCCTTAATTTAGGTCATCTTGAAGAAGCTTTCCTACAAGAAGCCTCCATCTCTCTTTCCAATCCTTCATCCCCTCAACCTTTGCAACAATAATCCACCACATCCCAGTTCTATCAAGATTACCTTTGAGGGCTATCTACAATTGATAATCATGAAATCTAAACTAATCCACTTCTTGCTAAAAATCCTATCTAAGATCAAGAAATCCCAAACCAAACACCATTATCCATTCCATCACCTATCATGCCCACTTGAAAGAATCCTATTCAAAATCCATTATTATAATGCCGAAATCCTCAGTCCATTCAAGAATCCCCCATACATATCCAAACTTATACTCCATTATTGAAATCAAATCTCTGTCAAGAGCACAATCCAAAGCTTGAAGAAGTAAGCTCTAAAATTAATGAAGATCAAGTTACTCAAATCCTCCTTAGAGATGATCTTAATCTTCAAGCTCCTCTAGTCATTGATCAAGATCCCATCTCTCTAGAATTCCATAATGATCCCATCATCCCTTTCCATTACATCCATGATCCCAAAATTAAAGTTGATCCCATCTCACTATTGTGATATATTTTATTTGATTATAAAATCATATTTTAAAAAAAATGTATGATAATAATACATGTCGTATTTTAGATTTAAACATATTATATAAATAAACAATAATTATTATTTGAATATTTTAAAATATTAAAATATTAATTTAATTAGAATCAATGTAAACAAGTTTTATAATTAAACATTAAAAATAAACAAAATCTTTTAAAATTGCAAAAATATTTTCATCAAAGTTTTAAAATATACTCTGAATTTACCATATATATATATATGTTTACTTAAAATTCTACTAATTAGTATGTTTAGTGGATACTACTCTAACGTACCTACATTATTGGAAGCCGCTATTATAAAAGGTTAAAATAATGGGAATAAGAAAAACTATCTGTAAAAGGAGTTGAATATTTTAAAAAAGCCAAATAAAATTGTTTTCTTCTAGTTGTTTAGTTGGCAGGACATGCCAAATAAAGTGATTTGTTGAAATATTAAAAGTTTTAAAGACTATGGAATTAGTTTAATATTTTTTTCATATTTAGTCTTCATTCATAAATGTCGGCTCATGCTTGTAGGGAAAGTTAATTATTAGATAACGACAATCTAAGCACGACAATATTATTGAATTGACATAATTATTATTTAATATTGTCTGAGGTTTTATTAATGTCCACCTCACGACAAATATTATTTTTATACTTTAGGAATTATATCAAAGTAAGAAACAAATATTATGTTTAAAAATTGAATAGGTCATTACTGATAAAAAAATCAAAATAATGAATTTAAAAATATAAAATAATATTATTTGATTCTTTCAGAAAAAATTGAAATTAGATATAAAATAATTTCATAATAAACCAAACATCACATAAATATATATAACAAATATTAAAAAATATTTTTGTTGACTAATAACAATTGAAAAAGAAAAAAAATATGATTTATATCAACAACCGTTTGACTAAGTCTACGGCGTGGGCTTCTCCAATTTGTTGACAGATTACCAACTTCGCGACGTCACGTCCTTTTCAACCGACGAGAAGACAAGAACGGAAGAAATTGAAATCAAGGGGAAATGGGAATTTGAGACAGCACTGATGAATTCTCTGCCTTGACAAAAAATTAGTGATGATGCTTCCCTTCCACAGCCGGAGGCCGAGACTGGTTCTCATATCGCTACTCTCTTTGCTGGGTTTTCTGTGCGGAGCCCAAACGGATGAAGCTGTTCTGCGGCCCACCAGTTTCGTCTTCAACCGCTTCAACGGAACGGAGGGACTCACTCTGCTGGGAGTTGCTAAAGAAATAAGGTCCGAATCGGTGCTCATGCTCACCAATCACTCCCACTTCCTCATGGGCCGCGCATTCTATTCGGCACCCGTGCAGATGAAACCGCACGGAAACAACAGCACCGTTGCCTCCTTCAGCACCACCTTCGTTTTCTCCATGCTTCCCCCACCCCCGGATGCCGGCGGCCACGGTATCGCCTTTATCATGGCGCCTTCGCCTACGTTCTCGGGTGCCCTCTCTGCTGAATACATCGGCCTCCTCAACTTCACCAGTAACGGCCATGACTACAACCATCTCTTCGCAGTCGAGTTCGATACCAGCAGGAATGTCGAATTCCTGGACCCAGATGACAACCACGTTGGTGTCGACATAAATAATCTCCAATCGGTCGAAGCGAAGTTCGCCAGTTATTGGGACGGAAACGGTTTCAGAGCGCTGAGCCTAAAAAGCGGTCGGAATATCCAGGCCTGGATAGATTACGATCACCTGAAAGCTAAGCTTAATGTGACTATCACATTCGCGGGTCTACCCAAACCGCAGAGGCCTCTAATCTCTCTCGACTTAGACCTGTCGACCGTTGTTAAAGAGGAGATGTACGTTGGGTTTTCAGCGGCCACGGGGAACTTTGTGGAAGACCATTATGTTCTGGCCTGGAGCTTTAGCACCAACGGAACCGCCCCGCCTCTGGATGTAAGCGTCCTCCCTTCCTTCGCGAGCGCTGATTCGAGCGGACTCTCGAAAGGGTTCATAGCTGGTGTCACCGTCGCCTCTGCAGTTCTGGTTTTTCTAACTGCGACTGGGATTGTGATGTGGGCAAGAAGAATGAAAGTGAAAAAAGAAACGGTGGAAGAATGGGAGCTGGAGTACTGGCCCCACAGATTCCCCTACGAAGACCTCAGGGTTGCTACCAATGGTTTTAGTGAAGACAAAGTGTTGGGCCACGGGGGCTTCGGTCGTGTTTACCACGGCGTTCTTCCCAACGGCGGTCTGTCGGTCGCCGTCAAATGCATTACACGGGAGTTCACAGAAGGAATGAAGGGTTTCATTGCGGAGGTCACGAGCATGGGGCGGTTGCAGCACCGGAATCTGGTGCAGCTGCGGGGCTGGTGCAGGCGACAAAAGCAGCTCTTTATCGTCTACGACTACATGCCCAATGGGAGCCTCGATAAAATGATCTTCGGGGACCCCAAGGCGGTGCTTCGATGGTCTGACAGATATAATATTCTCAAGGGGGTCGCTGCGGGTTTGCTGTATCTTCACGAGCAGTGGGAGAAGAGGGTTGTCCACAGAGACATTAAATCGAGCAACGTGTTGTTGGACTCGGAGCTCAATGGAAGACTTGGGGATTTCGGTCTAGCCAAATTGTACGACCACAGCGAGAATCCGCAGACAACACATGTGGTGGGCACGCTGGGGTATATAGCACCGGAGCTCATCCACACAGGCAAGGCCACGCCCAGCTCCGACGTGTTCAGCTTCGGTGCTTTGTTGTTGGAGGTTGCCTGCGGGAGACGGCCCGTGGATCCGTCCAAGGATGCAGAACAAGTAGTTTTGGTGGAATGGGTGTGGGACTCCTACACTAGGGAGAGCCTGCTGGACGCAGCAGATCCCAAACTGCTAGGCGACTATGGAGTGGAAGAGATGGAAAGAGTGCTTAAATTGGGGCTCCTGTGTTCGCATCCTGCGGCGGAAAGAAGACCTGGCATACGGCTTGCGTGGCAGATTCTGGAAGCGGAAGCTCCTCTGCCTCCTCTGGACATTGCCTCCTCTTCCCCTGCTGTAATGACTCCCCGAGGTTTTTTCTCTCCAAACACCAACGTTTCATTTTGCCTGGAAAGGCTCAGTGGAAGCGGATCGAAAACCAGGCGCACGTCCGGGTTGGATAACTCTTTTAGCGGCACTGACAGTTGTGGTCAGTCGATTACCTCCGGCCGTTGAAGAGAGATACAAACTGATTGGCCAACCAATCGCCCCTGCATCGAGGACAGATGCCATGATCATAGCCTGTAGAGAGTGAATCGGTCGGCTAAATGCCATTTGGGTTAGGGTTTGGAGGGAGTCGGTCGTTAGGGCTTTCCTAGATCTCGAATCTCGATCATGTCTGTGTTGGCTTGATAGTTTCTGGTTTTGACACTATAAACAGTTTTTCTATCTAATGTTTTGGATCATATTCTATGATAGTATATAGAATATGATCCGAAGCATTGATGAAAGCGAAAATTTCATGGATGTCTGTATTATTAAATTTCGAATCTCGGTCCAATGCAGGAGGAATCTGTCATCGTGCCCCATAAGATAAAATCTAATACCAGCTGCCCTGTGCGAGGGCTAATTTGGCGGTTTTGAGACCGTATTTTCGATTTTCTGTTAAAAAAAACCAGAATTCAGAATTTTTTTTATACTGTACCTGTATTTTTAAAATTTTCTGTTACATTCAGATTACAGCCATATAAAGTTTCCGTTTGGCGGATTGGGTGAACCTTCCAATGCATAAATTAACCAGTACTGATAATACAGGTGACTTGGTGTTTTTTTTAAAAGTGTCCTTTCTTCCATGTAATGTTATGTTATTCAGGAGTAGAGATGTACATTTGACCAGAATGATCAATCATTTTAAATTTTTTAAACTTATTATTGTTCTTGTTCACTAACTTCCTTTTTTTTTCATTATTTCCATTAGGAACTTGTTTCCCCTTTATTTGACTCAAATTATCAAAATTTTAGGAGTATGAGTTAATTTCTTTTTATTCATAGTTTTTATTTTAATAATTAATATTAATTTTAATTGTTAAAATTATTTAGTTCTATTTTTTAATTTCTTGTTAATTTTTTAATTTTAAAAGTTTAATTTCTTTCATGTAATTTATTTTTTAACTTTTTTATTCACAATTTTATCAAATTATTTACTTCATATTTTAAGTATATAATTATATTAATAATATCAATTTATTCTCAAAGTAAATTATTTCAATAATTTTATATATTATTTTACTTTTTAAAATATATACATTTCAAAATAAAATTAAAGGTTATTAAAAGTTAAATGATAAAAAATATATATATTTATTATGTTTAACTATTTTTTAAATAAGAGGTCTATTAAATTAAACAACTACAAACATATAAATACACAACTAAATAGATGAAAAAAACATGAACTATTTTATTTTATTTTAGAATTTATTTATTTATGAAGACTTAATTTTATGTCAAGAGGCATTCTAAAATAGCAAGGCATGGAGCATGAAACATCATGTCATGGGTAAATAAAAACTAAAACGTAATACACATATTTTTTTGAAATAAAGTAACTAAAATAATTATAAAATAACTCACAAACATGTAATTTGCATAGTCGATGATATTACCATGTATTGTTTCTAAATTTGATTGCATATATTTTTCCTTGATGATTCAAATCAAACTCCATGATCCATCATTAGGAAGTAGAAAGTAAAAGAAGAGGAATGAATGGTTATAAGCAAACTAGGCGAGTTAAAAAAAAGTAGGGTAGTAAGGGGTCACAAGTCCCAAGAAAACATAAAGTATGATGGGAAAGAAACCATTTAGTTAAATTAAAAATAGAAGAAAAGAATGACAAAAAGAAAACCTCAATACATGAACATAATATGAAAGAATAATAAGAAAAACATCAAACAAATTGTGTAAAAGAGAGTGTACATGAACAAGTAATTGGGTCAGATTAAATATGTGAAAGTAATAATTAACATATAACTATCTAAAAGGAGGGAAAGATTGAAAAAGTACACACATAATTTACATAAATATATAAACTACACCCCTCCTCTTTTGAATTATCCTAGTGTAGAGGAGGGGGACTGACAACACCAAGGCTCTAGGTCATGGAGAGCCGAGAGTAGAACCTTGCCCTAATCTACCTAAAGTTGAACAAGTTCTTGATTTCAAGGATAGAGAATGAAGAGCACTCTCAATACTTCTACCACTATGCTAACCCAAGAGTTTTAATGGGGCTAAACGAGAAGGCTCCTGGAACCCAGACTATGCCTCAGTTAACTCTATACTAGAGGATGGTAGTGCAGAATAGGGATGACAACACGACACGTTGGCATCTCATAGGTGTGCTAGCATCTATAAGGATAGACAGTGGAAGAGAACAGTCAAAAGTACAAGAAACCTACTAACAGCTTAGTGGTTGAGGAGTGATAGCTAAAACAATAAATAATAGAATAACTGGAATGATAAGAGAGAAGGTACGAAAATGATAAGAACAAAGGTGGTTAAGATTCAACTTATGGAAAGTCTAGTTCGCTAGCAAGCTCCGCCCGAACAATCATCTACACACAATAAAGAATGGAATTGGGGCTTGTCACAGTCAAACCTTTGGTGTTTCCACCTCCATAGACAACCAAATAGATAAAGGAGTAGAAATATGATAAAGAAACTATGCTAGAAAGGAAATTACCAAACGTTATGAGAAACACTATGCTACTCAAATCTAACAACAAAGTAATGGTAAGAAAGTAATACAACCCTCGACTAAAGGCACTCAAGGCCAATGGGAGATGAATCCAAGTCTACGACTGTGGAAAAGTCGACATGGACGTACCAATGCCAAAAGAAGTTTCACAAGACATCAAGTTAAAACTTTTGTGGTAGATGTGAAGAATGTTGTGATTGCTGAAAGAGTTGATATTGTAACTAGTAGCTTGAAGTTTCAAGAATATGGAGTTAGGATGCCAAGAATGTGCAACTGCAAGATCGAATGAGTGTGTTACAAAGGAAGTGAAGAAGATGGAATGAAGATGGAATGAAGATGGAATGAAGATGAAATATAGGAATTTCAAGATGAATTGGGAGGGAAAGAGTCGTTCAAAGGTCGAATGAAAGGTGCAAGGGTGTTACATTTCATCACCAATGGAGAATGTAACACCTTTACAGATTCTAGAGGCAGGAATCCTCTCAAGATGGCAGCGTGTCGCATAGATGTCTATGTGTTGCGTGCACATCCCCTACATAAATTTTCCCATCGACACTAAAAACAAGTGCCAAGCAGATGGAGTACGGATGGGTGATGTGGATTTACATGGTTGGGTTTGATTTTTCTAAGGCAAAGGATGTAAAAGGGAAATTTGCAAGGGCGGTGCAAATTCACTCCTATATATTTTTCCCCCACTTTAGCGAATATGAGTACCAATGAGTGTTTGATAAAGTAGGTTGAAAGAGTTTCAAGAAAATATACCTAAACTATTGAGGAAGTAGATTGCAATCTGATGTACTCAAAAGCATAGGGTAGGCAAATGGCTCCACATGTACTCTCTCCTAAGGAGTTTTCAACAAAGTGCACCAGAGGCCCGCAGCCAATGATTGACAGGTCCCATAGGATGTAAGTGCTTCATAGGTCCTCGTACCTGCAAGGAAGGTGCTCCCAAGTACTCTCTCCTAAAGGAAGCCCGATGTAGGGTACTCTACAGAGTTAGATTGGAAATCAGCTTCACAGGTGCACCTACAAAGCAACATGTTAATCGGCAAAATTAAAAAGCCATGCACACAAACAAGCAGATAGCCACACAAATAGTTAAAAATTCAAGGAAGAGCTTTCAAAGGGGTCCCTTGGGAACCCTTCAAAAGAAAAGGGTTCCGCTCAAGGCACACACTGTTTAAAAGTGCAAGAGTATTTTTTCGTAAATCAATTCAACATTAAGGAATCCTTTTGAAATATTTCACTTCATCAAGGAATTCAAAAGGAAGAAGGCCCCATCGCAAGGGGAAGATCAAAAATTTTTCCATAGGAGAAGGTGCTCCCTCCTCAGAGGAGATTTTCTCAAATTCTTTCTTTACGAACCTGTGATGAAGAAAAATTATTCCACTAGGGATCCTTGTTGAGGAATGCAATTTTTGGAAAATATGAAAGATTTTCAAGAAAATATTTGTTGGCTATCAAATACAATTTCTGAAAATCAAGGTAGTATGATAGCCCCCCTTAGGATGGTGTGTTCCAAGCACAAAGGCACGTGACATCCTAAGGAGATAAAAGCAAGAATTAAAAAGTTATGTTGCAGTCCACAAAATATAATGAGATGTAACTATGGTAATGTTGTCACACATGTGAGGGACAACACATGAACACCGCATCACAACTCAAGTAAAGAAGATAGAAATATGTAAAGAAAGGAGAGACAATAACATAATGAATAAGAGATAGGGGTGATATGGTATTTTGGGATCATAGATACTCATGAATATAGATAAATAAGTATATAATAATATATATACATGAAATATCATCAACCCCCTACTATATCAGACTATGTGAAGAAGGCACATGAAGACAACATAAAAATAAAAAATTGGGTCCACATGGAAGGGAAGCCTAAATTCCCTGAATTTTTTACATCATCCCCAATTATCGAAAATCAATACACGACAAAGAAAAGAATTTTTCTGACACAAATATACTTCTATATCCAAGCACCTATGAGGGTGGCAAGGGTCATCTAGGGACATATAAAACAAGAAGGGGGAAACACAACACAACACACACATACACAATCTAATATACAAATAAAGAAGATGCACTCCCATAGTCCTCCTCAACCAGGAGGCATCATTCTCCCAATCTAGATCACTGTAAGGCAAAGGTGAATGAGACTACAAGGGCATAATATCAAGGAGGGAACCCTCTGACCCTCCCACAATAAAATCCAAGAAAGAAGGACCATCGAGGTCTTCTCTACTCAGTTCATGTGGGGTAAATGTCAGTGATTTCACAAAGATTGTTGATAGGGTCATGATCTCATCCACAGAATTGAACATGCACTTCACAAGAGTGCCATACGTCAAATCAATGGGCAAGGGAGGCAAGATCCATTGCTAGTCTCACCAAAAGACTATGGGGTAGTGACAAACTCTGAAGATGTTGGGGCTTCCTCTATCACTAGGAAGACACAAGCCAATGCAGAACCACCCTCTGAAGAAGGCGAGCCCTTCTTGCGACCCCCATTACTAACAGGGTCATCCTCCCTCTTTCAATTCATCGAGGGATTTGAAACCCCCATAGATGAAACAAAGGGCATGGAGGAAGATGAGAAAACCATGATGGACACCACTAAGGTATTTAGCATGTCCATGGGTTTTGAGAACAACAAGATGTTTGAAAAGCACATTAGAAGGGGTGGCTCAACCGAAGGAGTAATGAATAACTACACCCTCTTTGGGTGAGGATACTTCATGCTCAGGGTGGGAGCCGGAAGCAAGATAAAGGTTGAAGGAACTGAAGTAGAGAGGGTAGAAGAGGAGGCACATCAAAAGGTGCTAAAGCATGAGCTGCTAAATCCTCTTCCTTGTTTTGCAAGGCGATTTTCTCAATAGCCAGAACCTTCCTTTGATTCTTGCGCTTATGCACAAGGTGGTTTCTATGACTCTAAGAGCTAGAGGTCACAACCTGAAAAGGGACAAAAGACACTTGTTCCACCATTGGATTATCCATCATAGTCATTTTTGGTAGAGGGAGGGACTCATGGATGGAAATAGGAGGAAGAGATTGAGAGGATTTTTGGACAACAGTAGGGGGATAATATTACAACACCTCAACAAAAAAATTCTTCCCAATCACTACCTTAGAGGCAAGAGGAGTAGGAGGTCGTAGAGGCTGAGACATAGAGGATGCTCCATAGGGACCATTCCCTTTACCATACTTGAAACATGTTGAGGCATTGTGGATAAGATAGGAAGGTTATATACCCAACACTTGGCCTTTCACCAAGTGGGCACCATCGAACTCCTTATCTAAAAGCTAGGAGTACTTACCCAAAGCTTCTTTTTAGGGAGGGAGGTAGAGGCGGGGCCCTGAGCATAGGCAGGCTTCCCCTTTCCCTTTTGAGAGAAAGAGGCAACTTGTTGTTGTGCTATAGGGTGAGTCACTTTTGGCTATCCCTTGCCCCCACTTTTATAATTTATGTAATTCTGGTAAAGTAGGTCTATTCTAGGAGGGAGAGGACCAACGAGGGAAAGCCAAAACTGATCCAAAGAGTAACCCCCATGGGATACCAATGGATGGTAACTAGTTTTGTGCACGACATGCACGACAGCTTCGTGAGAGAACTTCAAACATTTATGAATAACATAAGCGATTCCATTCATGGAATCCATCCAAGAGACGCCCAACTTCACCCTGAATAGATCAAATTCTGAAATGACATCAAAAATAGTATCCACAACCCTAGGTCCTACTAGGACAAAAAGAGATAGAACCATATGGAGCAAGAGAGAGATCATCATGCATACGTATAGTAGATTTTGTTTTCTCATATTCCTCCCTCTAAAATGAATTTAGCCACAACGTCTCCTCTATAGTAGCATTCATTCAACTTGTGGGGTCCACAAGGACTCCTATTATAATTCTTTCATTTATGCGAGTAGGAATGTATAGGGGAGAGGGCTTATTGTTCAAAGGTAAGTCCTACGAGGTGAAAATCACATCTGGCAAGCCAATTGTAGGCTATGGGGGAGGAGTAGTAGTAAAAAAGACCACATTCACATATGGCGATGCCTTAGGAGAAGCATCAAAAGGATCAATAATAAAGCTTGTAGAGTGAGACGGAAACATGTTTATATAAATCTGTAACTCGTTATTTGCCTTCACCACTGACTTATATGTGTTTTCCTTCTTTCCATCGAGATGGATGGTACCTTCTTTGATGCAATCTTGTATCTCATGACGTAGGTGCATGTTGTTGCAAGTATGGATGAGTTTGGTGGTGCTGGTGGTGTTGTCATTAATTGTTTCATTGATGTCAACATAGTTCAGTATGATTACAAATGGTACTTGTATAGTTGAGATATTGTAGAATTTTTTAGAGTACATGGAGCTATATTTATGAAGCTTTAGTTGTGTTGATGCCAAGTTCTTTTGAGAAAATTAAGAAATAATGAAGACTATATAGTGTGTGTGTTTTGAGTGTGCTACGGTGTTGTGCTCTACATTTATTTTTTGTTGATCCTATGCCTATGTGGATTAGTAGTAGTGTTCATGAGTTTCAATGGATAATATATCCTAAGTTTTAGCTTCTGGATCAATGGAGAATGAAAGATGTGTTCACTAGTTTGTGAACTAGTTTGTCAGAACTGTTTATCTGTGGACTAGGAGAAATGTTTTTTCTCTATAGTCTTCTATTGTTTTGTTTCAGATCTTGCAGATCTGGAAGAAGGTTAATTTTGACGTTTTTTGTGTCCTGACAAATGTTCTTGTGGTTTGGTGCTCTGGAAGGCTTGTTCCAAGTCTACAATGTGTTTCTACTTGGTTTGATTGGACTATTGAATAATTTTCTATGCATGAAGATTGTTGCAGTTGTTGTGGATGTATCTGAAGGTTTCTAAGAGATGTTAAATTTTTTGGTGAAGTGTGTTGGGTGACCCATGTGTGATCATCTTGTTGGAGATGCATGTACTTCAAAGACAATTGGTGTTTTCATTAGGTTTGGCCAACCTAGACATAAATATTTGCATCAAATTAAGGAAGTGTGTGATTGATCCAAGATTTTGTTTGGGTTGTAATTAAATATGTAAATGGTCCTCTCTCATTCTTATCCACCATGAGAATGTTGAGTAGCCGAACTAATTTGAATTGGTAAAAAGAAGAATGTATAGGTGACCTTGGAGAAAGTTTCTAGGGTTGAAGATGGTATAAAATCAAGTCAAGATGTTGCAAGTTGCATGAAAAGCAAGTGAAGTGTGCAAACAAGTGCAAAAAGTAGAGTGTGTAAGAGTGAATCAAGGCAACACTACTTTGATGTGTTATATCCTTGAAAGTAGTGAGTTGATGGTGTCTAAAATATTTTCATCAAGCTGTGAATGTGTGGAACCTATTTTTGTGGATCTTTATTTATCTTTTCTTTATCTATAGAAAGTGTGCCTCCTTCTAGACAGTGAGTCCTATTGTAGGCAACGAGCCTCCTTCTAGATAGTGAGTCCTATTGTAGGCAGTGAGCCTTTGTATCTAGGCAGTGAACCCTCTGGCAGTGAGCCTTTGTATCCAATATTGCATTATTACTATATTATGAGTTAATCCTCATCGTGGTTTTTCCCTCATTGGGTTTTCCACGTAAATTTGGTGTCTCTAGTGTTTTCTTTTTGTTATTTGCATTTCATGTTTACACTTAATAATAGATTGGGTTAAAGTGGAATTGATTAAGATTAAAAGTAAAGTAATTTGGTACAACTGATTCATCCCCCCCTCTCAGTTTTCTTGCGCATTTCAACAATTGGTATCATAGCTCTGGTTCCTCGATGAAAAGCTTAACTTCTTGAGGTAGATTAGATGGTGCACAAGTTGCAAATGCCTATTTTTGATGGAGT
Organism: Sequoiadendron giganteum; assembly: GCA_007115665.2. NCBI lineage: Eukaryota > Viridiplantae > Streptophyta > Pinopsida > Cupressales > Cupressaceae > Sequoiadendron > Sequoiadendron giganteum. The sequence goes on along the minus strand of CM021100.1, from coordinate 946,052,309 downwards.
TGATTACAGTGACTGGAAATTGCAGATGAGAGGTTACCTAGTCTCTCTTGGGTTCAAGATTTGGAAAGTTGTAGATACAAATTATGTTGAACCATCCACTGGTCCTTCTTCTGCAGATGATATTTATGCCTATGAGGAGAATGAAAAGGAAAGGTATGCTATCTTTAGTGCATTATCTAGAACTGAAAGGAAAAAAGTTGTTTCTTTAGCCACTACTTATGAAGTATGGGAAAAATTGAAGGATATTTATGAAGGAAATGATAGAGTAAAATTGTCAAGGAAGCTAATAGCTAAGTGCAAATTTGAGAACCTAAGAATGGAAGAGGGTGAAGCTATTGCAAGATATTATCATAGAGTTGAACTTGTGGAAAATGAGATCAAGAATCAAGGTGGTACCATGACAAATGAAGATGTAATTAAGAAGATCTTGATGACCCTACTAGAGAATTACAGTGATAAGGTCTTTGTTATTGAAGAATCATATGATCCAAAGATATTTACTAAGGAGAAACTATTTGGCACCTTGACTGCATTTGACATGAGAAATTTGAAACAACCTTTAAAACAATTAAGATAGGAGATGACTTAGATGATGATAATTCAGAAGAGTTGGAAAAAAACTTTACAAGGAAATTGAAGAAAGGTATTGGTAAGTACAAAGTTATGTTGCCCTTTAAATGTTTCTATTGTGGAAATATTGGTCACTATGATTCAAGATGTCCAAATAGAGCTAAACACAAGAAGAAAAAAGATAATAATAACTACAAAGACAAAAAGGATATGAAGTTCAAGAAATTGTATTATGTTAAAGAAGATGTAGGAATTTTTGATGATGAGTTTGAGTTTGGGGAAGATAAAGATGAATTTTTATTTCTAGCCCTAGAAAGTAAAGTTGTATTTGCTAACCATGGAAGATGTGTAAGGGAATCTAATCTGGAGAGCAAGAAGGATGGAATGGAAGGTTCTCTGGTGACTATTTTCCATGCTAGATAGGATGAAGACTATTGGGTAATTGATAGTGGATGTTCAAATCATATGACTAGAGACAAGAGTAAGTTCACTAAACTTGAAAAGTATAATGGAGGAATATTTTTTTTGGAGATGAGTCTAGTGCTAAGATTGTTGGGAAAGGAACAATTAGTTTTGATGGAAAACATAGTATTGATGATGTCTATTATGTTAAGGTTTTAAGGCATAATCTTTTGAGTGTTGGAAAAATGTGTAGAAAATTATTTAAGCTTGTGCTTCAGGATAACACTTGTGAGATTAGAAAAGGGTCTGAAATGGTAGCAATAGGAAGAAGAGCTCATGGAAACATCTATCAGCTTAAGAGTTATGATGGTTAGTGCTTTGTTTCATAGATTAATGAAAGTTGGCTATGGCACCAAAGGATGGGACATGAAAATTTTGACAATCTGGTCAGGGTCATTTCAAGAGAAGTTGTTAGAGATCTGCCTAAAATCACAAAGCCTACAAATTCAGTTTGCAGAAGTTGTCAGTTGGAAAAAAAAACAAGAAGCAACTTTAAAGGAAAAGAAAAATCATCTACCATAATGCTAGAATTAATTCATACAGACCTATGCGGTCCTACAAGAATAGGAAGCCTTAATGGTGACAAGTATTTTATTCTTTTGATTGATGATTACTCTAGGATGAGATGTGTTACTTTTATTAAAGAGAAAGCTCAGGATCTAGACAAATTTAAAGTGTTCAAGGAAAGAGTAGAGAATGAGCTAAACCTGAGAATCAAATTTTTAAAGTTTGATAGAGGTGGAGAATTCACTTCTAGTGAGTTTAATGCATTTTGTGAAGAGCATGGCATAGAGAGACATTATTCTATCCCTAGAACCCCTCAATATAATGGAGTTGTGGAAAGGAAGAACCAAATTGTTCAAGAGGCTGCCAAAACTATGATGGAAGAAGAAAATGTTCCTGATGTGTATTGGAGAGAAGCAATCCACATTGATGTTTACATTCTTAACAAAGTTCAGATCAAAGGTAACAATACTAAGACTCCTTATGAGTTATGGATTGGTAAAACTCCTACTATTAAATACTTTAAAGTATTTGGAAGCAGATGTTACATTAAAAGAGATGATGAGAATCTTGGAAACTGGATGCTAGATGTGATGAAGGGTGAATCCACCAAAGTGGTTTACAAATCGGGTGAGGAAGGAAAACTTCCAAAAAACTCACCCATACAAAAAAAATTCATTTTAAGGGGTTCAAGCGAACTCAAGGTTCGAACGAACCCAAAAGAGGTTCACTCGAACCAGGGTTCGAGTGAACCCCTTTGCATGTGGGAACCCATGTTTCCCATTATGGAAAGGGGGTTCGATCGAACCCCTGGGGTTTGAGCGAACCCTTTAGGTTCGCTCGAACTCCCCTTTTCCCACCTTCCCACCCTCAAACACAAAAAGACTCCATATTTTCACCCTTTGAAGCTCGGGTTGAGGATGAAAATGAAGGACCCAAATGGAAGATGGTATTCCTCGAAACGAGCTATCCAATGAATATAATTCTAATATGTTTTGGTTTTATTATGTATGTGTTTTTTTAGTTTTGTTAAACATAGGTTTTCCACCAAAAATCAAGTTTTATGTAATACACATGTGGAAAAATAGAAGATTATCAAAATAAAATTTTAAAAAATATGTTTGGGCTGGGTATTGATATCCTTGATCCATTAAAAAATAAATTGAATTTCGATACATACAGAAAAAATTATGTTGTATACGGTCCGCCTATGTCTGAATTGTAATTGGTTTGACTTCAAAACTTAATTAAGGAAAAAATATTCAATAAAACACTATTAAATCAAATAAAAGTGCTAGATATCATAGTTACAAATCTAAATTCCAAAAAAAATAGAATTTTATTCCTCATACAAAAAAATTTATGTTGTATAGGGTGAGCATCACTCCTTAAAAATGTTGTTTTAAAAAAAAAACTAGTTTTCGAAGGAGATGGAAAAATAAGTGCAATTTGATTCCAAAAAAAGTGAAAAAAATATATTTAGAATCTATAAAAAAACATCACAAATCACTAGTTTTCATCATCTTCAAATTCCTCACAGTTTAGCCGCTATAGGAGCCCGAAAGTGAAGATTTAGGTAAAAAAAATTAGTTCGATGTCCAGTTTGCCCTAAAATTGTAAACCAGTATTGTGGGATCACCTTGAAGGAATTTTTATTGGATATTCAAATAACAACAAATCATATAGATGCTTCAATAAAATACTGAGGAAAATAGTTGAAAGTGCAAATGTAGAAGTTGATGAAGCTATGCATAGACCAATAGAAATAAGTGAAGTTGAACCAGCTGATCCTATCTATGAGAAAGTACAAGAAGAAGAAGAAGAAAATGAAGAGAAAGAACAAAGGGATGAAGAGGAGATTCCAGAACCTGCACTCAAGACTCCTAAATATGTACAGAGAAATCATCTGAAGGAATAGATAATTGGAGATATAAGTGAAGGTGTAAAGACAAGAAGCAAAGTGGTTGAGGTAAACTTGTGTTTACTATCTAAGATAGAACCTAATACTATGAGTGAGGCATGCAAAGATGATAATTGGGTTAGACCAATGAAAGAAGAACTGCAATAGATAGAAAAAAAATTGACACGGGAACTAGTCCCTAGACCTGTGAACAAGAATGTAATTGGTTCAAAATGAGTATTAAGGAATAATTTGAATGAAGATGGTGAAGTGGTAAGAAATAAAGAAAGAATTTTATGCAAAGGTTACTCATAGGTTGAAGGAATAGATTTTGAAGAGACATTTGCACCAGTGGAAAGAATGGAGGCCATTCAGATGTTCTTGGCATTTTCAACTCATAAAGATTTCAAAGTATACTAGATGGATGTCAAGTCTACATTTTTGAATGGAGAATTGGAAAAAGAAGTATACATGGAACAACCAAAAGGATTTCACTCGTCAGATAAACCAGACATGATCTGAAAATTGAAAAAGGCACTATATGGACTTAAACATGCTCCCAGAGCATGGTATGCAAGGTTGGATAGATACCTAACACAACAAGGATTCAACAAAGGCTCTGCTGACATCAATCTCTATTTCAAAGTTGAGAGAAACAAAATGTTGATTGTTGTGGTATATGTTGATATTATCTTTGGTGGAAATGAAGGTATGTGTAATAAATTTGTAGAGGAGATGCATAAAGATTTTGAAATATCTATGATTGGTGAGTTAAATTTTTTCCTTGGACTTCAATTAAATCAAACTAATCAAGGGATATTTATTTCACAATATAATTATGCTGAGGAATTGTTGAATAAGTTTGGAATGGATGACTCCAAATTGGTTTGTACCCCTATGGTAACCGAATGTAAGCTGAGTAAGGATGATGAATCTTCTAAAGTTGATCAGAGCATGTATAGGTCCATGATTGGTGGAGTGTTGTATCTTACTACAACTAGATAGGATATCATGCATGTAGTATGGTTGCAAGATTTCAAGAAGAACCTAAAGAGACACATGTTACAACTATGAAGAGGACATCTTAAGGGAACTCTAGATTATGGGCTATGGTATCCTAAGGATACTAATTTCACATTGAATGCCTACACTGATGCAGATTGGGTTGGTTGTGTAGATGACTGGAAGAGTACAAGTGGTGGTGCATTATTCCTTGGAGGGAGATTGGTCTCATGGTTGAGTAAGAAATAATATTCAGTTTCTTTATCCACTACAAAATTTGAGTATATTATAGCACCATCATGTTGTACACAAGTACATTGGATGAAGCAAACTTTGAAGGAAATAGGTGTGATGTGTGATGGGCCTATCTCTATCTTTTGCAATAATACAAGTGCAATAATTTTTTTCAAGAATCCGGTGATGCATTCTAGGAAAAAGCACATATCTATTATTTACTTGGAAAAAAAATACAAAAAAATATGCATCACATAAAGACATGAGTCCCCTACTCATATCTAAAATATTATAAAAAATATTATCATTTTACTGTGGTTAGGGTGGTCAGACAGACACCTACTTCTTATTTTTTCCCTAAAATTTAAGTACTACTGCATTGAAATTTCAGATTTTCACCAAATAGATTTTAAAAAAAAAAATAAACCTAGTAGTTTAGAAACTACATACAATTTTCTACATATTTTATTCTTACATATTTTTGAAATAATATAGATAACTTATTCAAATTTTTACGTCAAGTTGCCTAACTCTGATTTTTTCAATTTTATTGCCACTTAAGGGCTTGTTTTTTCCATGATGATTCTACACATATGCATGTGATTGATCCAAGATGTTGTTTGGGCCTTAATTAAATATGTAAATGGTCCTCTCTTATTCTTATCCATCATGAGAATGTTGAGTTTATTGGCAGATGGTCAACACTCCATTCGGGATTCGTGACATGGACTAACCACCTTTCATGGATCCATTAACTCTGGCAGTTGTATCAGGAATTAAAAGGCTGATATTTTGGTGCAACAACAACCATGGGGCCAAAAATTTGTATCAGAGCCAAAGGTGTTGGGTTCAAATCCCCTTGGGTAATGTTGAGGGGGAGATTGTTGGTAGATGGTCAATGCTACCCTCGGGATTCGTGACATGGAATAACCTCCTTCCATGGATCCATTAACTCTGGTGGTTAGGTATTAAAAGGTTGATCTTTTGGTGCAACAACAACCGTGGGGTCAATAGAGTACTCGACCTGATTTAAATTTGTAAAAGGAAGAATGTATAGCTGACCTTGGAGAAAGTGTCTAGGGTTGAAGATGGTATAAGAGAAAGTCAAGATGTTGTGAATTGCATGAAAAGCATGTGAAGTGTGTGAACAAGTTTGAAAAATAGAGTGTGTAAGAGTGAATCAAGGCAATAGTACTTTTATGTGTTAGATTCCTAGAAGCAGTGAGCTGGTTGTTTCTACAATCTTTTGATCAAGTTGTGAATGTGTGGAACCTATTGTGGTGGATCTTTATTTATCTTTTCTTTATCTGTAGGCAGTGTGCCTCCTTCTGGATAGTGAGTTATATTGTAGGCAATGAGCCTATGTATCTAGGTATTGAGCCCTCTGGTAGTGAGCCTTTCTATATGGTATTGCATTATTACTATATTGTGAGTTAATCCTCACCATGGTTTTTCCCTCATTTGGTTTTCCACATAAATATGGTGTCTCTAGTGTTTGCTTTCTTCTATTTTCATTTCATGTTTACACTTAATAATAGATTGGGTTAAAGTGGAATTGATTAAGATTAGAATTAAAGTAATTTGGTACAACTGATTCACCCCCCCCTCTCAGTTGTCTTGTGCATTTCAACACATGCAACGTTTAGTATCATTCCTGTGACATGATGGTACTGGAAAAATTTGTTTCCATTCATACCAATTAGGATAAGGCTCCTTCAAAGGTCGAGAATTTTATAATTTTATAATCCTATCCTTCAATAAATTTTGTAGAATAGAAGAATAAGATTCAGATAATTTCATAAAATTTCTATTGCACCTGAGGCCTTGATCATTAGTTTTGGCAACTACATTTTCAATAGAATTTCCTTTTCTTGAAATGGACATTATAGATTTTCCTTTAGAATGAGAGCGCAAGGAGGATCCCCCAAACTGAACCACTGTCTGAGTTGGGTGGTAGGTATGAGATTTGTGAAAAGAGCACCTGGTATTGTGTAATGAAATCTGTTATCTTCTCATGGTCTCCCTGCTTACATCGGATGAGATTCAAGAAAGTCATCTTTAGACCAATGTTAGCTTGGAATTATCGAAGAAACTGACTGACGAGCTAGTTGAATGAAAATATAGAATTGTCAGGAAAGGAATAGTACCACTTGAGTCATGTATCCTTGAGAGATTGAGGGAAATTTTTTTCCATTAGGGCATCATGGTGGAAGAAATCTGTATGCATTGCATTCAAAGTGGATACATGTGGACCTATGAATCCCCTTTACCACCATACTTTTCAATCTTTGGAGTTTCCATTCCTTGAGGGAAAGGAGTACTCAAAATTTTCACCAACAACATACTATTTGGGGAGAATGGCTAAAAGATAGGTTGGAAGAGGTCTGAGATAGATTCACCAATTTTTTTGCATTTGACCCATATTCTATAAGAGAGCATTCAAAATAGGGTCTGAAGATGAAAAAGGTCTATTGGAACCTCCCCCAGAACCACCACCACCATAACCTTCTCTGGAACCACCTCCGGAGCCACTATCATGACCACTTCCATAACCACCACTAGGGCCACTAGTGTGGCCTCCATCAGAGCCACCACCATGGCCTCCTCTAGAGGCACCACCACCAGCACTGCTACTGCTACCGAAACCACCACCACTCATTCCACTAGATCCCCCACCACCAGGGGCACTAGGAGGGGTGAAATTGAAACCAAGGGGTATTCTACTCACCTTGATTATGTGGGATGTTTGAGGAGCAAAGGAAACACTAATTTATTAGCTTATTTCAGCCATGCATGAAGATGTGGTAGGCATCGGGACACCTATTTGTCTCATAAGCATCGAGCACCGTTCCTCAAATAGTACCCAATCTAGTGTTAAATACGAAGGGATGTATTCTTTGGCTAGATCAGTGAGGCTACATAAGAATTCTATGCACATCTAATCCTTTCCTAACATGTATCTCACCTTGTTAACAATCCTAGCGGCTCTTGCCATATTCAATACTTTCTTCAGATGATTCTTGAGGTTTAACAACCTCTTGTCTAATGTCAAAAGGTTTTTTGTAGGAATGTAAACAACATCATCCTCATCCATAGACAAAGCTATAGGAGATGCTGGAGGATTGGGTGCATGATTGGTCTCATCAATGAAACCCATCTCATATGTCAAAAAATCCTCTTGAGAAAAATGACTGATAGTAAAGCCTTTGGTAAAACTAGTAGTAAAATTGAAAGTGCCTTCATCTTTTCCATTTCTAAGTGTCACACACTTCTTCTAACAATGTACCTAGAGTTTGTAAACTAGGTTGTGATGCTCATAAAACCTCACAACAACTGAGTCTCCAATAGTCACTGAGTGTGAGGGAAAAAGTCTCAACACAAAGAAATGGATAGACATTGTTCATGTTAGGTTCACCAAAATGTAGAGGAGGAGGACTGACCATACCAAGGCTCTAGGTCATAGAGAGCTAAGAGTATAAGTTTTCCCTAATCTACCTCAAGTTGAATAAGTGTTTGATTTCAAGGATAGAGAATGAAGAGCACTTTAGTGCTTCTACCACTCTGCTAACCTAAGAGTTTTAATATGGCTAAATAAGTAGGCTCCTAGAACCTATAATGTACCTTAGAAAACTCTCTGTAAGAGGAGAACAATGCAAAATAGGGATGGCATTAGTGTGTTGGCATCCATACAGATAGACAATGGAAGAGAACAGTCAAAAGTGTAAGAAACTTGTTGACAACTTAGTGGTTGAGGTTTAAAGTGAGCTAAAACAATAAATAATAGAATAACTGGAATGACAAGAGAGATGGTATGGAAATGATAAGAGAAAAGGTGGTGAAGATTTAGCTCATGGAAAGTCTAGTTCTCCAAAAAGCTCCACCTGAATGATCACCTAAACAATAAAGAAGGGAAAAATGTTGGGGTTGTTTTGGGGTTTCTTGTGGTTAAACCCCTATTTTGGTGTTTCCACCTCCATGGACAACCAGATAAATAGTTGAGTAGAAAGATGATAAAGAAACTATGCTAGAAATAAAATTACCAAATGCTACAAGAAACACTATGATACTCAAATCCAACAAAAAATTAATGGTAAGAAAGTAATACCACCCTCGACTAAAGGCACTCAAGGCTAATGAGAGAGAAATGCAAGTCTACAACTATGAAAAATTTGATGTGGCTGCAATGACGTTGAAAGCAATCTCTCAAGACACCAATTTACAAATTTTGTGGTAGATGTGAAGAACTTTGTGATTTTTGAAAGAGTTGATAGTGCAAATAGTAGCTTGAAGTTACAAGAATATGGAGTTAGGATGCCAAGAATGTGAAGCAAGATTGAATGAGTGTGTAGAGGATGTGAAGAATATGGAACGAAGATGAAAGATAGGAATTTCAAGATGAATTGGGAGAGAAAGAGTCATTCAAAGGTCGGCTGAAAGGAAAAGGGGTGTTACATTTCGTCACCAATGGAAAACGTAATGCCTATGCAAATTCTAGAGGCAGGAATCTTGTCAGGATGACAACATGCCATGTAGACGTCTGCATGCTGCCCACGTGTCCCCGACAAAAAAATTCCCACTAACACTAAAAAGAAGTGCCAAGTGGATGGAGTACAGATGGGTGATGTGGATTTACGTGGTTGGGTTATATTTTTCTGAGGTGAAGGATGTGAAAGGGGAATTGGCAAGGGGGGTACAAATTCACTCCTATACACCTAGTCTACTAATATCCATTCATTTCTCTTCACTCACATTTTTCTCCTTGATGATGGATCATGTATTTTGATCTAAATATTGAGAAAAAATCATAGTCAAATCCAGAAATAATTTATTCTTGTAAAATAACTCTTCAATAAACTAAAATAGCTCTTCTAATAAAAAAGGTAAATAAATTATTAAAATAAAATAAAGAAATTCTCAAATAATTCTAAAGTAAAATAAAATGACTCTTAACTAAATAAAATAGTTCTTCAACAAATAAAATAACTCAAAATTGATATCTCTTGGTATTTTTTAGATAAACGTATTCAATATATCTATAATAGTTTGTAATGCACCTGTTAAATTGTTATAAAAAATATGATGCAAGAGCATCCTAGGGTGTAAGAGCAATCTTGCGTCACCAAAAAAATTAAAATTTTGATGTGAAATGTTTTGAATAATGTTGAGTATTTAGTTGATTGTATTGTCCAAAAATTAGATTTAGTGAATTGAACAATTTTGGGTTTGTAATTTGCATTGGGAAATGTGCTAAAAATACATTTTAATTATTTAAATACCAAAAATTAGATTGGGGGCATGGGATTATTAGGAGTTATGAATTTTATATTTTATTTAATATGTCATGATGTTACTATTAGAGTAATAGATTAATTACTTAATTAATTTAATCACATTGATTGATTAATTAAGTCACCTTTACTTTATTTTTCACTTAAGCTACACTTAGGCACTTTAATAATTAACAATTTGATCCTAGAGTTCACTTTAGGGTTTTGATCTCCTTTCATAAGGATTGACCTTATTGTAATTATTCAATTCTTGTTTATGCAATTTTACTTCTCTTGGTTTGGAGAGAAATATCTTTGTGTTGTTTGAATCTCTTCTATGTGATAGGTTATTTTGCTTGCAGGTGATCACTGGGTTTTGTGAGGTTGTCTTTAACAACATCAACATGGTATTAGATCTTTAGATCGATCACTTCCTGTTCATTTTTTGAGGGATTCAAGCCTTGAAATAGTTATTTTCTTGCATATTGAGTCAATTTGGACCTCACCATTACGTCCAAAAGGTTTAAAATAGTCAAGATTGGCCTTTGTTTCATCAATTTTGGTTATATGACACCCGATCTACGAGGGTTTGAAGTTTATGAGGGTTTCTAGATCTAGAGCATACCTAAAATTTTGGAGTGTTTTAAGCCCAAACGGACCTCACCATCACGTTCAAAATGCCCAAAAACTCCAAAATTGACTATTAAATCGTCAAAATTGGACATAGTGACTCTGAGAGGCAATTTTTTTCCATTTTTGGGCCGTATGGTTTGGTACGACACACAATCCAAGATTTTTTTTTTAAAAACACAGTGCTGCAGGGCACTGCTGTTAGTTAACCACTAGCAGTTAACGACTAGTGGTTAATGCTAATAGTTAATGCTAGTGGCTAGCCTAATTGCCAGGCTTAACCCCCAAACCCTTTTGGAGTAGTTTTGGTATTTTGGACATAACTTTTGCGTAAGATCTCGGTTTAAAAAAAAAAAAAATCATCGAAAAGCTAGTCTTGGGCCCAATCTAGTGGTGTAGGTGATTTCTCCTTTTTTTTTTTTGTTTCTCTGCATTTATTCCCAGTCAAATTTAGAACTTTTTTTTTCACTCCCTAGGGCATAACTTTTACATGCATGCTTCGTTTTTCGCAAACGAATAGGCATTGGAAAGGTATTTGAATGATATTTTCAGATCTGTATTTTATTTCATCAAAAAAAAATCCAGGTACACAAAGATTTGTTTGAAATTTTTTTTTCTTTTTCACACTTTCTAGCTTTCAAATTTATACTGGGGTTTGGTTTTTTGTGTCGTGGGGGGTGTTTTTTTCTTTCTTTTTGTATATACACATCAAAAAATAAAAAAATATACCATTAAAAAAAAAATCAAAACTCAAACATCATGATAGACCACTCATCAATTGATTGTCTTTCCCCTCACAATTATCATACCTAGAAGGCACATATGTCTATACTTCTCATGTCAAAGGGGTTATGGTCCTGCATGGATGATAATCAAACTCAATTGACACATCCATTTGAGGTTCTATAGCACAAAAATAGAATGGATGAGGCTATGGGTTTTCTATCATTACATGTTATAGACAATATTTTATTTCACTTGGAGGGTTACACAACTCCTTGGGCTATGTGGACTAAGTTTCATGATATTTTTGGCACCATTAATCAGTTCATGGCACTTCAAATTGAGGTAGAATTGACCACCTTGGTACTTGATTATTTTCCATTTATTGAGGATTTCTTGATGAAATTCAAATCACTCAGATCATTATTATAGGGTTGTGGTAAGAACAAAAAATACATCGAGTGCATATACCTAATTCTATCTAAGATTCGAGGTTCATCAGATATTCTCTTCTACATTCTACTCCATCATGGATACTTTGGGTCCATGATTTACCATGCCTACCATTGAGGTATTTTGTGATTGTTTGACACGTGAGTAGGCCAAGCCAACACAATTGGATGCTCTTCCAGGATCAAATAACCAAGCATTGGTAGCTCAAACATCTCAGAGGAAGTAGAAGCAAAAAAAGATGCCAAAGACAGATTTAGCAAGTAGTGAGAGTTCCTCTAAGCCACCACCTAAGTCTAATTCTAAACCACAATCCAACCCTAAGCAAGGTAAATCTTCTAATTCTGGTGAGTCTTCCTCCAAGACTAAGAAGAAATCAAGTGATCCTTTTATTTTATGTGGCAAGGAAGGTCATCTAGTTTCCAAGTGTTGAAATAAATTAGAGGCTTTAGAGAAGGCTATGCAGTAGCATCATATCACCTCACCTCAATCACCTTCCTCATACATAGGGAAAGTTCATTCTCTTTTTGCACGAGAATTACCTTTAGGATCCACTTGGATTCTAGATTCTAGTGCTTCTCACCATATGACACACACTCAGGAGTCTGTCACCACACTTTCCCATTGTGGCACTTCACATATTGCAGTTGATGACTCTACGCAACTTACAATTATGGGTTTAGGTTTTTTTTCATTGGATGGTTCTTGTCTTCATGAAATACTTGTTGTCCCTGAAATTTCTACAAAACTCTATTCCATTTATCAAATTTTCCATTTTGGCACTGGTAAGACAGTTGAGTTCTCACCACATGATGTGGTTATTTGAGACCTACATGATCCCTATTTGGTTGTGGCTACTGGGAGTATTAATTCTACATCCTTCTTATACATATTTGATGGCTTTATGAGCACAAATGGTTCAGGTTCATCTCTTATAACACATGCAGACATAGTGAGTAGGGTTTGGCATGAGTGTTTTTTCCATGTCAATTATAGATATCTACAGTAGATGGGTACACAGGCACTTTTTATTGGGCTCCCATAGATTTATTGTACTGATGATGTTTGTCGAGGTTGTGTACTTGTAAAACATCACCAGAATTATTTTCTTATAGGTAGATCCACATGTGCTAAGGCACCCTTGGAGTTGGTACATAGTGACCTCATGTCCTTTTTGACTTCTTCATTTTTAGGGGCCAAATATGTTCTCACATTTATTGATGACTTCTCTAGATGTACATGTGTGTACTTTCTTAAGTACAAGTTTGATGTCTTTGATTCATTTAGGATCTTTAAGAAATTTGTGGAGAAGTAGTCTAGTCTTTCTATCAAGAGGATACACACAGATAATGGGGGGGAGTTTTTTAATCAGGATTTCAGGGACTTTTGCATTGAGCATGGTTTTCAGCATTAGTTTACAGTACCTTACACCCCTCAGCAGAATGGTGTTGCTAAGGGAAAGAACATGAATTTACGGGAGATGTCCAATTGTATGATACAGTCACGGTCCATGGATTCTTCATTTTGGGCTTAGGTAGTCAATTATGCCAATTATATTTAGAATCAGATGCCTCATAAATCATTACAATACATGACTCCTGAGGAGGCTTGGACCCATATCAAACCCGATATTTCTACATTTTGAGTTTTTGGTAATGAGGCTTGGGCATTTATTCCTGATGCTCAACAAAAGGCCATAGAGAAAAAGATGACCACTCATATTTGTAGGCTACTGTGAGGATTTTAATGTGTATAGGTTGTTTGATCCTGATTCCAGAGAGGTTTTGTTTTAGTGATATGTCCATTTTGATGAGAACTTTCCTCTGATGGATTCTTCATCACTAGCTTCTCCCTCACTACCTACTCCTCCCTCTTCATCTCTTGAGGATGATGAAGATCATGATCCACCATCATCACCACCACCATATACACAAAATTTTCCCAAGTAGGCTTGCTTTACTGCAAAGGTAGCTAGACCTTTGGCTGGTGATCCTTCAGATTCTCATTGTACACATGAACAAATATCATGTGCTAGTATTTTGAGTCATGCTATCTTCGATGATCCTCAGTGGTTTTTAGAGGTGACAAGTCACCCTAAGTGGGATAGGGATATGGAAGATGAGTATTCTTCTTTGACGAAGAATAATACTTGGGATATTTGTCATCTTCCTAAGGGAATAAAGTTGGTTCGGTGCAAGTGGGTGTACCATACCAAGTTTTCTACAGATGGTTTGATAGATAAGTACAAATTATGTCTTATTGAGAAAGGTTTTTCTTAGGTTGAGGGTATTGATTACTCTGAGACCTTTTCTTTTGTTTCCAAGATGAATTCTATTTGCTTTGTACTATCACTAGTAGCTTTACAGGGATGGATAGTTTTTTAAATGGATATGAAGAGTGCCTTCTTGCATGGGGACCTAGATGAGGAGATCTATATGGAGAAGTCTTAGGGTTTTGTGTAGGACACTTCTTTGGTTTGCAGACTTCAAAATTCATGATATGGTCTCAAACAAGCCCCTTGGGCTTGGTATGAGAAGATGGACTCTTTTTTACTTTCCTCTCACTTCACATGTTGTCATTTTGATCCCACTGTGTGCATTCAATGTTAGGAGGGTGATCTTTTGATCCTTGTGCTATATGCTAATGATTTCATTATTACAAGTAGCTCATCCTCTGTGATTCAAAGTGTTTAGAGAGCTTTGATGGAGCAATTTGAGATGACAAATCTCAATCTTCTGCACTATTCTTTTGGTCTACAAACTATTCAATCTTTGGATGGAATTTCCATATATTAGCAAAATTATTCTCTTGATATGCTCCAGATATTTGGCATGCTTGATTGCAATCCTACCCCCACACCATTTCAGTCAAGTTTTGTTATGTCTTCCACTTGCTTATGTCTTCCACTTGCTCTACTCCTTTAGTAGACTCTACATTATACTATTAGTTGGTTGGAATTGTTTTGTACCTAATGCATTTGTGTCCTGATCTTTCCTTTATGGTTGGTCTTGTCTCTAGGTTCTCCCATGATCCACATGAGATCCATTGGCAATATTCCAAACGTATCTTTAGGTACATTCAGGGCACCACACAGTATGGCATTCACTACACATCAGGATCCCCTCACATTTTTGGCTTCATCGACTTAGATTGGGTTGGTGATGTCAATGATCTAAAGTCCACTTTCGGCTTTGTTTTATGCCTTGATTCTGGTCCTATCACATGGTCTTGCAAGAAGCAATTTTCTATTGCATTATCATCTACAGAGGTTGAGTATCGAGCAAAGGTGTTATCTAGTCAAGAGATTTTATGGCTTCGGTAGTTTATGGTAGAGTTTGGGTTTCTTCCTGATAGTTCCACTATTCTTTGGTGTGACAATCAAAGTGATATACACATTTCCTGCAATCCAGTGGAGCATCAATGGATAAAGCACATTGAGATCCACATGCACTTCATTAGGCAGTTGATTCAGGATGGTTCTCTCATCTTGGAGTACATTTCTACAAAGTACAGGTTGCAGACATCTTCATGAAACCTTTGGCATCACCACACTATCTTTAGTTGTGATCAATGCTTGGGGTGAAGGAAGTTATCCTTGGGGGGTCTTTGTGAGGCCTTCCTTCCTTCATGCTTTTTTTGGCATGCTTTCATCTCTTTTTGGAGAGGAGCTTTTTCCCATTGGGTTTTCTCCTTTTCCTCACTTTACAAAGATTTGGTTGTATTTGGGTACCTCATCAGTCCTTGTTGTCAGGACCCATCTTTTCTTTCATGCATTTTTTCCTTAGTTTTTTAGCTTCTCCCTAAGTTCATCTTAAGAGGGGGTTTTAGAGTAATAGGTTAATTACTTAATTAATTTAATCATATTGATTAATTAATTAAGTCAACTTTACTTTATTTTTCACTTAAGCTAGACTTAGGCACTTTAATAATTAATTAATAATTAATTATTTAATCCTAAGGTTCAATTTAGGGTTTCTATCTCCTTTCATAAGGATTGATGTTATTGTAATTATTCAATTCTTGTTTATGCAATTTCAATTCTCTTGGTTTGGAGAGCAATATCTTTGTGTTGTTCAAATATCTTCTATGTGACATGTTATTTTTCTTGCAGATGATCAATGGATCCTATGAGGTTGCCTTTTACAACTTCAATAGTTACAACCAATAATAGGATGACCCAAAGGTGTTTGATTGGAAATTTGAATTTGAAATTCAAAATTTGGTGAAATCAGTGTGTAATGGTGTTGACCTACCTTTATGGAGGTGGAGAAAACATGCATTGGGAGTCAAAAACATGAAACTAATGTAAATTAATGAATTTTCCAAAAGGGGGTGGAGTTGGAGGTAGTTTTTATTTCTTCGTTTTGTTTGTTTGATTTTTGTTCAAGATTTTGGGGCCTTAAAGGTTTGGGTGTGGCTCTTCATGGGAAGAGGTTTTAGAATTTGTTGGTGTAGGTTGGAGGTGTCAATTAGAAGAAAATAACTTTGGGCGAGGTCTAGTTCAATGTAGAAAATTATTTTCTAGAAGAAGGTTGTAGGCAAAGAAAAATGAATGTACAAGAAGAAGATGGATGAGAGCTGATTTGTGAATGATTTAATTGGCTGTAGAAGACCTATGGGTCTGATTTTTAATGTTATTCATTAGCCCAGAGGGCTTCATATGTTATCTTTTTTATTTGGTTGTAATTTCATGTGTTGCAAGAAACTTTGAGCATTAAAATTTCATGTGTGTTACTAATTTTGATAGTTAAAATCAGAATTACCTCCAATAGTTGGATTTATATGTAATGGTTTTCTTCATGAAAGAGGGGTTTTGATGTTGATGTTAAAAATTCTTTCAGAACAGTTTGTATTGGGATTTTATTGTGGTTGCTTTTCTTAACCTTCATCTTCAAGATTGACCCATTTTCAAATTTGTTCATGTATTGTGCAACAAGAAATAAAGGGTTGCTTTTTCATGCTTTTTATTGGAATTATGTGTTTTAAAAGTTTGAAGTTTTGAGAGAGATTTGTTTGTGAATGCTACTTTGTCAAAATATTATTTCAATTTAAACTTGAGCTCATAATTGTCATAAAAAAATGGAAAAACCTAAATGGACATTTGCACAAGCATGGGGGACCAAAAGGTGGTCACAACCACTTTTTGTTTCATCCAAGGAGAAAAATGAGCATGCTATAACACAATATGAGCACATTATAACATTCTCACATTATGTCAATGGTCACCTCATTTTTTTTTTAACTGTAAACTTGTTTGTAACACCCTACCATGTAACCCTAGAGGATGACACAAACACAAGAGAAGCATAGCAATTTTTTTTAAAAAGAGTGCAATAAACAACAAGTAAAGTGAACTACACTTAACACATATATCTTGTAAGGTATGCAACAATGCTTACATTTCAATCCCATAACATACAAAGTAAACCAAACCATAGCATATAAAATAATACTCATGAAATAAAGAACATACATCCAATAACACTAAACGCGTTCCATAAGATACAAATACATTAAAAAATAATTCATAGATTGCATTCATTCAATATATCAGTTACAAAGCTCATTTCCAAAATGAGATAGATCATACAAATAATGTTACAATTACAATGATACAAGAATCCTCCTTGAATACAAATGAGGAGTAGTACACACAAAATAACATTCATCTAATCATAAAGAACATAAGATATGGTATAAAGCAACTAGAACATTCGAGATCTCCAATCTGGAAGATCCCACCATCACGAACATGAAGTGGAAACCCAACGGTGTAAGGTGCATTTTCCACCCAACCAAGTGGTATCCGAAGGCCCACCCCACATGCAAGGAGATAGTAAAAATGCTTCCTAGGAAAAACCAACAACCTCTACACATAGGAAAATCACAAGACTAAACCATACAAGTACAATACTTAACATAAAGGTTACATTGCTTCCAGAGTAAAAGAATCAAGTATATCTACTAAACAATACAAAAATTTATCATAGGAGGAGTATCATCACAAAGTAGCATGGGTTATCCTAGATGATCTTCCTAGGCCCCGACCCCCATCTTGGGTTATCCTAGTAGTCTATCATAATCCTCGGCCTCACATGCAAACCGATGCGAAATCAAATATTTTTCAAAGGGACAAGATAATGATCTTTCCATTCCAGGCCTTCCCATCTCATCCCAAGTTTAAACAAGCCCTTGAGCCCACGAGTGAGGCACAATTAACAAGTTATGTGTTTTAAGCTACCCTTTCCCCTAATACATTTATTTAATTTCCACTGAATTAACTAACTCTCACATGAGTTACCTTGGAACCACTTTGTGTGCCGACCCCCATTGAGAGCCACTCCCCTACAAACAACACAAGGACTAATCCAAAACCAAGGGTAAACAAAGTGCACAACATGAATATTAAATTCCCAACCAAAATACAATAGGCAACACATCTCGTTCATAGTAATCGGGTGTTTAAACTGAATAACAACCAAGTGCACTACCCAAGGAAAATAAAGGGTTGAACCATAAATCACAACCCCCTCATAAAATTACAATGTCTAGAAGACTTACACATTCACACTAAAGAATTTTCCCAAGTTACGTGAACAGAAGAAATCATAATTTAAATAAGCAATTCAGGCCGAAAATAAAACTACCATAAGGATTTCCTAAATCCGATTTCTATTTCAAGAAAATAAAATAATTCATTGTTCACAATAATCTAATTTATTACCATTTCATTTATAATCAAAAAAGAAATTAAATCTAATATTTAATTCAATTTCCCAATAACTTCAAAATAAAAATCAATTTCCTCTTTTAAAACATTTCATTTTAAAATTATCCGATTCATGCATTTGCATGCACCTAATAAATTATTCATTTAAATAAATATATTTAAATATATATATAATTATACATATATTAATTAAATTTCTTAAAATTAAATTATAATTTTTTTCAACACAATCTAAAATATATATAACTATATATATACACACACACACATATATATATAAATATATTTATATATATACTTATGCATATACATGCATAATATATATTTAAAAGCCATTTATTAGAAACCGCATAAAATAAAAGTCAGATTTTACTATGGGCAAATGAAATAGGGTTTGGCAACCATTATGGAGGTTGCGCTTGGCACACAACCAACTCCCCACTAAGGGGGTTGCGGCCTGTGAAGGAAGCATTGGCTTCCTTCATAGCCCGCCTCCCCCATGGGGGTGGTGGTTGTGGGGACTACACAAGCGCTCCCCCCCCCATTACACTTATAAACATAAGATTTTTAATAATTTTAAAAGAAACATTTAAACATATCAAAATTCGTCGTACGATTTTTCGTTCAGAATTTTTCAAAAGAAATTCTCTTACAGGAACTTTAAAAATATTTACATGTGTATGTGTGTGTGTGTGTGTGTGTGTGTGTGTGTGTGTGTGTGTGTGTGTGTGTGTGTGTGTGTGTGTAAATGTATATCAAAATATATCCAAAATGATTCCTCAAATTGAGTAATTTTAACAAAAATTTCTATAGGAAATATCTTTGAAATTTTTCAGAAAAGTCAATTTTATAAAACTTTTCTATAGAAGGATGTTTTCAAATTTTACCAGAGGATTGTAATTTCCCTGGCCAAATAAATAAATTGGAAAAAATACAATATTCTTCTATAGGAAGATCTTTTCCCATACAAACAAGATTTTCCACAAATTTTGACAAGAAGATTTTAAATCCATTCGTACAGAGATTTTCCAAATCTTCTATTGTTTTCCTTCTAGGATTTCTCTTTTTTTTAAACAATTCCTAAAGACGTTTCCAAATTTCTCTATAAAATATTTCTAGGAATTCTATTTTTTTTAAATCAATTTCTATAGCAACTCTAAATCTTTTACGACAATTTTCCAAACATGACAATATTTCAAAATTTTAACATATATTAAAGCTTCTAAACAAATATAATATTATTCTTTGCACAAGCAATCTTTCTAATTTGCATATAAATAAAAACAATTAAAGAACCTATTTCCAAATGCTTGAGGAAATGATGTTCAAAGTAGAGCTCCACTTTTAGATTCCAATTTACCAAAGCTTCTTCCAAATTATCCACTTTTCCAAAAAGATGAAAACAAAACCAAAGCCAAAATTTCTCGAGAATTTCTTCCCAATTTCCACAACAATTTTCAACAACCTCTCCCAAAATATCTTTTCTCATTGTCATGAAGTAGCCTCTTTCCTCTTTTAGTTAATGCAATTATTCTCTTTGAGAATTAATTCCCAACAATAGTGTTTAATTTTTCTAACACATGTCACAAATAAAATATATTTCCAACCAAATCACAGATATTTCCTCTAAAATATTTACAAGATATTTATGCATTTAATAATTCAAATCACATATTAATTTCTAATTAAATTTAATATAAATAATTTAATCACTTTATAAAATAAATTTAATCTCAAAGATTAAATCAATTTACAAAATAAATTTAATTTAATTAATTAAATCAAATATAAAGCTTCTAATTAATAACATTAATCAAGATTAATTATATAATAACTTAAAAAAATTCTAATAATTAATTTCCCACTGAACATACCTTGAAAAATAGATAAACAACAAGAAAAATGGGGACAACATGACAACTCAGCATGACCAAAACAAAGACTAATGACACATTGTGACTAGGGTTGTGGTTTGACAAGGAAATCCTATTACTATCTCCCAATCAACTATACCATTGGGCAATGGACACGCTCAAACCTGTGAATCTAAGTGGATTCAATGTCTTGTACTTGCAATATCACAATCACAACATATGTCATACATGTATATCGTTCATGAACAATCACACCGTGAAGAGAAAATCATGGAATCGCATGGTGCTTGCAAGCGAGTGATGCAATCTCGTTCCCTTCACCAATACAATGTCACATCAAATAACTAGAAATGAACATATATCAATATCAACTAAAATAATCAACTATGCTGACTAGAAAGCATGTCATAATCCATAAACATCCATAAAGTGTACCATCACATCTAAATATAAAAAACCATCATCGCTTCTATGTCAACGATCAAATAACAACAACATAGTATCATAGTCTATCAAAGTAAAAGCATTGTCTAAAAATATAAGCAAATCGAAGGGGTGCTACATCCTCCCCCCCTAAGATCAGGCTTACTTGTGGAAGCCTACAAACAAATAGGGATAGAGATCCCTCATCTTGGTCGCATCCTCCCAAGTAGCCGATGCATCATCTCTCAGATCCCATTGGACCCTAACCTGAACAATATCTTGACCCTTTAGGGTGAGTCTCATGTGTTGCGTGACAGCCACGAGCTCCAAAGCCAACTACTCATCCTCTACCTATAAGGAATTCCAATGAAGGATGTGAGATATATCAGGGTGGTAAGGACTGAGTACTGAAACATGGAATATGTCGTGTATGCATGAGAGACTGGGTGGCAAAGCAAGACAATAAGCTAATGGCCCAATCTTCTCAAGAATCTTGAATGGCCTAACAAAGTGAGGTGCAAGCTTAGAGACCTTTCCATATTAGATTGGACTCTTTTGCAGATGCACTTGCAAAAATACTCAATCACCTACTACAAATTGATGGTCCACCGAATGCACATTTGCATACTTTTTTTGCCTATCTTGTGCAACAACCAAACATTTTGTGGTC
The DNA here is from genome assembly GCA_007115665.2 of Sequoiadendron giganteum. Lineage (NCBI taxonomy): Eukaryota > Viridiplantae > Streptophyta > Pinopsida > Cupressales > Cupressaceae > Sequoiadendron > Sequoiadendron giganteum. Next base: position 946,030,870 of record CM021100.1, on the reverse strand, counting down.
TGGATCACCTGCTATTCCATGTCCTGAAGCATCTTAGGACCCAAAAGAAATATTTCCTCTAATTGATCCCAACTCAAAGGATTTTGAAACAGTCATCCATACAATGCTTGGAAAGGAAGCATACCAATTGAACTCTAGAAAATTGATATTATAAGAAAACTCCACTAAATGGAGATAGTCCTCCCATCGTGTTTGTTGGTCCATCACATACATGCGTAACATATCCCCGAGGATCTGATTGACCCTCTCGATCTATCCATTTGTCTTAGGTTGATATGCTGAACTAAGGTTCAACTATGTCCCCATCACATGTTTCAATGACGTCCAAAGAACTGAGGTAAACATCGGATCCTTGCCAGAAATGATCTAATGAGAAATACCGTGCAACCTAATAATATATCCCATAAAAAAATCTAGCTATGGACAAAGCATTATAGGATGAATGAATAGGAGAGAAGTGTGCTACCTTCGTCAACCTATCCACCGTCACCATAATGGCATCATACCATCGTGAAGAATTGGGTAACCCAACAATGAAATCCAACGAGATTATATCCCATTTCCACTTTGGAACCAAATGTGGCTGCAAAAGTCCTGCTAGATGTTGGTGTTTAGCCTTAACTCACTAACACTCCAAACACCTCAACACAAATTCAACGACGTCTCACTTCATACCTGCCTAGAAGTATAACTATCGCAAATCAGCATGCATCTTCTTCACTCTAGGATGAACTGAATACGGTGCCCGATGTACCTTTGTCATAACTAGGGTATGAAGATCTCCAAAATATGAAACATAAATGTGTCCCATCTGTCTTAAAAAACCATCTAACTCTAGAGAATAACTTGAGAATCTGCCCTCAAGAGTTCTGCCTATTTCTATCTTTGATCTCACCTCCTGATACCAACTATTTGCAGGAAGTGAAGAAAGAATCTGACTCCTCAAATCCACACCAAGATTCAACTTTGACAACTCGTGTTTTTGTCTACTGAGAGCGTCGGAAACTATGTTCTCCTTCCCCTGGATGAAATTCACCTCGAAGTCATGCTCACAAAGGAACTCCATCCATCGCCTCTTCTTGGCATTAAGATTGGGTTGCGTGAAGATGTACTATAGGCTCCAATGGTCACTATGCAACTCAAATTTGTGCCCCAACAAGAAATGTCTCCATCTCATCAAAGCATGTACTACCACTACTAACTCAAGATCGTGCATGGGATAATTCAACTCATGATCCTTGAGTTTGTGAGACTCATATGCTATAACTTGACCATCCTGCATCAAGACCGCTCCTAATCCCTCCAAAGATACGTCTGTACAAACAACAAAATCTCCAATAGGATTACGTATCGTAATAATCGGTGCACTGATCAACCTCTCCTTCAAATTCTAAAATGCTGCCTCACACTGCTTTGATCCGATGAACCTCTTCCCTTTCCTCTGAAGAGAAGTGATAGGATGTCCTATCCTCGAGAAACCCTAAACAAAGTGTTTGTAATAACCTGCTAATCCCATGAAACTATGTATCTCTGCCACATTAGTGGGCGCAGGCCAACTCAATGATCACTTGGATCTTTGCAGGGTCCACTACAATAACCTCTCTTGATATCACATGTACAAGGTACTTAACCTCAATCTTAAAGAACTCGCATTTGGATATGTTAGCGCACAACTGATTATCTCTTAAACACTACAAAACCTGCCTCAGATGCTCCTCATGCTCCTCTACTATACTGGAATAGATCAATATATCATCAAGGAATACTAGTAAAAATATATCCAAATACGTGTGAAAGACTCTATTCAACAAGCTCATGGACATATATGGTGCATTCATCAACTCAAACGGTACCACTATAAACTCGTAGTGACTGTAACGAGTGCAAAAATCCATCTTATGAAGGTCAGAATCAAATATGTGTAGATGATGGTACCCAGAATTAAGTTTGATTTTTGAAAAGATTGTAGCACCCTTGATCTAATCAAACAAATAATCGATCCTAGGTAAGGGATATTGGTTCTTGATTGTCACTTTATTCAGCTGACAATAGTATATGCACAAATAGAGAGATCCATCCTTCTTCACAAAAATTACTAGTGCTCCCCAAGGTGAAACACTAGAGTGGATGAAATTCTTTGCTAGCAACTGCTCTAGCTACAAGCGAAGCTTCTTAAGCTCTTTTGTAGTCATATGGTACGAAGCTCATGAAATAGGCTTGGATCTAGGTATAAGATCAATCTTGAAATCAATGTCATGCTAAGGTGGCATCCCTAGAATGTCATCAGGAAATACATCTGCATACTTTTGAAGTATGGGTTGGCTATCAAGTGAAACCTTCTCCTCACTATCTCCCAACTCCAAGTCATCTACTATCACTGCAAACAATTGACAACCCTGATGAACACATATCCTCAGCTCCATAGTCAAGATCATCTTCAATGATATGGGTCTCTGAAATCCCACAATCTCAACCTCTCTACCAGATACATCAATGCATTAAATTGACTTGCATCGATAGTCAATAACGGTGCTATGAGCCTCTAACCAATCCATCCCTAAGATGATGTCATACAACCCCAATGGTATAATGGAGAGGTCTATTGTAGTGTGAAAAAATCTAATCTCCAATCTACAGTCATGAACTAGGGAATTCACTACAACTTTAGCACCAAAAGCCAATTCGACTTGCCACTTATCATCTTGCTTTATTTCCCATATTCTATAATGCGCCACGATAGATGATGAAATAAAGGAATTTGATGCTCTTGAATCAAACAAAATGGTAACCCTATTACCTTGTAACATACCTAAAGTCTCTACCACTGTGCCCTGATGATCAACCTGGCAGTTGTCAACCACAACAAATACCTGATGACCTCTACCTGCATCTCCAATAGTCAGCTCTGATGTCGCTATCCTCTGAGTATAACCTAATGTGCCATTATTGGGACATTGTCACGCTATGTAACCCTATTGGCCACAAGGAAAACATCATGTACTCCTACCAAATCCTCTACCTCTAGGAGGTGCACTCGACTGTTGAACACTACCCCTATTATAGGTAGACTATGTAATTTGTGTCAGCTACTCATAATTGAAGTATTTGACACACCTTTAGTTCCTATCACCCCCTGACTGATATCTGTCTCCTTGTCTAAGTTGAAAATTGTTCCATTTCCCTTGTGAATTCTGATGCTAACCACTCTGTGTAGGCACCTGCTATTTCCTAGGTGGTCCAGCTCACCGAGCTTGGCTACTACATGAACTAGGCCCTATAGTTGCAACACTGCCTATTTATATTCTAGTATTTCCACCTAACGCAATCACAAAATTCTCCTCTACCAATCAGGCCTTCTCTACTATTGTCTCCATGGTCTTGGGTTTGAAAACCCAACCACCACCTTTGATCTGGGCATTTAAGCCCTTAATGATGTGTTGAACAAGCATGCCCTCATCATCACCAATACCAATGAACTATTTGAGCTCATAGAATCGACACTTATAAAGTTCCATCGACATGGCCATCTATCATAGAGCATGAAACTCGTCTCCACGATGCTATCGCCAATGGTCAAAAAGGAATTTGGCTCTAAACATCTCGATGAACATATCCAAAGAAATAGAATTAATGTCAATATGGAGCTTCTCCTCCTCCAATCTCCACCAGGTAGATGCAAATTATCACAATTGCATGATAGCACATCTGGCCTTGGTATTGCTACCGTAAGGGTGCATTAAAAAACACTGATTTGGGTCTATCAACCATGTCGTGGCCTCTAATTTGTTGCCAAAACCATCAAAATTGGGTGGATGAGCTCTAAGTAGGTCTCTCATATGAGTGGCTATGATTTCCTTTTAGATGTGCTAGAACCTCTCTCTCACAAATATCAATCTGATCTTTATCCTACCTCAGTCGAAGGCGAGCGAGAGTCTCTAACAATCAACACAACTGAGCGCCCTTGATCCTTGGTGGATCTTTATTTTGATCACCGCCTCCTGGAGCATTCTGGGAAGTCTTATGTTCCTCATAATCTGATTCATGGGGAACATGGGGAGGTGAATCCCATTGAATACCTTCGTGATTGCCTCCTTAGCCATGACCACAACCTCTAGGTGGCATGATCCTACACAGACACACCACGGTATAAGACAAGGTACACAAACTTAAATCCTATGCAATTAACAACTTAATGGGTTCAAAATTATCCCAAAGCACCCAATGTTTAAACTTGGGCTCTGATACCATGTGTAACGCCCCGTCACGTAACCCTAGAGGACGACACAAACACAATGGAAGCGTACCAATTTTTTTTTAAAGAGTGCAATAAACAACAAGTAAAGTGAACTACACTTAATACATACATCCTCTAAGGTATGTGACAACGCTTACATTTGAATCCCATAACATGCAAAGTAAACCAAACCATAATATATAAAATAATACTCATGAAATAAAGAACATACATCCAATAACATTAAACTCATTCCATAAGATACAAGTAAATTAAAGAATAATTCATAGATTGCATTCATTCAATATATCAGTTATGAAGCTCATTTCCAAAATGATATAGATCATACAAATAATATTACAATTACAATAATACAAGAATCCTCCTTGAAAACAAATGAGGACTAGTACATACACAATAACATCCATCTGATCCAAAATAACATAAGATATGGTACAAAGAAACTAGAACATGCAAGCTCTCCAATCTAGAAGATCCCGCCATCATGAACATGAAATGGAAACCCAACAATGTAAGGTGCACATTCCACCCAACCAAGTGGTACCTGAAGGCCCACCCCCCATGCTAGGAGATAGTAAAAAGGCTTCCTAGGAAAAACCAACAACCTCTAGACACATGCAAATCACAAGACTAAACTATACAAGTACAATACTTAACATAAAGGTTACATTCCTTCCAGAGTAAAAGAATCAGGTATATCCACTAACAAATACAAACTGTTATCATAGGAGGAGTTTCATCACAAAGTAGCATGGGTTATCCTGGAAAATCTTCCTAGTCCTTGACCCCCATCTTGGTTTATCCTAGTAGCCTGTCACAATCCCCGGCCCCACATGCAAACTGATGCAGAATCAAATATCTTTCAAAGGGACAAGATAATGATCTTTCCATTCTAGGCCTTCCTGTCTCATCCCAAGTCTAAACAAACCCTTAAGCCCATGAGTGAGGCACAATTAAAAAGTTATGTGTTTTAAGATACCCTTTCCCCTAATTCATTTATTTAATTTCCACTTAATTAACTAACTCTCACATGAGTTACACTGGAAAAAATTTGTGCATTGGCCGCCATTGAGAGCCACTCCTCTACTAATGACACAAGGACTAATCCAAAACCAAGGGTAAACAAAGTGCACAACATGGATATTAAATCCCTAGCCAAAATACAATAGGCAACACATCTCGTTCATAGTAATTGGGTGTTTAAATTGAATAACAACCAAGTGCACTACCTGTTGATGTAGAATTTTGCATGTAGCAACAGTCTTATGGGAAACTTAGCCATTGGGGAACATTGTGTGCTAGCTAAGTCACCTTTGGGATTTTATCAAAGTCGGCTCTTCATTCAATGGGGAGAAAAGGGTTAGAAAGATAGTGAGAAGGTAAATACTACACTACAGGTGATGCACCAAGATCATAGATGAATTTCAACAGAGCACAGTGCAAAATGCAAAGGCCCAAACCGCCAAAATGTTGTTAACTAAGTTATTTTTCTCAAAAACATTTATCATGTAAAAAATACCCTCTAATATGCATAATATAATCAAGCATAAATTTATCTAACACAGAGGAGTCGAAGAAACATGATCTGTATTCATTGAGCATAAGAGGTTACAGAAACTGAAGAATAGACATTCATACAAAAAGAAGATAACATCACAGATCAATAGTTCTAACAAATGCTTGAAAATAGAAAGGCCGAATTTATTTGGCACAATTCGAAGTCTTTGAATTAAATGAAACTATTACAAAAGGATTTCTTCCCAATGCTCAGAATTTTTTTGCAAACTTAATCAACAACCTAAATAAAAGAAAAATGGTCGTATTTATTGGCCAGTCCACCACCTGAAGATGCATCAAGAGAAGAGAAAACCATGTGCAGAGATCGACGGGCTAGATTATCACGAGCCACTATAGCAACCATCGACCAGTCAGCAGCATGCCAGTGAAGCCACGATAGGAAACAAAAAACCAAGTAGCAGCAGGAATGAACATGTGGCGCCATAGGAGAAAACATGGTAGCAGGTGAGTATAATAGGCGCAGTAGCAATTCCAAGGTAATTGGTGCGGAAAAAATCACCACGTGTCGCCTAGATGGAGCTCGACAGAAAGTCAAAAAGATGGCTAGCAGAAAGCCTTGAGAGGGAGCCATGTGGAGTGCTCTGAGAAAAAGAAAGTACAAGGCAGGGCCAGCTTGGAAAGCAGCCAAAGAGAGCCACGCAGCATACAAATGGAGGCTGCCGAAAAGCGAAGCAAAAGGAAAGTGAAAGGCTTCACGAGGAAGCCACATGGAGTGCTCCCAGGGTGGTGAGCATTTGTAAACTAAGGCGCAACCGCAAGGTAAATATAAAACCACAAAGGCTTTGGCAATTTTTTGTTGAACAGTTTGGCAACAAATAAGGGCATTTCGCCTATGGAATGGAGAACCCCAAAAAATTTGGTTCAGCATCCCAACTGCTCACAACCTTGAGAGGGCGGCCTACAAACTAGACCATACTTCATTCGACAGTGCGGAGAGAGCTCGTAGATGTTCATGAGCCAACTTGAGATCAATAATTTCCTTGAAGGGCAATCTGCCTAAAGCTTTTGTTTCCAATTCCAATTGGAAGAAGAGTTGTAGTAGCTGATGCATGATTCCCTCAATTTCCTCGGCGGTCAGAGATTCATCAAAAGTCTGGAAGATAGAAAGATCCTGCTTCTTTTCTTCGATCATAGCAACAATATGCTCCACACCTGCTACTACCTGATCCACAATGAAGGGTGAAGGAAGACCGTGCTAAGTCAAACGGGAAAAATTTGCCCGCATATTGTTGGTAACCTGGTTTAATCGAGCTCTGCATTCTGCTACCTATTGAACGGATTCATGCATGGAGATGAGACTACTTGCACCCATAGCCGCCATCATTCGGTCATTGATGCCCATGCCACTCAATGCCTCATCTGAAGCATTATACAACTTACCCAATAAAATTCTAGCCTCCGAAACCTTGTCAGAAGTTAACTCCTGAACCTATTGTATTGATTCGCTAACTATTCCGCAAAGGCTAGTCGCTTGCGCCATAAATTTTAAGGTGGGTTGAAGAGTAAGGCACAATTCCTTCACCTTATCCCAGTATGATGCATACAACTCTTTGGAAATTTCCAATGAGCTCATCCGGGGCGCAAGGGGTTGGGTCCTTAGGGTAGCCAATTCTGCCTCTCTATTGCTCAAACTTGCCTTTAGCTCTGACAAGCTTCTATCCAATGTAGACATCTGCTCTCTTAGAGTAAAAACTTCCTTTTCCTTTTCTACCAGGGTCAATTCGGGCTGCTTGGTCTTTTGAATTTCCAAATCCAGATTGGCACTCATTTCAGTAATTTTGGCAGTGGTGTTCTACAGGAGCTCCTTCATTCCCTTAGTTAGTAGGTCAGACTTAGTGCGGAGTTTCTCCTTATTTGCTCGGCTCTGCTCGACTTCCTGCTGGAGAGTTGAAATGATCTCTACGCTCAAATCCTGCAATTTTTTTATCTTAATTTTGAAGGCACTCCTCTCCTTCTCCAGGTGACTTATTTCATTCTCCTATGCTTTAAACTTGTTTACCTAGATGTCGGCCTTGCCTTTGAGCTCTGCTATTTGGTCATCCTTCTTCTTCGCTTGCCAACTGAGCTTGAGAAAATTAGTGGTCACTATTTTTTGGTTCTCCTCCATCAGCTCAACCTTATCTCATGGGTGGGCCTGCTGCAAGTCTAACCCAACAACACTCATAGAATAATCACTTGGTAGCATTTTGCCTACCGCCTTGATCACATTAGGAGTGATTTTTGCAAACATTAAGGAATTCTGACTTTCATTGAATATGGTTTGCAAGTGAGGCTCCACCTGCCTGTTTGTGTCCTTCTGTCTTATTTTGTTGATCCGGTTGGTGTGGGCACTCCTATTTGCATCAACTTGCAAGAAATATTCCTGGGCCAAGATACCCAGGCCACCAGCAAAAGGATACTCCTGAGGGATGGCCAGCAGGAAAGACAACATACTTGATGCATTAGAAGTCTTGTTGGGCCATGTTATAATAGCTGAGGAGAATGGCAGAATGAATTGGCCACTCGGAGGAGATGGAAATGAGGTGTAAGGGAAGACTGGAGATGCACCAACTGCAGGGTTGGGCCTCAGAGATAAGAATTGTTGGCCCACGAGCCCAGTACTTACACCAAATTATGTTCCGGGTAAGGTATGGAAAGAAGAGGATAAAGGTGGGAAACTAGGAGGGGCAAGATTGGACTGCTTGGAAAATCCAGTGGCAGAGAAAACTGGTGCAGATGAAAAATCAGGGGCTGAAGAGGAAGAAACTAGAGACATAGAAGGGAGAGAAGAGGGAGAAAATTTTACCTGAGGCTCAAGCGGAGCTACAGACATTTCGACTGCTTCCTCCATCAACTACTCTTCTTCCTCACCAGCTTCTCTGGTTCATTGTCGCTTTCCCTTCGAAAAATCATCAAGGTCAAGAATGACCCGCCTCCATCCACTGGTAGTCCTTGCCCGCTTTCGTGTTGATTTAGAAGAGCTGGCCAGATCCGATGTTTGTGTGTGTGGCTCCTCTTCCTGTGCAGGCTTCTTACCAGTATCCTTCTCATGCATTGGACTCTCGGCAATGACAGGGGGATTTTGAATTACCTCCTCCTCAAATTTTGCGGTGACCTATTCTCTTCTGTAGTGTTGCACGGACGTTGAGTGGTTCAGAGACCTTTCAACATTCAAATGTTCATTCTCCCAGATATCATCAAATCTTTCATGAAGGGCTGCCTCATCATGAAACTTGCCAATTGGCAAAGTCTCTTGTCGATATACCCAGAAGGCTTGAATCTTTTCGGGCACCCAATCGAGCTTCTTCAATTGGTTGACCAGGGAGGAGTTGATCTTCTGCTTTGGGTTAGCCTTCCCCACGATGTGATAAAAATTAAGCCATGGCGGTCAACCATCCACTGTAGGAAAATAATCAAGGCCTATATATCTACTTAAATTCCCTTCCTTGACATTCCTCTGAAGGTCCCAGAATGGTCGAGATGAATGTGGGATTTTGATGTCGACCCCCGATAAATTATTGTCGGGGTTGTAATGCCAGGGATCTTCTATCAATACCAACCCGAGGTGACCCAATTTTGAAAGTAGAATCACTAAGGTATCAATCTTTGAAGTCCTCTTCTTAATCAGCGACATGGATCTAAACATGATTGGAAGCAGTAAATAGGAGGTTAAGTGTTTTCCCCCCCAGTAATCATTGTCAAGGGTACATAGCTGCCTCATTACCTCCAGCGCCAACACTCTGTCGGAAAGAAAGCAGGGAAGTCGGAAGGGCTACCGGACGAAACCCGGTATGCGGAGTATGGTGAAATCCACGCCAAACAACTAGTCATAGGGCAGAACCAACTTTCCCAACCAAGACTTCTATCGGGGCGATATACGTTTAGTCCTGTTGATGTTAGCTCTATCCAAAGCCCTTATAGTTGGGGCTATGAACGAATCCAAAAACGCATAATAATCAAATAATTTTCACATGACAGGGGTCCATGTCGAAATTGGTTTCCTTAGGCCACCCTCATAAAAAACAGACAGGGACATGGATACCGAAAAGTAATCTGGGTTTTGGTGCAAAATCAACTAAGCTAGGAAAGATGAATACCTGAACTTAGAGCTGACCCCAAATTCCTGTAGCTGCTGCCAAATTCCATCACTGACAACTCTTGCAAAATCTAGGAGCGGAGTCTCATGATTTCTCTTCAGCATAAAGCTGAGGCACATTTGAAAATCAAAAACGTGCTTGTCCGAGTCTAAACCACACACCAGCACCATCATAGAAGTGATAGAGAAAGACCCACCTTTCAGAGCCTTTAGATTGAAAGGGAATTTGGGCGGTGCTAAACTATTCGTTGGTTGATTGATCTTAGAGCAATAAAACTCTGGCCCCATTTGGAGCCCTCCCCACTTTTGCTGCATTCTTTCCACTTCAAAAATTTCAACCTCATGGGTCAAGGGAAGCTAGACGCACAACATATGTTGAATAGCTTTAGGGCTAATGACTACCTTGAAATCCTTACCGCTAATTACCCCAGTGTCCAAGTCGAAATGTGTCGTGCATGTTGCCACAATTTCTGGACAAGGGTAAACCAAAGGAACCATGTACTGTGCAAGCCCACAAAACCATAGATGTTTGTTAAATTGGTTTATCATATGCTTCATTTTTTCACATGTGACCTCCTTGAGGCTCTTAGGATTGTGAGATAACTCAGGATCAAAGACGTTATCCCAATCCTCTACAACCACTGCCTAGTCTCTGTGAGGGATTGCATTCAATAACCTTTGGTCCACCGGATCAGTGAAAGGCCAACAAGGCTTTGTGTGTATGCCTGGAGTGGCATAAGACTACTGGTCATAGAGCTGCACATGGGGTGCTATCTTCATTTTCTCGATTATAGTTGTTGGAGCCAGGGTCTTTGATGGGTTCTCTACAATTTCAGCCATATTCACAAGGACCTTTCTGCAAACCTTCACAAACGGCTTAGCTTTTCTGAAAAATTCTTTCTTCTTGCAAATTCCTTAGTTGTTTAATCCTTGGTAACTTTTTGCAATAAATATGTTCTCTGCATGCCTTAACCTGCCTTTTTGATCCTCGAGAAAAGTGACTGAAAATGGTACATGCTAGCCATTCATACCAAATTTCTATTATGCATTGCTAGCTTTTATTCATGCAAAAGGATCGCCAACCAACCAAATTGCTCGAGCATTTAATAGACAGCCTCTCACGTACGACGAAGCCTAATTTTTCTCGAAAGATAAACCAAGGCAACCCTATGAAGCCCACCTTATAGGCTATTTGCATTAACTGATTTCATTGTACATACAGGGCACATCACCCAACAACCTTTCCAAATGATTTCACCTTGATTCGGATGGGATGGTGGTGCTTTGTGTTGACACCCGGCCTATCTTTGAATGGATGTGGCAACTCAATAGAGAAAGTTGAAAATTGTACCTACACCTTCCCATCACCGCGCACACTGCAATACTAAAAATCGAGGCAATGCGACACACTTTGGCTCAGTTGCAATTATGGCTTTCCTTAGTTGGCGAACTTTAGCCAGCCCATAAATAAGAACCTTTTGCAACATTGCAAATCACAAAATCCTCTAGCCTTCCTAGCTTAGTAAGATTTTCATCTTAGAAATTTTGTTTTAGCCAAGAAAGTGAATGACATGGAAACGCCAGTGAGGCTTGTCTGCAAAAAGACTCAGGCTACCTTTCTTGGAAAAATTAGATGCAGGTGCCTAAAGCGCATGACAGGTACGAAGAACCTGTTGTATGTGAAGGTAATCAAGTGGGTCCTCGGGAGAGACTGTGTGGAGTATGAAGAGTAGTATCGGGTGAATACTAGCATTTTCTCCCACTTTGTAGCCTCGTTGCTGGACATTAGTGTTTCCAAATGCAAAATGTTAAAGCTGACAAAGCGGGTCTTCCCTAGACGCTACCTTGGAGGCCTAGAGCAGATTGTGCACATGGCTCAATTTGACTGTGGGATTCCTTTGATTTGCAACATTCACCTACAGCAATTGCATAGAGGGATTGTTCCAACCAAGCCCTTCCTTTTCGGGTTTGAGCTAGAGACTCATGAGGAGCATCACGCCAAGGTCTACGTCGGCTACTACTTCCTTATGCGTGTGCACTACATTGAACCATTCCAAAATATTCAGTGGTACAAATATTTTGAAAGAATGGTGTTTCTCGATCTCCCGCCGCCTACTGCCATGATTGTTGGTCCTTCCCACTGATGACTTGAGAACAAAGATGATTCCAAATTTTTTTTTTCTCCTTACAAGCTCTGCTCTATAGCGGAAATATGTAAATATTGATACCAGGCCTCCGGCCCCCAAAATATAATGTAAATCTTCGACTCTATAAATATAATATATATCTTTTCATAAATCTTAGCCCATTTACAATATTTTCCATTTAGCACTATTGCTATTATTTCATTTCATTTCTTGCACTGAGAAGATCCAAAACTTAAAGCAGGAAAGAAAATTACATATATGCAATGTACAAAAATATCATGCAGGCAGAATTAATGAAATCTTTTAAGATGTGTTCCATTGACTAGAATAATCAAGGCGTTACCTTCCATATCTTCCAACTCGAAAGAGTTGAACTATTTACACTGGGCAATTTTGAATGGCCCTTCCCAAAGACTGTCAAATTTTCTGTGTTATCCGGACTTTGCTCGACGCTCATTAAATTTAAGAACCAAATTTTCGCATTGTAACCCTTGATCTGAAGCCTTTTTGTCGAACTATTTCTTTACCACCTACTAGCGGTTGTTCATCGCTTCTAGGGTGTGCTCTCTTTTCTCTTGCACCTCAAGTAACTTGGAAAACCTTACCTCTATTGCTCCATTTTGTTCAATCTCCAGGGATTTAAGCAACTGCAGGGTAGGAATTTCTATGGCAATAGGTAACAATGCCTCCTTCCCATACACCATCTCATAAGGAGATGTCTTCAATATCTACTTAGGCATGATTCGGTCTACCCATAGCACTGTCTGGAGGTTCATATGCCACTCTTTCTGGTGTTCCAAGCCTATTTTCTTTATTAACCTTACGAGGTTTTTGTTAGTAGACTTCGCGAGGCCATTCCCCTGGGGATAATAGTTAGAGGAGGTTCAGGAAAACTCCATACTTTAGTGTGAACTAGCTCATCTTTGAGCCAAGAAAAGCCTTAGCATTATCAGAGATGATTGTTTTAGGTAGGCTAAATCTGGTCACCAGCTCTTCAAGGAAATTAACAATCTCCATTTTTGTTGCTTTTTTTAATGGCACTGCCTCTGCCCACCTGGTAAAGTAGTCGGTTGCTGTTAATATCCATCTATGTCTAGATGAAGAGACAAGGTTAATCATCCCAATGAAATCTAAACCCCACTGAGCAAAAGGTTTTTCTACCACTATAGGCCTTAAAGGCATAGCAACATTCTATCTCTTCTCGACATGGAACTGACATTCCTTGCAAGACTTAATTATTGAAAATGCATCATTAAAAAGTGTTGGCCAAAAATAACCAGCACATTTAATTTTAATTGTCGTGGTTCTTGCAGAAAAATGTCCTCCGACTGGGCTATTATGGTATTGATCTAATATCTTCTTAGATTTCTCCTCATTCACACATCTTAGCAGGACGCCATTAAAATTTCTTTTAAATAGGACACCCTCTAAGAGAACATAATTGCTATTTTTAAGGCGATAGAAATGCCTTTTAAAAGATGGGAGATCAATCGGATACCTTCCCATCTGCATGAAATTTATTCTATTGTCAAGCCAGTTGCTTTGAGAACTCTCTTTGTTTATTAACACAGGTTCCAGAACTTCAAACTCTACCACTGGTTCACTGTTTTTAGCGAGATATTCGCACAGTCCCTTTCCTTTGATAGTCTTGATAGGTCTGACTTCAATATCATATTCTAGGATCTTGGAGATCCAATTAGCTCTTTTTTCTATGATTTCTCCCTCCATGATATACTCCCGCACACTAGGATGCGGTACACAAATAATCACCTTATTGTATGATATTAAATGTCAAAACTTCTTAAGCCTCTTAACAATGGCAAAGGCCTATTTTTCTATAAAGTTGTACTTCACCTCATATTCCTTTAAAGTTCATGAGTAAAAGGCAACGGGAGACTCCCTTGTATCTTCATCATCCTTCTAGATAAGCACTATGGAAATACTATTTCCACCACCAAAAACGTACATAATAAAATCCTTCGACAAGTCTGGGTTAACCAACATAGGAGTGGAAGATATAGCTCCCTTTATGAGCTAAAAAGCTTTTATGGCCTCCGTCATCCATTTGAAATTTTGGTCCTTCTTCAACATTAAGGTGATAGGTCGAACAATCCCTACAAAATCTGCAATGAATCAGCTAATGAAATTGACCTTACCTAGGAAAGACTACACACCCTTTTTGTTGAAAGGTAACACGAGTTCCCAGATTGCATCAACTCTTTCCAAGTCAATAGCAATGCCCTCCTTAGAGATGACATATCTCAATAGCTTCCCCTAGGGAACTTTGAACACACATTTCTTCGGGTTTAAAGAAATTCTGAATTCTTGGCACTTCTAGAAAACAAGCTCCAAATGATCGAAGTGATCATCAGCAAATTTTGAAAATACTGTCAAATCATCCAGGTAAATGACTATAATTTTGTGGATCAAATCCTTAAAGGCAATATCCATAGCCCTTTGTAAAGTAGCTCCAACATTTGAGAGCCCAAAAGGCATTTTAGCATATGCATAAGTCCCCCACTCTGTGGTGAACGTTGTCTTGTGTTGGTCCTCCTCTTTTACTCGAATCTGGTTGTAGCCCGAAAAACCATCCAACATTGAAAATATTTCAGAGCTAGCAACAGTTTGCAGAATTACTTCCATTAAAGGTAGGGGGTAATGATCCTTTAAGGATGCTCTATTTAAATCTCGGAAGTCTACGCACAAGCGTATATCCCCATTTTTCTTTCGGACTAGCACCAGGTTTGACACCCAAGTGTTGTGTTTGATCAGGAACACTATTCGCAATGCAATCAACTTATTCAACTCCTGTGACATAAGAGACTCTATCTTTGGGTTAACGAGTATTTGCCTTTGACGAACTAGTTTCGCCCCTTCTGACAACTCAATTGTATGCTCGATGATTCCGGGATCGTATCCCTTAAGATCATCATATGACCAGGAAACTACACTCGAGTATTCCTCGTAGAAGTGTCTTAGTCTGTCTTTATTCTTTTCCGACACTTCTTTCCCAAATTTGAGCCTCTTATCTTCCCCGATATGCAAATCGGTGTAATCACCTTTGTCGGCCACGAGTTTCCTTTTGTGTCTTGTTGCATCATCAGAATAGAATAGGCTTTTCAGAGTGACTAGGCCACTCGAGAGCTTGTTGGATTTCAGCTGGATGATTTGATCTCCATAAGCTTCGACAATCTTCGGTTGTAGCTGATCGATGAATTCTCCAGATAACTAGAGGAATGATGCAATATGAGCATCACTATCAAACACTTGTGAATCTTGATTGTTATCTGGGACAATGGGTCTTACAATTACCTTCACCACATGTTTATTTCTCAATAATTTGAAGGCCGACTCGAACTGAGCCCCAATAGTCACCATCCTGTCAGCTTCGGAATTCATCTCCCTTAGAATAGCCTAAATATTGAATGCCTCAAAGTTGTCAATCAGATCCCAGATCCTATGTCGATAGGATCGCATATGGATATTCTTTGCAGTAGAAGTTTTATGGATTTGGCTGACCACCAGCTCTGAATCTCTGAAGACACTTATCTGCTTTGCACCCATTTGTTCCACAAAGCTTAAACCATGGACGAAACCTTCATATTCAACTTCATTTTTTGAACACACAAACTAGAAGTGGTAAGACCTCAAAGTCTTTTTGTCGAACGGGGATATGAAACAGATCCCCACTCCAGCTCCTATTCTACATCTGGCTCCATCAAAGTATAACATCCATATTTCTGAAGATTCTTCACCTTCAAGTTCTTTAGTGACTTTGGGCATGATCTGCCCCTCTTCATGTATAACATAGGTTATGAGGCCAATTGCATGGTAATTCCTAGAAGGGTCTGTATCAATGAACTCTTTCAACAAGTTTTCTTCATCTTCTATCCGAGAGCTAGTAGCCTCCTCTTCTTCAAGAAATTCCACATTGAACCTTTCTTCCTGAGAGATTGAAGTGTGTGGTGCTTCAAAATTGAGTAGAGCCTCGTCGACAACATGTTCAGAATGTAGAGTTTTTGACAATAGTTTCATCTTAGCCCCATTCTAGTCCTCAAAATCAGGTGTGACCAGTCTAGTGCTAGATATCCTTCGACATTTGTTGTGAACTCCCAGGATAAACAAATCCTGAATAGAGGAGGGATATCAATGAGTACGGTATCCTGGTTTACAGTGATACTAGGGCAGGCAAACAAAGTCATAGAAAATCCCTTGATTACCCCAACGGTATCAACCTTATTTCCATCTAGCTGCATGACTTCTTTGTTCAGAGGCTCATATTTTAAACCCAAAGCATCAGCTAGTTGCTTTGGCATGACAATGGTGCTAGCACCAGAGTCAATCATATAGTTATGTAACAGCTTGTCACCAATAATCAATGTTATAAAGAAAGGCTTAGCTTTAAGCTTACTTTCCTTTCCGGACTCGAGCTTCTCCTTTGGTTGAATTGTTAGCACTTTATCCAGGTCGAGCCTTGATACTTTCTCTTCATTAGATTGAGTAGGAACCTTCACATCCTCTTGTCCTGACAATGCTTTTTGTAGCAGCACCTTCTGTTCCGGAATAGCCAAGATGTCCCACAGAGAAGCGTTGGCAGATGACTTCTTCAATTGTTCCACCATGTTGAATTGTGCTTTCGACTGGTGAGTCATGATTGCTTACTCTTTAGGTTTTGCAGTCATCATTGGTTTTGCGGCCGGTACGTCCGGCAATTTAGCAACAACAGGAGTGATCAATGGAGCCTTCACCTTCTATGGAAGTGGACTCGAAGATCTTGTATTCGTCGTCTTCGACTATGGAGGGATGGGCAATAGGCCTGCTGCTGGGCTAGGCATCAATTGCAATGAAGCATTAGTAGGCAAGCCTAAGAATTCTTAGGTGAATTTACGCTTAGAATGCGTATTGTAGTCAGATTGCACTTGGGGTACTTTATCTATAGGGATGTCATTCGGAAATGTTGACTCTTCTCCTTCCATCCAAGAAAAGAGAGCCTGATCTGGAATAATGTCTCAATCTTGCCAGATGGACATCCCCTGCATTTGAGCGGCGAGGACTGTATTGTCCATTTGTTGAGAGGCATAGGTGGGTTGCCAGAAATGGATGTGTCGCCCTGGCTACATTGATCCGTGATTTGTTGTTGCAAATTTCCTTAAGGGAAATTTCATGGCATATGTGCATCATTGCAAGGAAAACACCATGAGTTGGCGTCTTCAACCAAATTGTTTTGTCCCGCCACCAGCTCCTTATTTGAAATAGGATGGACAACCTACATCGGCAGGGTTACCAAAACCATTTGGTTACTTGGCTGAGCCGCGGTATTCCCACGTGACCTATCCTCCCATTGATTTGATTGGTACGAAGGTTTTATGCCTTGGTAATTTTGGTATGTTGGCTTTTGATAGCTATATTGCTGTTTCTTTAAAGTGGTCAACTCATTAGTCATGGCCCGCATTTTTTCTCTCATCTCGTTCATCTCAACGGCCATGGGATTAGGCACAAGAGCTACCACAGGAGCTGCCATTGGGGCCATGCTCAGAACACTTTCTGGATAGATGTACATAGATTGGGGAGGAGCCGTAGGTGCGCTAGTGGAAGGAACTTCGGCCTCTGTAGCGTTGCACTCGGGAAACAATGGCATGATGGATCTCAGTGCTAACTTTCCTGCAGTGACAGCCAAAGCATAAGCATCAGGAAGATTTTATCTGCCCAGAGCTTGCAACATCATGGAGATATCGACATTGATCGACTTTAGGTAGAACATAAAATCTAGATTCGGAGGTGGTTTGCTGCCAATGGGCACTCTCTACCCGATCGAATGGAACCTTGCATTGAAATCAGGAAGAGCTTCATGAGGAGCTCACTTTATGTTTTCCAGTTGATGGTATAGTGACGATCTATCACCAACATTGGAGAAATGCTCATAAAATGGGGTTCCGAGTTGGTCCCAAGTAGCAATAGTACTAGCTTGTAAAGTCTTGTACCACTTTAGCACCTTTCCTCGGAAGGAGGCGGCCAACAATCTAAGGGCTACATTTTGGCTCAATACACCATGCACCAGACATACATCTACTACATCTTGCAGATGTTCTGTTGGTGTCTTTGATTCATCCCAAGAATATTTAGGGATAGCTTTTAGAGCTGAAATAGGAATGGGGGCACATACTACAAGAGGCACAGGTGCTACTAATGGACTACCGGAGTCCTAGGTTACATAATTCCTAGCAGCCATGGGTACAAGCGGAGTAGGTGACGGTGGAGAAGGAGGAGACAGAGGAGGAAAAGGGCTACCTCGACGACCTCTCGGGTGCACAAAAACTAAAGGCGGTATGAGTTGGCTAGGGACTCTTGCAGTCTGGGACCTAGTTACAGGCTGATGTCTCATACACACTTATAAAAATCAGGCAAATGTTCTAGTTCGCTGTCCCACCAGGCGTGCCAAAAAAGAACTGTTGATGCAAAATTTTGCATGTAGCAGTAGTCTTATGGGAAACTTAGCTATTGGGGGACATTACGCACTAGCTAAGTGATCTCTAGGATTTTATCGAAGCCAGTTCTTTGTTCAGTGGGGAGAAAAGGGTTAGAAAGATAGCGAGAAGGTAAAGACTACACTACAGGCGATGCACCAAGATCATAGACGAATTTCAACAAAGCACAGTGCAAAATGCAAAGGCCCAAACCACCAAAATACTATTAACTAAGTTATTTTTCTCAAAAGCATTTATCATGTAAAAAATACCCTCTAATTTGCATAATATAATTAGCATAACTTTATCTAACACAAAGGAGTCAAAGAAACATGATCTGTATTCATTGAGCTATGAGTGGTTATAGAAACTGAAGAACATACATTCGTACAAAAAGAAGATAACAACATAGATCAATAGTTCTAACAAATGCTTGAAAATAGAAAGGCTGAATTTATTTGGCACAGTTTGAAGTCTTCGAATTAAATGAAACTATTACAAAAGGCTTTCTTCCCATTGCTCGGGAGTTTTTTGCAAACTTAATCAATAACCTAAATAAAAGAAAAATGGTTGTATTTATTGGCGAGTCCACCGCCTGAAGATGCATCAAAAGAAGAGCAAACCATGCGTAGAGACCGACGGCCCAGATCATCATGAGCCACCACAACAACCATCGATCGGTTAGCAGCATGCCAATGAAGCCACGATAGGAAATGGAAATCCAAGTAGTAGCAGGAACGAACACATGACACCACAAGAGAAAATGCAGCAGCAGGCGAGTATAACAGGCGCAGTAGCAATTCCAAGGTAACTGGTGTGGAAAAAATTGCCACGTGTCACCTAAACGGCGCCCGGCAAAAAGTCAAAAAGATGCCCAACAGAAAGCCTCGAGACGGAGCCACGTGGAGTGCTACGAGAAAAAGAAAGTACAAGGTGGGCCCAGCTTGGAAAGCAGCCAAAGAGAGCCATGCGGCATGTAGATGGAGGCTACTGAAAAGTGAAGCAAAAGGAAAGTGAAAAGTTTCATGAGGAATCCACGTGGAATGCTCTGAGGGTAGTGAGCATTTGTAAACTAAGGCACAGCCGCAAGGTAAATATAAAATTGCAAAGGCTTTGGCAGTTTTTGTTGAACACTACCCAAGGAAAATAAAGGGTTGAACCATAAATCACAACAACCCCCTCATAAAATTACAACGTCTGGAAGACTTACACATTCACACTAACCGATTTCCCCAACTTACGTGAACATAAGAAATCATAATTTAAATAAGCAATTCAGGTGAGAAATAAAACTACTATTAGGATTCCTAAATCCAATTTCCATTTCAAGAAAATACAATAATTCATTGTTCACAGTAATCTAATTTATTACCATTTCATTTATAATCAACAAAGAAATTAAATCTAATATTTAATTCAATTTCCCAATAACTTCAAAATAAAAATCAATTTCCTCTTTTTAAACATTTCATTTTAAAATTATTTGATTCATGCATTTGCATGCACCTAATAAATTATTCATTTAAATAAATATATTTATATATATATATATATATAATTATGCATACATGAATATATTATTTAAATTTCTTAAAATTAAATTAAAATTTTTTCAACACAATATAAAATATATATAACTATATATATATATATACACATATATATACATAAATATATATATATATATATATTTATATAAATACTTATGCATATACATGCATAATATATATATATTATATATTTAAAATCCATTTATTAGAAATCGCATAAAACTAAAATCAAATTTTATTATGGGTGGACGAAACAGGGTTTGGCAGCCATTATAGAGGTTGTGCCTGGCACATAGTCGGCTACTACACAACCGACTCCCCACTAAGGGTGCGGCCTATGAAGTCAACGTTGTTGCCTTCACAGCCCACCTCCCCCATGGGGGTGGTGGTTGTGGGGGATTCCCAAGTGTTCCCCCCCATTACACTTATAAACATAAGATTTTTAATGACTTTAAAAGAAGCATTTAAACATATCGAAATTCATCGTACAATTTTTTCGTTTGGAATTTTTCAAAAGAAATTTTCTCTTATAGGAACTTTAAAAATATTTACTTGCATATATTTATATATATGTGTGTGTGTGTGTGTGTGTGTGTGTGTGTATGTATGTGTGTGTGTGTGTGTGTGTGTGTGTGTGTGTGTGTGTGTGTGTGTATATATGTATGTATGTATATATATGTATATCAAAATATATCCAAAATGATTGCTCAAATTGAGTAATTTTAACAAAAACATTTACAGGAAATATCTCCGAAATTTTCCAAAAAAGCCAATTTTACAAAAATAATCTACAAAAGGATGTTTTCAAATTTTACCAGAGGATTGCAATTTTCCCAGCCAAATAAATAAATTGGAATAAATACAATATTATTCTACAGGAAGATCTTTTCCCATACAAATAAGATTTTCCATAAATTTTGACAAGAAGATTTTAAATCCATTCCTAAAGAGATTTTCCAAATCTTCTATTGTTTTCCTTCTGCGATTTTTTTTTTTTTTAAAATTCCTAAAGAGGTTTCCAAATTTCTCTATAAAATCTTTCTGCGAATTCTATTTTTTAAAAATCAATTTCTACAAAAGCTCTAAATCTTTTATGGAAATTTTCCAAACACGACAATCTTTCAAATTTTCAACATATATTAAAGCTACTAAATAAATATAATATTCTTCTTTGCACAGACAATCTTTCCAATTTGCATATAAATAAAAAAAATTAAAGAAAATGTTTACAGATTCTTGAGGAAATGATGTTCGAAGTAGAGGTTCACCTTCAGATTCCAATTTACCAAAGCTTCTTCCAAATTATCTACTTTTCCATAAAGATGAAAACAAAACCGGAGCCAAAATTTCTCGAGAACTTCCTTCCCAATTTTCCACAACAATTTTCAACAACCTCTCCCAAAATATCTTTTCTCATTGTCGTGAAGTAGCCTCTTTCCTCTTTCAATTAATGCAATTATTCTCTCCGAGAATTAATTCCCAACAACAGTGTTTAATTTTTCTAACACATGTCACAAATAAAATATCTTTCCAACCAAATCACAGGTATTTCCTCTAAAATATTTACAAGATATTTATGCATTTAATAATTCAAAATCACGTATTAATTTCTAATTAAATTTAATATAAATAATTTAATCACTTTATAAAATAGATTTAATCTCAAAGATTAAATCACTTTACAAAATAAATTTAATTTAATTAATTAAATCAAATATAAAGCTTCTAACAACATTAATCAAGATTAATTAACTAATAACTTAAAAACATCCTAAGCATTAATTTCCCATTGAACATACCTTGCAAAACAGATAAACAACAAGGAAAACGAGGAAAACATGACAACTTAGCATGACCAAAACAAAGACCGATGACACACTGTGACTAGGGTTGTGGTTTGACAAGGAAACCCTATTACTATATCCCAATCAGTTATACCGTTGGGCAATGGACACGCTCAAACTTGTGAATCCAGGTGGAGTCAATGCCATGTACCTGAAATCCTGCAATCAAAAAAATGCCATACATGTATATCGTTCATGAACAATCACATCGTGAAGAGAAAATAGCATAATTGCAGGGTGCTCACAAGTGAGTCATGCAATCCCATTCCCTTCACCAATACAATGTCATATCAAAACTGACAAAAATAAAACATCAAATAACTATAGATGAACATATATCAATATCAACTCAAATAATCAACTATGATAACTAGAAAGCATGTCATAATCCATAAACATTCATAAAGTGTACCATCACATCTAAATATAAAAACCATCATTGCTTCGGTGTCAGTGATCAAATAACAACAACATAGTATCATAGTCTATCAAATTAAAAGCATTGTCTAAAAATATAAGCAAATCGGAGGGGTGCTACATTGTCTATTATCATGGGTCTAAGAATTCCCAAGAGACATCTAGATAGGGGAAAGAAATATCAATAAATTATAGGATATGGTGCTCATGGATTAGTTTCAAGGCAACACATTTGGTATTAGTCAACATGTAAATTTCAATAAGGTTATGTAATTTATTATATTTCCTTTACAAAACAAAGATTAAATATATTCATCTAGTATGAATAAAAATTAAAGTAAATAATTGTATGTAATGAAATTGTAGGATCAAATTATTCATCTTATGTTTATTTCCCCTTCAAATCTTCATGATGCAGCCTTGTCAAGTCCATATGCACATAACTTGTAAAGAAAAAGTAGATATATTACATGTATTTATTTTTCCTTATATGAATGGAAATCTTAAAATTCACATCTTACGATGAACAGGTGGATGTTGGACCTTAACATTAGGACACATTGGTTGAGTGGTTGTAAGACAAGTTTTACTAAGGTAAGTTTTATTATTTTTAATCATTATGTTTGTATATAATGTTAGGCAGATTTTAGTAAAATAACATTACTTTTATTTTAGTTGATGACATCAATTCAAAATCCTCCTAATAATCATGGCATAATGGAGGTAGACATTATTGTGGTATTTTTGTCTTCAATGCCTTTGATAAACGTATGAACTAGATTAGTAAATTTAGTTTTCTATTTCTTATTTTACCCCACATCTATTAGTGTAAATTTAAATGGTATTCATCTTTAGTCTATTTTTTTATTAATGCTTTTTATAGGGGGTCACAACTCTAATTTGTGCACTTGCCCCTCATATGGATGAAGAAAAGCAATGAGTTATTGAGATAGATTATTAACTTATGGCGATCATTCACTTAAATTTCATTGTATATTTAATTTGTATATTTTTAATTGTATTAGGTGGACATCCAAAAAATTGAGAGAGTAGGTCAAGTTAGAAAATGTGAAAGAAATAGACATCAATCAACTCTCCATCTTCTTGATAGATAAATAGTTGTTGACTCTTGCATCATAGTCCATAGGATTGACTGTATTATGAAATTTTTGTATGTCTATATCAATTTCTTGTACATATTATTTTTTGTATCAATATATAACTTTTTATGTCTTTATAGCTTTGTTGTATGCCTATATGGCTTTCTTGTACATGTATTTTTTTATCAACATATAATATTTTATGCCTATATGGACTTATTTTACAAATATTTTTTTTAATGAAATATAATATGGAATTCATATATGAATTTGTTTAATAATTGATAGTATTCATGAGATTATGTATACATGTTATATGCCTATTGTCGGCCTCCTACAATGATTTAATAACTAAGCCTTTATAGCCATGATTCAGAGATTGGACATCTAACTTGAATAGCCATTTTAACCATCATGAAGGTGCATTTAAATTGTCAACCCAAGGACGTGAACTTGAAATAGGTCAACACAGTATGTGCACTAGGAACTCAAAGTAGTCATCTTCATTATACAACTAAGAAAGATCCAACACTGAAAGTAAATTACATGAAAAGGAAAAAAGTAAATGTTGAACATCACTCAACAATTAAACTAAGTTGGACATGCATGATAGGAATGAAAATATGAGCAACAAACAAGAAACTAATCTATTCGCTTTGGCTGGAGGAACAAACATAATGAAATTCTAGTGGTTGTAGGAACAATTAGTGCTAGATTCTTAACTAAGTACTAAACAAAAAGTAATAACTAATCTAGCTAGACTAAAGGATGGATGACTCAC
This sequence comes from Sequoiadendron giganteum, assembly GCA_007115665.2. Classification (NCBI taxonomy): domain Eukaryota; kingdom Viridiplantae; phylum Streptophyta; class Pinopsida; order Cupressales; family Cupressaceae; genus Sequoiadendron; species Sequoiadendron giganteum. The sequence continues at coordinate 946,006,659 of CM021100.1, read as the reverse complement.
CAAGTGGCCCCCCTTGGATGAGTATTCTTTAAAACTAATATAAACTCAAATGCTCAACTCAAAGTTTCATCTTATTCATTGGGAAATGCAAGTACAAAAGAGTAGCTTGTCTAGAAATGCTAGTATATTATCAGATCGTACAACATCAATAACTCAGCAACCCCCGAAGAAGGAGGATCTAAACCTTATTTATACTATCAACTAAACAAGGCAGTCAACTCTCACTAACTGAGAGGATGCCATTTAGGGAAAATAGAGAAAATAATAGAAGGTTGGTTACACATGTAGGGAATCCGATCAGACATGCATGTCCAAACGTAGAATCAATGCTACAGTAATGCTCACATCTACTCAACATCATGAAAGACCAATACAAGGCAGTTACATGTGGCTGACATGGGGAATCTCCTATCGTCGTCCTTCAGTTGACCCTTGAATGATTCCTCTGCATGACCAGCTGGTGGTTGTATTTCTCAATTGAGTATCCTCAAGTATGTATGCATGGCAATGTTAGTACCCATAATAATTGCACATCTATAACCACCTTAAAGAACATTAATTAATCACATGCAAAATTAATATAGATAGTCCACATAATAGGCTAATGTTATTAAAACTAGAAGAAATAGAATTAAACCCAATTTATATGGTTTGAGGGAAACTCTACAAAAATATCAGCATTTAATATCAAATTCCATGTCAAATTTAGCAAATAAACTATAGATTCTACCCAAAATTGGACCAAAAACTAGGATCATCACTCCCCCCAATGTAACATTTTTTTGGTCCTCTAGCAGGGGAAGAGTTGCTTTTTTATTTGGTCAAAGCTCTTAAATTTGCAACTGATAATTGTCCAATATCAATGTCTATTGAACACGAGTCAGGGTCCTAGTAGAATCCTCCCAATTTTTCAAGTCTTCTCCATCTTTTATTTTCTTCATCAATTTCAGAGCGGTAGAATTTGAAGTTTGGCACAGGCCACATGAGGATAGGTGGCTGAAAAGTCAAGGGAAGCCACTATCATCCCTTTGTTCTCCCAAGATGAATGTACCTTTCAATCCTTTTTATTGTTGTAGCATAGTTCTAGATGGAATGAGGTTCAACATCTTTCAGCTCATCAGTTAAAGTGTTCCATGTCTGTGATAGATATTCTTTCATGGTGTCCTCTTTTTCTATCGCCTTTACCTCATATTCACTATAAACTACCTCAATCCAAGGCATAATTTTGTTAGCATAACTAGGCCTGAAAAGCATTTTGTGCCATTCTCTATAAACATCCTTAGGGTTTCTTGATTCTTCTCTAATGGCCAAGCGGATATTGGATTCCCTCTTCCTATAAGCATTATACTGCTCTCCCCAACTAATCCCATTTTACACCCAAGAAATGAATGATCTCAATTGGATATCTCCAACATACAACAGCAAATTCCAATCTTGGTCTTGAGTTACAAGAAAAAAAATGTAAATAAAATTCACACAACAAATTCTTCATTTCAGGGGAGGCAATCCTATAAGAATTGAAGAATTCAGTGGGAGTCTCAATAAAGGGATTCAAACTTGAGATATTTCTTGACAACTTAAATGAGAGATATTTTTACTTCAGGTGCAGAGCATAAACCCTTGGAGGGGTTTTCTATTCAAAAATATGTGGTACTAGTGTTGCAATGTTGTCCACTCTCTCCTTTACAGAGGCAATCTCCTCATTATTTTCTTCAATCATTTCATCCCTCTTTTGAATTTCCTTTTTCAATCTTTTATTTTCCTTTTTCCATTCTTCCTCCCTCCTTTGTATCTCTCCCCATAAATTCAAAAAATTTGTATGTATTGAAAAAATAGGAGGGTTATGAATTCCTACCAGGATTTTTATCGATGGTTGCTTCCCATATAGTACCATTTGCATAGATTTAGGTTGTCCAAATAGCTCAAGCTATAGAGGTAAAATTTCTTCTCCTACTTCTTGTTGTAGGGCCTTTTGTTCTTGTTCTTGTAGTTGTTGCAAGAACTCCTGATCTAATTCTTGGTCTTGTTGCAGGAAATCTTGGCTTTCTTCATGCTTTCAAATTTCAACTTCCTCTGCAACGGCAACAAAATCTGCTAGGGTCACTTTTGCTGCCTCTTTGAATATATTCTTTTCTTTGAAATTTTCTTGCCCCATTGGGGCTTTTGTGCTCTTATGTGATGTCCCTCCATGCTTAGGTTTTTTCTGCAAAGGCATATCAACAACTGGTTTTGATTTCTTAAGAGGGATCTCACATTTTCCTTTGGCTATAGGATGAATATGTTGGAAATATGTGCCTCAATCTTGTTGCCCATTCATCGGTGTAACCTGAGCTGTCAACACAAGTCCCCTAACTCTTGGCAATGATAGAAATTTGGCTGAAGCACTTGGTCAGTGTAACTTGTTCTTTCATGATGAGTGCTCACTATTGGCAGTTTGTTTCTATTGGTGGAACCTGATAGGTAGTCACAACGATAGAATGATAAACTTGTATCGGTGTGACTTGGAGTTGTCGGTGGAACTCTTCACTGGGCTACGTCAATGAACCGATGGTAGATGGAAGTGACTCAGATTTCAATGATTGTGGGGACTATAGCAGAAGTATCAGTGTGACTTGGGTTCATCGATGGACCGATGCTTGTTAAAGGTGATCTTGATCTTGGGTTGGGATGAGATTAATCCAATAGTGCTCATTTTATTCTAGGCTCCTTTGTGGTGAGGACCAATGAAATCTTATGAAGCGGGAAAAATTGCCTGAGCAGTTGACACTTGGCAGCTTGATCAATGATGTTTAGTAGTCTCGTGCCTTGTGTGGTGGGTCTCGAGTGACTCATGTAGGGTGTGCCAGCTTTGTGTACATGTCATTGTTTTAGGGAAACTTATCAGGAATATTGTAGATTCTTTTCTGATTCCCTAAAAGTGCACTAACAGTGTATGCGTGTCTTGGTGGGTCTTGGCCATGGCAAGCAGTATATGAAGGGAAAATTATCAGAGGTCGTTTGGTCGCCTAGGCAGTTTTTGACGGTTTGTCTACTACTGAAGTTGAACCGAATCGACTTCTTGGAGCAATGGCCAAAGCGATGGACGAATAGGGTTACAACATGTGGTGCAATATTATTCATTGATTTTACATCACTGTTGTAAATCAACACTGATTGGCCGAAAGATATATTCTTTGGTAGTGATTAATTACGGTGGTTGGTAGAGTGCAGTTCAAGGCACATCTCTGTAATCCAATTCAATGATGGGTGGCTCGATGTGATATGTAGGGAAGTGTTCCTAGAGAGTGGTGGAAGCTTGTCGATGGGGTAATTAATACCCTAATGGTTATTGGTTGGATTAAGGGTAGAGAGGCAGAGGTTGATCAAGATGTGAAATTTGATCGATTAGAGTGTGTGTGTTCAAGTGGTATGCAAAAAGCATTGTAACCATGAACACTAAGACACATAGAACTGAGAAGATGTGAACCTGAGAGGCCGTGAGGTTGTGTCGGTCGAAAGGCTGACTGTGTGTGTGGGCTAGTGAAATGAAATGAATCTTCATTGTATGTCGTGTGAGGACATTACAATAATGTAAGGTTTCAGATCTATGTTGTTTCTTGTATTTTGCATATGAACAAGATGTAACTCTTGTAAAGGCCATGAGCCTGAGATTGTATTAAATTTGTTTGTTGTTGAATAATACAATGGCTTGATCTTTTGGAGGGTGGGGTTTTTTACCCGAAAGGGTTTTCCCCAAGTAAATCTATGCGTTCATATGTTTGTCTTGCAAGCTTATTGATTCTATAGTTTTGAATTTGTACATGGTGTTGAATCTAGCTTAGTCTGCATGTACTTTTCTCAAAAGGGTAAATGTGGGAAATCACTGTGCCTATTTCTCCTTTATGGCATAGTAGTTTGTGTCTTTGAGGTTATTTGAAGAAATGAAAATCACCAAAGGCACTATTCTTGTTAGATTTTTTGTTCTAAGATGACCCCCCGATTTTCCCAACAGAATAGTGTCAACCTTTCTCTTCTCAGGACTTGGCACCTCTCTTTCCATAGGCTATGTTTTGGCTTTTCCTTTTCCTGCCTTTGCCTCCTTCTTCTATGCCCTAGTTCTTATTAGGGTGTAAAGTGGAACATCATCATCTTCATAATCTGATGAAAAACTTTATTTTTCAGAGTGCTATGTTTCAGAGGAACTAATGTCTATGGTACCTTCTGTTGTAGGAGGATTCATACTAGAGCCAACACTAGAGGTTGAAACACCAGGGGTGGCTTGAGGCATACTTAATCTTCTACTAGACCTACGAGGTTGAATTAAATCCCTAGATTGTAGTTGCTTAGGTCTAAATTGATCAACATTTATGAATTCCTCTCAGGTCATTCGAGTGCTACATCATGCAGAGATTTTTCAACCAAAAATTTAATCGAGCAATGGTGGGAAAAAAAATTGTCCCTAACTTTTTGATTTTTAGTTGCCATGATGGAGAGAAGGTTGTATAAGATGTTGGGAACATTCATCCTCCTCCCGTGCCTCATGTGACTCAAAATTTTGAAATGTACTAGATGTAGGTTTGATAATTGACCTTCACAAGTGATGTACCTGATAATGTGGATGGTTGCCTACTTCTATGCCTTGAGAAAAGAGGTTATTTTGGCAACCTATTTGTCTACACTGATTAGAGGGTCACCATGTATTATGAATACGACCCTAGTTGACCTGGCATCTCTAAAAATAGGGTAATGCTCATAGTCAGTAGGTAATCCTGTAACTTCTCCAATTCTTTCCTCAGTTTCCACAACCTCCAGCCCTTTTACTATGGCTTTTCCTTCAAAAAGTGTCTGGGAAAACTATAGTGAAATTCCTTAATCAAAACCATCCAGCTCTAGGAAGTAGTCCAACCAGCCACAGTTTCTAAATTCGGCTAGGCACTGTGCATCCTGCAATAAGGAATCATGAACCAAGGTCTCATTTCAAATTATTCTACCTTCCATTGTCTACAATCAACTGTCACTCTACAAAATTCCCTTCCTGTAATTCTCATTTGAAAACAAATTCATTTTTGCAACACTTGCTAGTTGAATTGTCCTGCACCAATGTCGATTGAATTTCCATTCTCTTTCTTCTTCTTTTTTACCTTTTACCACTTGCAATTCAAGATTACGATGGGGTCAATAATGGAAAAAAGGGGTAATAAAAGGGAGTTATGATGAAAATAAATGGAATTCGCAATTTAGTGTCACATCACATATGCGAGCCATCCTTCACTTCAAATTTTAAATCAGCTCAACTAGATTTATTGATGTAGACAAGCATGGACTAACATGTGGGAAATGTACCTGCATCTTTCCTTTCCCCCCAACCTAAGTTTGGACATTGTCCACACATGTGAGATGGGAGTAGTGATTTGATAGGGAGGTATAAAAATTATGTGAATGTCCATACTAACGTACAACAATTAAATGAATGCACTAAAAATATAATTAAGAGGGAAATCAATGCACACATACCTGAATGTGTGGAGGATACATTGCAAAGATCACGAAGAAATTACCATTCACCTTTTTAGGAAATAAATTAAGAAATTAATGATGATGAAGTGGAATGATGTGAGGTGAAATGAAGTGATGGAAGAGAGAGAAAGGTGGTGATGGATAGGCAGATGGGCAGATGGGTGAAGAAATGGACTTCAACAAAAGTAGAATTCTTTATTATGATGAGTACTTACCTTAATTATCCAGAAGGAGGGACACTAGGTCCACTTCCTTTGGCTACATGAACCTCAGGTGTTGCATGTTGGATGAATTATTGCAAGAACTCTTCTTTGGAAGCTGGCTTGTGATACAATCTGAGATAATGATCACTGACTAGTAACTTGAATTTGACAGGGTCAATGGTGGTGATCTAGATAGCTCCATTGGGAAAGACCTCAGCAACTTCATATGGTCCTAGCCACCTTGTCTGCATTTTTCCTACATTGTCCTAATATCGTGAGTGATAAAGCAATGCCTAATCACCTAGCTGAAATTTCTTCTCTTTGATAAATTTCTCAGGCCATTTGATTCTTTGATTCTACATGACCTCAATGTGGTGTAAGGTTTTCTTCCTCATATCATCTAAAGCATTCAGTTGCATTCTTTTTTTTTTTTTGGCCTTAGAAATATCCATCCCTAAGTCTACTGTAGTTCTAAAAGTCTTGTGCTCAAATTCAATGGGCATCATGGTTGTCTTCCCATATAGTAGCTCAAATGGAGTGAAGCCTGTAGTTGTTTTTCAGGTGGTTCTGTAGGCCCAAACTGCTTCTGATAATCTGTTTGCCTAATCATTTCTGTGAATAGCCACTATTTTGGTTAGAATGGCTTCAATTTCTTTATTAGTCACCTAATATAGCATAAGGGTGATAAGGAGTAGACTTGTTTTTCCTTATCTCTTGCATGCTTCATGGCCTTGACTTCTACCCACTTTGTTACATAATTAGTGCATACCAAGATATAAGACTTACCATTTGATGGGGGATTAATGGGTCCCACAAAATCCAATCCTCACTTGTCAAAGGGAGTGACTACTACTTGGGGATAAAGTGGCATCTGATTTGATTTGATTTCCTGGCCCATTCTTTGGCACCTATCACATTTCCCTATATATCTTCCTACATCCTTGTGGAGTGTAGGCCAATAGTATCTTGTGTTCAAAATCTTCCTTGATGTCCTTTTGGCTACAAAATGTCGTCCACAGGGTTCATCATGAAATTCATGCAAAATTCCATATGTCTCATCTTCCCTCACACATCTTCTCATAACATGATCTAGTCCAGTATAAAACAAGCATCCAACAATCCATGAAAAAGGAAAATATTTTTCAATGAGCACTCTTCTCTCTTTTGGAGAGAAGTGAGGAGGAACTCTCCCTATCACTAGGTAATTAGCTATGTTAGCATACCAGGGTGTGTGCACAGTAATGGAAAATAGATTCTCATCAGGAAAGGAGTCATCTATGGCTTGATTGTCTTTTGATGTGGCCAGTCTTGAAATAAAATATGTGACAACATTGGCCTTTCTTGGTTTTTCCACAATGGTTATGTCAAACTCTGACATCAAAAATAACCACTTGGCTAACCTTCCTGAGATCAGGGGTTTATTCATGATATATCTAATGGTTGCATGATTGGTGTACACAAAGATCTAATAGCCTATTATGTAGTGCCTGAATTTGTGCAGGGTGTAGATCACTACCAACATTTCTTTTTTGGCTACTATATAGTTGAATTCAGCTCCTTGTAAGTTTTTGCTGACAAAATAAATGGCATTTTCAATGGCTCCTTTCTTCTATCCTAAGATTTCTCCTATAGCATAGTATGATCCATCAATATGGATATGAAAATGAATTTCCCAATTAGGTCCCTTAAGTACAAGAGCATGAGTCAAAGTTGCTTTCAAGTCAGCAAATGCCTTGTCACGACCTTTTTTCAATTGGAACTCAACATCTTTAGTCAGGAGACTATACAATGGTGCTACTATTTTGCTGAAGTATTTGATGAAATGCCTATAATATCCTGCATGTCCCAAGAAACTCCTAACATCCTTTTGTTTTGCAAGTGTAGGCAGATTATTAATTACCTCATTTTTTGCAAGATCTAAATGAATTCGTTGGTGGTAAATGTAGTGGCCAAGAAATACACCTTCCTACACCATCATGAAGCACTTCTCACTATTTAAAGATATATTTTGGTCGTCACATCTCTATAGGACTTTCCTGAGATTTTCCAATGCTTCATCAAAATAAGCACCATAGGTGGTAAAGTCATCCATATAGATTTCCATGCAGTCAAAGGAGATGTCTGAAAATATGTTGATGACTACTCTCTAAAAAGTTACAAGTGCATTGCATAAACCAAAGGGAAGTACTGAATAGGCATATGTCCCCTATGGACATGTGAAGGTTGTATTCTCCTGGTCCTCAAGTGCAATTTGGATCTGATTGTAGCCACTGAATCCATCTAGAAAAGATAAGTACTACTTTCCTTCAATTTAGTCCAGCATTTGATCTACAAAAGGAAAGGGAAAATGGTTTTTCTTTGTAGCAACATTTAGTTCCCTATAGTCAACAAAAACCTCATCATTTTCCTCCCTTATTGTGCATAATCACCAATGGAGACACCCACTAGTTGTCTGAAATGGGATAGATAAATCCTACATCTAGCAACTTTTGCAACTCTGTTTTGACAATTTCTCTCAATACAGGGTTGATTCTTCTTTATGGCTGCCTTACCGATTGAAAATAATCTTTGATATATATCCTATGGGTGCAAATATTAGGGTCTAGTCCTTTCATATCATGATAATCCCATACAAATGCATTTTGGTGGGCCTTTAGCAAATTTTCCAATGTTTGTTGTTTGTCTCCCAGTTTGCTATTAATATTAAAATATTTTCCTTCGAACACCTGTACTTGAGTAGCTAACTCTATCATAGTTGTTTCATTAATGCATGGTACCTTAAGTTCATATGGAAACATTGTGTGGAACATACCTATTGCTGCAAGAATTTTTTCTACTAGAAGAGTGGATGCAGGAAGTTTGTTTGCACAAATAGTGGCTACATGAAGATCATGTAGAGCAAGAAGAAGTGTCTTCAGGGGATCAACAGAACTAGACACATGAGAGGGTGGTACCTCCTCTACCTCACAATGGTTCTTAATTATATTAGATAACACTTCATCTTCATCTTGAAGCTATGGGAGAGGAATTCTACCTAACATCATAAGTTTCATCACGAAGTTAACTTCCTCAGCCTCTTCACCTACATGTGGCCATAAAATATTATCCTCATCATGGGATGGTTGAGCAAGAGGATAAAGAATAAGATTTTTGGTGTTCCTGTCATCAGAAATGGTCATGTCACCTAACTGACATCCAATATAAGTGTCTTTTATTGTTAACCATGGCCTTCCAAGGATAATAGGATATCTGCCTAGTCTAGCTTTAAGAGAAAGAATCATGACGTCGACTGGATACTCCCAAGACTCTAGAATCACCACAAGGTCCTCTACTATGCCATCAATTTTAATAGTGGAACTATCAGCAAGTTGTAGGATAGTAGGAGTGGACCGCATACTTACAATTTTTATTTGTTGTAGGATGTCTTTAGTCATCATATTTATTGTTGCACCTAAATCAATCAAAGCATTCTTTATGTGTATCTCATTTATAATAACTTCAACCACATGACTACCTCGATCATTATACTTGGGGATAGTTACTTTTCCAAGCATGATGTAAGCTAGTTGTCCCACTACATGAATTGTAGTTGGGTCTTTCTTTTTCCCGTCCAGCTTCTTGAGGCATACCTCTTTGATTTCTTTTCTATATATAGGAACATCATTTATGGCCTAGAATAGGGGTATCTAGACACATATGCTTCAACTAGTCTAGAATGTCAAAAGTGGTGTCCTCGTTGTCTTCCCTTTGTTTGGAAAATTCCAATCTCTGAGAAAATGGTGGTTCAGGTTTAGTTTGCTTGACTGGGACTGGTTCAATGTTTTTAGGTGCACTAGGCTGAATGGGAACATCCAAAGGTTCCTCTTCTTCCACAAGAAGCTCAGTGATTATGGGTGTGGAAGGAGCTAGTAAAGTAGTTCCTAAACAAAAATGTATGTCACTTAAGCTCACAGCATATATAGGAAATTGATTTGGATCAGCAGATTATACTAGTTGTTGTGGTTTATTATTTGGGTTAGGTATGAATTGAGCTAGTAACTAAGTGGGTTTAGGTGCATTTGAATTGGGATTAGCAGGAGGAGGCATTATAGCAGGTTTTTGGGGTTGAGAAGGTGGTTTCATGTAATTAGTTTTCTAGTTTGGCCATTTTTGTCCACCTCTCCATTGAGATGTTTGTTGCTATTTTCCAGGAGGTGGTTGCTAAGGTTCTTGAAACTACTGCCAATTTCCTTGAGGTTGCTACCATTGAGGTGAATAATTTTGATAATTGGTCCAAGCATTTGGAAGATTACCCCAAGACTATGGTGGATATCCTCCATAGTTGGATGGACATGGGGGTTGTCACTGGTTACCAGATGAATACAAATTAAAATGTGGCCCAACAAAAGATGATGGATCTGGTGGCATACCTTGTCTTGGAGCCCATGGTCTTATCTGTGCAACAAAGTAGACTTGATCTTCCTTAGTCTGAATTGGTTTGAACTCAGGTGGAATCTGCTTGTTGTCAATGTTAGCTACCATCTTTCATCTGTAGTCCCTCTTCTTTTGTCTGCAATGAGGACAATACTCTGTCAGCATTGCCTCTGCCTTCTCTTATTTCTTCTTTACCTGAATTTTATCTAGCTGAGTAGCTATATTTTTTATGATATCCTGCTTGAAATCTTCCATCAAATGAGTAATCTTCATCCTTGAAACTCCACTGGTGGATGACTTACCCATAGAGGATTGTTAAGCTCTCCTTTTCTTTGAAGCTGCCCTAGAATAGTTCTGGAATATCTTCCTGATATCCTCCCAAGGAACTTGATTGATATATCCTCCTACCATCAGGCCCAAGGCATCAGTGCAACTTTCATTAATTCCTCTCAATAAAATAGGCTTTTGTGAGTCTTCTTTAGTGTATGGTGTGGATATTTTTGTAGAAAAAATAGAAACCTTTAAATGAAATCCTCTAGGCTCTCGTCTTCATTTTGCTGCATTCTAAAAATGTCATCTCCTCTCATATCACTGCCCCTGCAATACTCTTTGTATTTCTCAAGGAAATTTGTCTTCATGTCCTCCCAAGTCTCCATAGTATCTCTATCAAGGCTCATAAACCATCTCAATGCAGCTTCTTTCAAAGTGGTAGGAAATAGCTTAAGCATGTGGGCATCCATGGTATAGTCATAAATTTTGTAGAGTATATCAAACTTAAACAATAATGTATGAGGATCTTCTATGAAAAGCCCATAGAACTTAGGAAGGACTAAAGCAGGGATATTTTTGAGGTTATCTACTTCATTATGATGAGCAATGAGAAAAGGAAAATCTTGTTGGTTTTGGCTATTAGGCCTATTTCCATTTGCATCACCCATATCTGCTTGATGAAGTTCCAAGAGTAGAAGGTTCTTCAATTGGATTTTGATCTTCAATGGAAACTTCATAATTGGTTAAGTCAAGAAACGCATCAGCAAAGGGGTGTGGCTCTTCTTCTTCTTCATTTTTGGGAAGATTTGGAAGCTCTACTAGCTGAAACAGTTCAAGATTATTAGGAAGGAATCTCCCATAAGCATTTCTTCTTCTTCTATGCATCGGGTATCAACTCAGCATCAACCAACTCACACAAAGAATTGGTGAAAGAATAGTGGATCATAACTCTTTTAATAAGGGATATACTAAGAACAACTCTAGAGATACTATAGCAAGAAAAACCATCAATGACTCCAAAGAACTCCCTAGTTTGACACCATCCCCAACAATGACGCCAAAAATGTCGACCTCCTACAATGATTTAATAACTAAGTCTTTACAGCTGTGATTCAGAGATTGGACATCTAACTTGAATAGCCATTTTAACCATCATGAAGGTACATTTAAATTGTCAACCTAGGGACGTGAACCTGAAATGGGCCAACACAATATGTGCACTAGGAACTCAAAGTAGTAATCTTCATTCTACAGCTAAGAAAGATTCAACACTGAAAGTAAATTGCATGGAAAATAAAAAAGTAAATGCTGAAAATCACTCAATAATTAAACTAAGCTAAACATGCATGACAAGAATGAAAATCTAAGCAAAAAACAAGAAACTACTCTATCTGCTTTGGCTATCGGAATAGTCACAAAATGAAATTCTAGTGTTTGCAGGAATAGTCAGTGCCAGATTCTTACATAAGTACTAAACAAAAACTAATAACTAATCTAGTTAAACTAGAGGATGAATTACTCACCAAGTGGGTTCCCTTGGATGAGTATCCTCTAAAACTAATATAAACTCAAATTCTCAACTCAGAACTTCATCTTATTCATTGGGAAATGCAAGTACAAAAGAGTAGTTTGTCTAGAAATGCTAGTATATTATCAAATTGTACAACATCAATAACTCAACAAACCTCAAAGAAGGAGGATCTAAACCTTATTTATACTATCAACTAAATAAGGCAGTCAACTCCCACTAACTGAGCAGACACCATTTAGGAAAAATAGAGAAAAGAATAGAAGGGTGGTTACACATGCAGGGAATCCGGCCAGACATGCATGTCCAAACGTAGAATCAACGTTGTATTAATGCTCACATCTTATCAACATAATGAAAGACCAATACAAGGCGGTTACATGTGACTGACATGGGGAATCTCTTGTCGTCATCCTTCAGTTGACCCTCGAACGATTCCTCTGCATGACCAGTTGGCAGCTACATTTCTCAATTTAGTATCCTCAAGTATGTATGCATGGCAATGTTAGTACGCATAATAATTGCACATCTATAACCACCTTAAAGAATATTCATTAACCACATGCAAAATTAATATAGATAGTCCACATAATAGGCTAATTTCATTAAAACTGGCAGAAATAGAATTAAACCCAATGCCTATGGTTTGAGGGAAACTCTATAAATATATCAACATTTAATATTAAAGTCCATGTCAACTTTATCAAATAAACTATAGATTCTACACAAAATTGGACCAAAAACTAGGCTCATCACCTATATGAAAAGTTAATAAATAAGAATGGGTAAGAAAATAAATACCTAATATTACACCTATTTATCATTTAGCTATACCTAACACAAAGTATTAAACCAAGAAGAAACACAATAAATTGAAAAGGAAATAAAATTAGAGAAAAACATAGATAAATATAAAAAGAGAAATTTTATGACTTTTTCTACAATGATGATGACCTACTTGATGAAGATAATAATTGTTATCATGGTGTTAAGGTGAAATATCCAAATTTCATACAATGATACATGAGCACCACTATAGAATGTATACAATGGCATACCTTTATATAAAGGATGGTATGTCTTCCCCTTCTTATAACTTCATACTTACATCACTCTTAGTGTCATCATTATCATCAATGTTATTATGCCATTCCCCATATTAAATTGTTCCTAGCCAAAAACATGATTACCACTATGTACCTATTGTGTACCCTTTCCCACTAGGTGCTTATCCTACTACCTTGGGGGCTTGGACCTTTCATACTATCCTCTATACCTTGAAATTTATCTTCAACCCACATACAATTTATATTTTTTGTTATAAAACTTCTTACCCAAAGTGGAAATAAAGTTATGAAAGAATTAAAGGGAGATAGAAAATAAAGGATAATATGCTCCTTTGATTTAAATGAAGATTAATTAAGAATATTTAAGAAAGATATTTTTAAAAAGGGATAAATAACTATATTTATTAAATAATAATTAAAAGCAACCTTTGTGAAAGGGTGTGATGGTTTTATATAAGCATTTAAGTGATACATAGAAAGGGGGCATGGAGAAAACTCAAGGAAGATGCTAGTGGCATTGGTTCTCGCTATGAAACACTTTGGAGTACCTATGTAAAAACACAGCTTGTTCCTTCTTGTACAAAAGGTGTGTCTACTCACTTTGCACCTACTTGCACAAATCTCTAGCTAGGACAATCTTGGTTGTACTTTGTACCTCAATTTGGACACACTCTGCATGCCCCTTCTCCAATTCTCATAGCCCCACAAAACCACTTTAATTTATTTTATAAAAATATTACTTTAAACATGATTTACATGCATACTTATAGTTTACATTTATATTTCATGTACTTTTTCCTTCTATAATTTCTTGTGTCTATAGATACAAGCAATTATATGGGGAAAATATTGGAACTAAAATTCTATGTTGAGGTTGTAGATAGTAACATGTGCTACATAGAGACTCATTTTCATGACCATATGGATCATTAGCTCATGAAAATTACCACCACATACAACTTGTTTGATGTAGGAGCATCCAACAGTGTAGGGAACTCTTGCATCAGTGCATTATAGCTTGCAAGGATTGGGAGACATAGGGAATGAACTAAGGCCCTCTAGTAGCATTCACCCATCCACCCTAGAATGTTCTAGTGCAATTCATTCTATCCTAATAGATGTGAAAGAAAAAATATTGCTACTGGAACCTTTACACTACTATCAAATGACACATTTTATAAGAATTAATTCATTGTTAGCATGATCAAAATGGTTTAGAGTTGACCAAAACTAAGATAAGGTACTATACAAGGACTTGAAGTCCACCTATATGTGCAAACATGATATTCTTAGGTTCCACCAATGAAGATAACAAGAAGGAAAGATTTTGGCAACTTTTTTCCCATCCACTCTTGAGAAGTGACAGGGTCACTTTTCAAATTACCCTAGGTGTTTGATGTAGGAGCATCTAGCAGTGTAGGAAAATCTTGCATCACCCAAAAAAAATTGTTTTTTCCTTAATTTATTTAGTTATTTTGAGTTCCATGATGGCACTTAAGAGGTGTAAGATAGTCAGGAGTTAGAAAAGGCAAAAAAAGGCCACTTACTATTTTTAGTAAGTCGGTCTAAATAGACTTGTACGGACCTAAAAATTTACCCCAAGGAGAAAAACTGAAAAAACATTCCGATTGTGAAAGAATCATCTCAATACCTTGCACGGTTTGGGAGATATTAAAGTTTTCATCACGATAAATTTCTCTAATGCAACTTTAAATTCAAATAGAAAATCTTAGAGGCCCCAAAACAACTCAAAAAGTTGATGAACCAACCTCTAGTGGGTTGGGCATTGTAGATCTCTTTGAGGGATTTCCAATAATATGTTATAATATCAAATCAGACACCCGGATCATTCACCCATCCACCCTAGAATTTTCTAGTGCAATTCATTCTATCCTAATAGGTGTGAAAGAAAAAATATGGCTACTAAAACCTTTACACTACTATCAAATGACACATTTTATAAGAATTAATTAATTGTTAATATGATCAAAATGGTTTAGAGTTGACCAAAACTAAGATAAGGTACTATATAGGGACTTTAAGTCCACCTATATGTGAAAACATGATATTCTTAGGTTCCACCAATGAAGATAACAAGAAGGAAAAAATTTGGCAACTTTTTTCCCATCCACTCCTGAGAAGTGGTAGGGTCACTTTTCAAATTACCCTGGGTGTCTGATGTAGGAGAATCTAGCTGTGTAGGGAAATATTGCATCAACCAAAAAAAAAAAAAATTTCCTTAATTTATTTAGTTGTTTTGAGTTCCATGATGGCACTTAAGGGGGTGTAAGATAGTAAGGAGTTAGAAAAGGGAAAAAATGGTCACTTACTATTTTTAGTAAATCGATCTAAATGAGCTTGTATGGACCTAAAAATTTACCCCAAGGAGAAAAACTGAAAAAAAAAATTTGTCGTGAAAGAATTGTCTCAATACCTTGCACGATTTGGGATATATTAAAGTTTTCATCATGAGAAATTCTACCATGCAACTTTAAATTCAAATAGAAAATCTTAGAGGCCCCAAAACAACTCAAAAAGTTGATGACCCAACCTCTGGTGGGTTGGGCATTGTAGATCTCTTTGAGAGATTTCCAATAATATGTTATAATAGAAAATTAGACACCCGGATCAAAAATTATGGCCCCACAAAGTTGCCCCTCTAAAAAGTGAATTTCATTAAAATTTATTCTTGGGAAAGAAATCAAATGGTGGGACTTTTGGGGCCAAATCAAAAGGGAAAGTTGAACTTTCTAGAACATTCTAGGGTGGTTATTGGGATAAAATAAAAGGGTTAAGTGGGAGTTTGTAGAAGGTGGCTCCATTAGTGTAGATTGTGGCTCCGAATAATTTTTTTTTTTTCAGAGTTGATTTTGTTGTAATCAATCAAGCCCATGAGGCTATAGCATGCAAGTCCTGAATCTGTAATTTCATTTTCTAAAAAATAATTGAATGTGATTTTTTTCTAACTCGCATCCTCTACGTTGGTATTTATTGTTGTGATTTTTGTGGGTTTCAAGTGGTGTAGCCCTCATCAAGTGGTATCAAAAAAAAAATCCTGAGTGTGCCAATAGATCACCGAACTTGAGGCGGTTTGCACCAGGACTTGTGGTTGTGGGTTTCTACGATAAGTGATCAGAATGCCTCTATGAAGAAACAATGGTGGTGGAAGAAATGTTATTGTACCACAAGAGGGTTTTACAGCCATGTAGAGACAAGTTCAAGCATTGAAAAATGATTTTTGTCAACGGTTTGAGTCAAGAAGAGGAGATGGAAGTGAAGATGAAGTTGAAAATGAGGAAAAGTTCAAAGAAGAACAAGAAGTAGAATATCCAAAACATGTCAAATTATTTAAGGCCATCTCTAAGATTGTAAAATTCCAAAGATCAATGTTTCTACATTCTTTGGAAATCTTATCCCAAAAGAGTTGATTGATTGGATCAACCATATGGAGGAATAATTTGAGTATGAGGAAGTGGAAGATCCCGAGAGGGTCAAATTTGCAAAGACCAAGCTAAATGGTCATGTAGATATTTGGTGGAAAGTGGTACAACTACAAAGTAAATCAAAGAGGAAAAGAGAAAATAACAAGATGGGAATCGTATGGTGGACAAATTAAAAAGATAATTCATTCTTGTGGACTATGAACTATATTTATTGAAGAAGATGTAGGGGTTGAAACAAGCAAGAAAATTTGTCAAGGAATATATAGAAGAATTCTACTATGTTTTGATCAGAATGGGTCATTCTGAGGCCAATAAGGAGAAATTTTCCTATTACATAAATTGGTTGAAGCCGAGTATTCAAGAATTGTTGGGTCTAGTAAGAATGTCTACTAGTGAAGATGCATATTAGTTTGCTTTTAAGGTAGAAAAAAGTTGAATAGAAGATTCGAAAGCAAGCAAAGAGGTGGCGATCATGGTGGAAAGACTAGTAGATGGTAATATGGAGGTTGAAATGAAGATTAGAAGAAGGGTGAAGGATCCAGTAGTAGCCAAAACTAGAAAGGAGATAACACCTACCATCCTCGTGATTAGAATAATGGAGACCAAAGAGGAAGAGGAATATTTGGATGATGACCAAGAAGAGGCGGCTTTTGTGGAACCTATTTTGAGTGTAGAGAAGGACATAGAGCCTATGAGTTTCCTCAACATCAAGGAAGGAAAAATAGAATACTTGAGGGTAATGCACTAGTTGCACATGTAGATAAAGATGTCGAGTCTTCAAATTCTAAGGATGCAAAAAGAGGAGAGGTTCTTATTACAAGAAGAGCCTTGTTGAATGAGGAGAAGGAACCAACTCAAAGGAAGAATTTGTTTCACACCAGGTGTAAGTGTGAAGGTAAATTTTGCAATGTTATTATTGATAGAGGTAGTACTAATAACCTTGTTTGATAAGAGATGGTTAGTAAGTTGCGGTTGGGAAGAAGAAGGCATCCAAATCCATACTGGATTACTTGGTTTCAAAAGGACCATAAAGCTTTGGTAAATGAACAATGTCTAGTAAAGTTCAAGATTGGAAATTAACATGATGAGGTATTGTGTGAAATTATGCTTATGGATGTTTGCCATATTTTGTTAAGTAGACCATGGAAGTTTGATCGGTGAGTAGTACATGATTGACATGCCAACACCTATTCTTTGAAAAATGATGGGGTTCATCATAAGTTGAATCCCTTGAAAGAGGCAGACGAAAATGTATGTAGTAATGCAAGAATTTGTTTGGTTGATGGAAGAAAGTTCCTAGAAGGTATGAGGCATGAGCATATGTGTTTTGCATTGATCCTTAGAGATGATAAAGAAGATACTATTGAGGTACCTATAGAGGTTTAAATTTTTTTGAATGAGTTTCAAGCTATTATTTTTGAGAATGTACCTGAAGGTTTGCCTTCAGTAAGAAAGATTAGTCATTAGATGGACTTGATTCTTGGATCCAGTTTACCGAATAAGGTAGCTCATCATATGAATCTAGTAGAGAGTGAAGATTTGAATAGAAAAGTGCAAGAGTTGTTGTGGAAGGGATTGATCAGAGAGAATTTGATTCCATGTGCAGTACTAGCACCAAAGAAGGATGGAGAATGGAAGATTTGTATAGATTCTAGAGCCATTAACAAGATCACCATCAAGTATAGATTTCCCTTATCAAGAATGGATGACATTATGGATTGTTTGAGTGGAGTTGAGTACTTCACGAAGATAGATTTGAAGGGAGAATATCACCAAATTTGGATTAGAGAAGGAGATGAATGGAAGACAACCTTCAAAACCAAGGAGGGCTTGTTCGAGTGGTTAGCAGGGAAAAATTTAGTGGCGAATTTTTGCCAATTGGCGAATAATAGAAATCGAAACCTCCAAAAATGGCGAATAGTGCAAGCTAAAAAGGAGACTGAATCGCCGAGCTTTTACAAAAAAATAATTTTGTCTCGATTAATTCGCCATGAAAATGATGCGTCATTGGAAATTATTTGTGAGTAGTTTATACCATAATTAAAAATATTAATTATATTCGCCAGTAATATTATATTCCTCTAATCAATTTTGGGGTAATATTGCCATCAATAATAAAATACTATTTAATTTTAGGGTTACTTTAGTGGCTTAGCCTTGAATATGTATTTTGTCTATTTCCATTGATTAGATTTTTAATCGAATGGTTATGATTTGATTCCACGACCTAATATGCATGTGCCTTTTCAAAGGCTTGTTGAGGCCTGAAATTTCTTTTGGGCCACATGATTAAATCTAATCGTGTGGTCCAAAAAAAATTCCGGGCCTTAGCAAGCCTTTTAAAAGGCACATGTGTATTAGGCCGCGGAATCAACTCACAACCATCAAATTAAAAATATAATCGATGGTAACTTTTTTAGTTTTCATTCAGTCTTACTTTTAAAGTGATATTTTAAAAAAATGTTTAATCTGTGTGTGCTCCAATGCATTTTCAGAGGTAAATTTATGCTTGGTGGCGAGGGGCTCTGCTCCTCAACCCCGCCTATATCACGCTAGGAGATCACCGAGGCCACTGTCCCTAGACCCCGCGAGGGGGCGTTGCCCCCTCGACCCCCACAAGGGGGCTCTGCCTCCTTGACCCTCGCAAGGGGCACTACCCCTTGACCCTATCGGTGGCTGTCGCCCTCGGGTCCCTACTTCAATATTACAAAAGACAAAAATATATGGGGGAACTGCACCGATCAACTATGCAAAATTTTAAAGGAGAGATTCACCAATGTCATTATTAATTTTACCAATTACTCATTAAGATTCGCCAGGAATTTACAATTTTTTTTAATAATGTGTAAAGATTCGCCAAGGAAATTAATATTTTTTTCAAAAAAAGAGGAAGGATTCGCTAGGATTTTACACCTTCGTCGAGGGGGGGGGTTTCTTAAAGTTATCCCTAGTTCTTAGTCATGCCTTTAGGGCTAACTAATGCACCGAGCACATTTATGTGTCTTATGAATGAGCTATTGAAATAATTTTTAGGAAAATTTGTTATTGTTTATTCGGATGTTATTCTAATTTTCAATAAGATAATAGAGGATCACTTGATGCATATCCGAAGATTTTTTTATAAGCTAAGGGAGGAGAAGCTATTGATTAATTTGAAGAAATGTAGTTTTTTGAAGAGAGAGTTAGTGTATCTAGGATTTTTTTGTCTCAATAGAGGGTCTTAAAATGGATCCAGAGAAGGTGAGAGCTATCAGAAGGTGAGAGCTATCATTGAATGGCCTACCTCAAGGAGTGCTACAAAGGTAATATCATTTCATGGTCTAGAAAGTTTTTTATAGAAAGTTTGTTAAGAATTTCAGTAGTATTTTTGCACCTCTAACTGAAGCAATGAGAGGGGATAGAAAGGATTTTAAATGGACTGGAGGAGCAGCAAAGAGTTTTGATATGTTGAAGAAGAAAGTTGTAGAGAAACCTATTTTAACACTTCTAGATTTCAATAAGTTCTTTCAGGTAGATTGTGATGCTAGTGGCACTGTCATAAGAGTTGTTTTGAGTCAAGAAGGTAGGCCTATTGCCTATTTTAGTGAGAAGTTGAATGATGCTAAGAAGAAATATTATGTCTATGATCAAGAGTTTTATGCTATAGTTCAGGCTTTGAAGAAATGGAGACACTATTTTTTTCCAAAAGAATTTTTTTTATACACTGATCACCAAGATTTGCAGTATCTCAATAGTCAAGGAAAGTTAAACCAAAGGCACTTGAAATGGGTTGATTTTTTGCAAATCTATACTTTCGTTTTGAAGCATAGGAGTGGAAAGTCAAACAGAGTTGCAAATTCCTTAAGTAGAAGGAAAAATTTATTGATATAGATGAACATAGAGGTTGTTGGGTTCAATGAACTCAAACATTTGTATCTTGAAGATCCAGACTTTGCAGAAGCTTGGAAGGCTTGTTCAAAACCTGTTACATTGGATAGGATAAGATGGTTGGATTTCTTAATCCAAGATCAGATGTTGTTTAGAGAAGCCAATTGTGTATTCCAAGGAGTTCTATGAGAGAGAATCTAATCAAGGAGAAGCATAGTGGAGGATTGGTTGGACATTTTAGTTGAGATAAAACCATTTCTCTTGTCAGTGAGAATTATTATTGGTCATCATTACAAAAAGATGTAAAGAAGTTCGTACAAAGTTGTAGAGTATGTTAGATGGCAAAATGAGCAAGTTATAATACTGGATTGTATCAACCATTACCTATACCTGAGAGACCATGGGAGTACATTAGCATGGATTTTGTTCTTGGCTTGCCAAGGACACAGAGAGGGCATGATTCCATATTTTTGGTGGTGGATAATTTTTAAAGATGGCACATTTCATTCTATGTCATAAGACCAATGATGTTGTTCATGTTGTAGAGTTGTTTTTTAGAGAGGTGGTGAGACTACATGGTCTACCAAAGAGTATTGTTTCAAACAGAGATACCAAATTTGTTGGTTATTTTTGGAGGACAATATGGAAGAAGTTGAAGACAGATTTGAAATTCAGTTCTACACACCATCCAAAAACTGATGGACAAACGAAGGTGGTGAATAGGAGTTTGGGTAACCTTCTAAGATGCTTAGTAAGAGATATGCCCAAGGGATGGGATTTGATTAACCATAGGAAAAATATTTTTACAACAATTATTTCAATAGGATCTATGGTAAATCACCATTCCATATTGTGTATGGGAGTATTCCAAGAATTTCTTCTAAACTAAGAAATATAGACAAGGGGGAGAAGAGTAGTGCTAAGGTTGAAGATTTTGTTGAGCACCTGAAGAATTTGCATGAAGAGGTGAAGAAATATATCAATAAGATGAAATCATAATATAAGGCTAAGATAAATCAGAAAAGGAGGTATAAGGAGTTCCAGGTAGGAGATGAAGTCATGGTTCATTTGTGAAAGGAAAGGTTTCTAGTTGGTACATACAAAAATTTAAAGATGAAGAAGTTTGGACCATGCAAGATCTTGAAGGAACATGATTCGGGAAATGCATATGAGGTAGATTTGCCTGATGAAATTCATATTTCACCTGTGTTTAACATATCAAATTTAATAAAATATCATGAAGGGAGAATTGATGAAGAAACAATAGAAGCACAGTGGAACTAGCACCTACTTCAAAAAAGGAGGAGATAGAAGAAATCTTGGATAGTCATGTGGGTAGAAGCACAGGGAATAGGCAGTATGCAGAGTACTTGGTGAAATGGAGAGGAAGGCCTATTGAAGATTCATCATGGTTGTCTAAGATTGAGGTTAACCAGCTTGGTTTCCCTCTAACTCCTAAGAAGTGACAGGGTCACTTTTCAAATTATCCTAGGTGTTTGATGTAGGAGCATCTAGTGGTGTAGGGAAATTTTGCATCACCCAAAAAATAAAAAATTCCTTAATTTATTTAGTTTTTTTGAGTTCCATGATGTCACTTAAGGGGTGTAAGACAGTGAGGAGTTAGAAAAGGAAAAAATGGTCACTTACTATTTTTAGTAAGTCAGCCTAAACAGGCTCATATTTACCTAAAATTTTACCCCAAGGAGGAAAACTGAAAAACATTTCTGGTCATGAAAGAATCGTCTCAATACCCTGCACAGTTTGGGAGATATTAAAGTTTTCATCTTGGTAAATTTATCCAATGCAGCTTCAAATTCAAATAGAAAATCTTAGATGCCCTGAAACAACTTGAAAAGTTGACAAATTGACCTTCAATGGGTTTGGTGTTGTAGATCTCTTCAAGTTCTTTCCAATGATATGTTATAATAGAAAATCAAACACCTAGATCAAAAGTTATGGCCCCGTGAAGTTGCCCCTCTAAAAAGTGAATTTCATTAAAATTTCTTCCTAGGCAAGAAATCAAACGACAGGACTTTTGGTGCCAAATCAAAAGCGAAAGTTGAACTTTCTAGAACATTCTAGGGTGATTATTGTAGTCAAATAAAAGGGTTAAGTGAGGGGTTGTAGGAGGTGGCTCCATTAGTGTAGATTATGGATCTAACTAATATATTTTATTTTCAGAGTTGATTTTGTTGTAATGAATCAAGCCCATGAAGCTGTAGCATGTAATTTTTGAATCTATAATTTCATTTTATAAAAAAATAATTGAAAGTGAGTTTTTTTATTTCTTGCATCCTTTGTGTTGGTATCTATTGTTGCGTTGTGTGTGGGTTTCAGGTGGTGTAGCCCTCATCATTGTTATTCCATGGCAACTAAGCATAGTGGAGCATTTATCATTTTATCAAGACATTTTCTATTTGTGTAATCATGTCATTTGCTATTTAGTTTTGTATTTCATTTTGGTTAATATCTTAATACATGTACTAAAAAATGACACAATCTTGTGTGAAGTTGGTTGCATTCCCCATATATTTAGCAATACTTTATCCACATATAAACATATTTTGATGCAAATTCACTGATACGATGCATTGTCAATGCCTATTCATACACCTATCTCAATAAATCCATTAAACATGATAATTTGATTGTTTTTATGTCTTGGGTTATTTTATATACAAATGTTCAACCCCATTGTCATAGAATTGACCACTTAAATTTTAAAATCAAATTCAAATTTAGCTAACTCTTACCCAAATGTTCCACTAACCATTATGAGTTGAGTAAACACACTTTTGTGATTTTATGTGCTTATAAATAAAGGAATTCATTTGCATCTAATTCACATTTGAGGATTTTTGATTATCCTCTCTCATCCTAAGGAACAAAAACTTGACAAATTGGCACACTAAATAAGAATCTAGATCTACATATTCATCCTAGTAGTATTTATATTTTTAAGACTTATCCATAATTATTTGCCTGAGATTTATAGTAGTTGACCTATGAGAACATGTATCTAGTGACTACCTCAATGAAATGTAGCTTGCAAGGATTGAGAGACCTAGGGAATGAACTGAGGCCTCTATCCTAATAGGTGTGTAAGAAAAAATATGGCTACTAGAACCTTTACACTACTATCAAATGACATATTTGATAGAATGAATTCATTGTTACCATGATAAAAATGGTCTAGAGTTGACCAAAACTAAGCTAAGGTACTATAGATGGACTTGAATTCTACCTATATGTGCAAACACGATATTCTTAGGTTCCACCAATGAAGATAACAAGAAGGAAAAAATTTGGCAACTTTTTTCCCTTCAGGCTCTTAATAGAATACCTTAGCACAATGTATCCTAGAAGGATTGGTAGACCTTAGGAATGAACTAAGGTCTATACTAGCATTCATTTTCCAACCATGATATAGTAAAATAGTTGGTGCGATCTCATGAGGCATGGAAGGAAAATAATGCCTATTGACATCTTCATAATTCTCTTAAATGGTACACTTTATAAGAACATATTAATTGTTAGCATGATAAAATGGTCTAGATTTAACCAAAAATAAATCATAAGGGTAATATAAAGGGATCCAACCTCTAGTTTTAGGTGAAAACAAGACATTCATATGTACATTGATTGAGTGAATAGATAGACAAAAACTTGGTAACCATTTTCTCTTCAATTTCTTAAGAGGTTACCTTGATTCAATGTAGCTTGGAAGGATTGGGGGAGTTAAGTAGCAAAATAATGACTCTAGTAGAATCCAGTCGACCACCTTGATGTGGTGGCACAACCAATTCAGTCCCATGAGGTGTAGAAGAAAAAATACTCCTATTAACACTTGAACACTGCTCTCAAATGATGCATTTTGTGAGATTATATTCATTGTTGGCATGGTGAAATGGTTTTAATTTGACAAAAAAAAGATATGGTATTATAGAGGGACCTAAAATTCACATGTATATGTGCAAAAAATATATTCCTAGTTGTCAAAAATTGAGAGGACATGCGTGAAAAAATCAGCAACCTTTTTCTTTTCAAGCTCTTAAGAGACTGCCTTAATGCAATGTAGCTTGGAAGGATTATTAGAATAAAGAAAAAAATAGACTTGAGGAAAAATACAAGGACTCCAATAGAATTCACCAATCTATTATGACTTGCAAGTAAATTTGATTCAGTCTCATGAGGTTTAGAAGAAAAAAATACCTATTGGCACCTTTACACTACTCTCAAATTATGATGCATTTTACAATAATGCATTCATTGTTGGCATGGTCAAATGGTTTCAAGTTGAAAAAAAATGAGATAATAATATTGTAGAGGAACTCGATTTCTACCTATAGGTACAAATGAGACATTCCTAGGTACCATAAATTGAGAAAAAATAGGAAAAAATTTGGAATTTTTTTTCTATTAGGGCTATTAAGGGAATGAATGAGGCCCTCCCCTAGAATTTACCTACCCACTCAAACATTTTGGTGCAACCAATTTTTCCACATGACACATGCAACATAATATTCCTATCAGAACCTTTACACCACTCTCAAATGATGTATTTTTTAATAATGCATTCATTCTTGGGATGGCCAAATCATGTTAAGCTAATTAAAATTCAGAGGTTATTGCGGATGGATCCCAAATCTAATTTTAGGTCTAGATAGAAAATTCATAAGCACCATGAACTTTGAGAAATTCTCTATCATAAATTTACAAAATATTATCTTAGGCCTCTTAAGAGACTACATCAATATAATGTAGTTTGGAAGGACCTAGATACCATGATAATGAACATGGGATTCCCCTAGCATTCACCCACTCACTCAAACATTTTGGAATAACCAATTCAACCCAACAACACACAAAATGCAAAATATTCATATAGGAACACACTACTCTTAAATGATATATATGGTTTTCAACAAGTGGGAGATTTGATGGGAAAATGTGTCTCAACCTTGTAATTACATAAGGTAATGTTGATACATCAGTGATGGGGGCACATGGGGGTATGGGGGGATCATCCCCTTGATAGGTGGTTTGGGGACCACACACCCTAGTGAGGACTTAGGGGAAGTTTCCCAAAAAGGAGACTTTTATTTATATTTTATTATTGTAAATTTGGACCATTCATCATTAGGTCTCAAATCTAATGGCTGATATTTTATTAGCTTGACTTTCCCTAGAATAAAACCCTATTTTATGAGGGCATTGTAATATAGTTGTGTATTGTGATGTATTTTGAGAGTCTAATAGTGGTCATGTTGCCTTTGGATATTTGGTCGGTGATACTCCTATGAGAAGCTTGTTATGCAAGTATATTGTAATCTTCATGATTTATAAATAATATATTGGATGGCTTTCGGAGTGTGGGGTTTTATCTCGAAAGGGTTTTCCCCATGTAAATCAATGTGTTATGTTATGCATAATATTTATGTTTATTTTTGTTTAAGTTTTTGTAACTATTGAAAAGATCTATAAATTTTTGCATTATCCTCCTCTCAAGATTAGTGTAGGAAGTTGTTCTACTACCTTATCTTCCTTAAAACTAACACATATAACACTAGAAATAATAATCAACCAAAACAAACTCCAACTTCCATCCCATTGTCTCAACCATATCTCCCACCCACTTAAAATTTTGCAATGTAGTGGTAAAGAATTTGATATCATTGAGAAACTTGATAACACTCTTGTTAAGATATCCTTATTTATTTAATTCAAACATCACCTGCTTACCATGGCATGATTCAAAGTGCTTTGCAAGAATTTGTGATCCCTCCTAGTGTGCAACCAAATTATGTGGAAACTTTGATTGAGAATATGAAACAACCTAATTTGGACATTGTATTTCATCAAAATGAGTTACCCCCATTTGAAACACACAAAACAATGATGCCTTAATGATAATGTTTATTATTAATAGGGTTGGGATTAGACATACCCTTATTGACAATGGTTCAAGGATTAATGTTTTTAGTGTAGATCTTTTGGATAAAATAAAAGTGGAAAACACTTTAATTCAACTCATTGATTTATCATTCAAAGGTTTTGATAAAATTAAAATCCAACCACTTGGTGTGATAAAATTACATGTTAAAGTTGGTAAGGTTATGTTACAAACTCCTATCCATGTCATGCCTCATGATCTTTCATACAATATTCTCTTAGGTAGACCATGGATTCATGAAATGAATGCAATTCATTCAATTATTTATCATTGAATGAAGTACACATACAACAATAAGGTTCACATGATAAAATTTGATCCAAAATCTGAATTTTTTTTACAAATTGAAACAAGAATGAAGGATCCTATTAGAACATTAACACCAACTACAAAAGTGGACTATTTACAAGTTGAGTATAAATATAAGTGTCTTTAAAATGCGATAGAGTTGTTGGATGATGATTTGGGATCATTATATTTCACACCTACATTTATGGGAGAGTGCAAGATTACACACAAATTAGAAAAAGAGAAATAAGCCACAACAGTATCAACACAATCTATCACTAACTCATCAAAAACATCCATAATTTCTAGCAAAGAGGAAAATAAAAATTACACATCCACTTATGATGAAGATGATCATGAATAACCACCTTCTTCAAAATAAATGAAATCCATTTATGAAAGAGGTTATGAACTTTTAGAACAATTTGGTTATAATGAAAAAGGATGTGGTGCCAAAGAATAATGTATTTGTGTTCCTATAGAGCCTCACACACAAGAACCAATAAGATGTCTTGGCTATTATCCTTTAAAATAACAAAAACAACAAAAAATATTTTACTTAATCAATATCATTAATTGTTGCTCCTTGTCATGTGGTAGTTGTAGTATCACACAATGCTCACTACCATGCATGGGTGGTATAAACTTGGATTTATTCAATTGTATTTCATTTTGCAAGGAGTATAATATCATAACCTATATAGGCTCATCTTTGTCCCTACACTTGGGGAGCAAGAGGCTAGGTAGTCTTGTCCTAGGTGCATTCCATCTAGCAAGGGATCCCTCTTTATCTCCTTAAAAATTTAGTGTAGAAATTACACTAACATTTTAAGGGGGCATATAGTCCCCCATTCATTATTTGTGTAAGAATGGTTCCTTCTTAGTGATGATGGAATACATATCCTACAAAGTGTAATTTTTTCAATCAAACTATGGCCTTCTTGATCTATGTGAGTGTCTCTTTGGTGGTGATATTGGGCTTGATATCCATCAAGAGTCTGACCTTTCTTGGCATATGGCATTCCCATTGGTGGAAATGCTATGGTTAGTATTCCCTAAGGTGTGTATTTACTTTTACATATCTTTTCCATTCTTGGTGGTGATTTCATGGGTGATATCCCCTAAGGTGTGACCTTTTGCATATTGAGAAAAGCCCTTTTGTAATTTTCTCTTGTGGTAGTTTTGATATAACATCCCTTTAGTTCTTAACCTTATCCTATTGTCATTTATGCAGACCCTAAGGTGAGTTTTATGCACCCCATGAGGTGAGTTTTATGCACCCCCTAAGGTGAGTTTTGTTGCACCCTCAAAGGTGAGTTTTATGCACCCCCTAGAAGGTGAGTTTTATGCACCCCGTGAGGTGAGTTTTGTTCATCCCCCAAGACGTTAGACTTGAACATCCCTTTTAACATGGTCACTTAGCATAACACACCTTTCTTGCTAGTGGAGCTAAGTGTTTCATGAGTGATGTGGCATAACACAACTTTCCAGTCCTCATGTGAGCTAACATTTATTTGATGGATGATGTTTGGTACTTGATACAATTTAAGACTAAAGTCTCTTTGCCCTACCAACTCAAATATTTTAGTACTAACCCTATGTTTTGTTGTGTGTCTTTTGTGTCTCTTCTTCATATTTACATCGTGTCTACATTGTGTTTGTTTCCATTTTTTTGTCATCTTTATGTCTCACCATTCCATGTTTTTCATCAAGTATGATTCATTAAAACATGACCACTTAGTATAACACACCTTTCTTGCTAACGAAGTTACATGTTTCATGAGTGATGTGGTATAACACAAATTCTCAGTCCTCATTTGAGCTAGCATTTATTCAATGGATGATGTTCGATACTTGAGAAATTTAAGACTATGGTCTCTTTTCCTTACCGACTCAAATATTTTAGTACTAACCTTGTGTTTTGGTGTATGTCTTTTATGTGTCTTCTTCATGTTTACATCATGTCTACATTGTGTTTGTTTCCATTTTGTTGTCATCTTTATGTCCCATCATTCCTTGTTTTTTCATCATGTATTCTTTGTTCAAACATGTATGTTTGTGTATTTTGTCTTGCTACATATCATACATTTGAGAATTACTTTGTGCTTATGTTGGTTTGCATTGGGATCCTAGATCCTAGGGGCTTGCACACATCCCTAGATCCTTAGTCATTCTATCTCTTCAACATTTGGACAATCAGACCCTTCTTGACATATTTTTCTACTTTAATGTGAGTTTGAACATAATTTCATACTCTCACTAAAGTGGGGGCTAAGTTTAGCATTGTAAATTGTCACCAAGACAATTTCACACCATGTTTTGCTCCCCCTTAATCATTGCACCTAATTGACCCCATATTTGCCTAAAATTATATATTCTAGAGCCCATTTGAACCACTTTTCAATAAATTGCAAGCATTGAATAAATGTATAAATTCAACTTATATGTTGCCCCTAACACTTAATGTCCTAGAAATTAGGGCTAGGAACCATTCACCCAAGTTTTAATGGGTCCCCTTCTTATCTAGGACCCAATTTTGGGTATCTTGGAGTGACCATTTTAACATTCAAAACCCAACTTGCAAAGGTCGGCTATCGAGATCTATTTTTTGGGAAATTAGAATAGTAACATATAAATACTTAGTCTTTTCACCATTTGAAACTAGAACTGAAAGAATCTAGAAAGAGTTGAACATTAAGAGCATCCAAGAGCAAGTCAAAATAAAAATTTCAAAGCTTTATTGTAGTAATTCAAGATCCAAGCATCATCTCAAAGTGTATGTGAGTTCATATTTTCATATTATCATTATTTTGTGAAGACTAACTCATTTTTTAGGTCTCCAAAGCATCCAAGCAATCAAGCAAGCAAGATCAAGAAATTGAGGTGATGTGTATGACTTCATTCCTTCACGGAAGCAATTGAAGGGTGGTGAGTTGTCACACTTTGTGATTTCATCATTCCTTCCTATTCATTTATCCATTTATCATTGGCATCGCCATTTTGGAAGTGGAAACAGTTACATGAGGTTTGACTAAGTCAAGCCCCTAAATGGCCCAACATTTTCCCTCTTTGAATATGCATGATCTAGGTTAGAAGGGGATTAAAGGAAGCATGAAGATAAAAATTTATTGTTGCATTTGAAACCCCACATATTGTCAACTCATGGAAACTCAGTTACATAAATATCTGACAATGTTCTAACAAATTTTTAGGTGATAATCTGAAGCTCAAATCCAACATTAGGTGACCCCAAAAATGGAGTAGAAGTGTCATACAAAGACCCATTTTCCCTAGGGCAACCCAATCCTGCTACAACACTCAAATCCAACTTTTAGTGGTAAATACGTAATCACTTGCACTTATTAGATCTATCTACAATTGATTATTTATGTTTATTAGTTATTGGATTCTTATAATTTTAGTATTAGGGCACATGGTATAACTAGGTTAGTGAAGGAAAATAAATTCTAAATAATTCCAATCCCCTAATTGATGGAGATCCAAGTCTGATTAGCTCACCTTCATGGTTGAAATTCAATCTATACACCTTTTTTATCTCCATCTCAATGAAACCCTAGGAAAATTCCTTGTATCATATGGTTCTAAGCACTAACAACCTAGGATCATCTTTTTTATGTTTCGTTTGTTATTAATCTAAATACATAATACAAAAAGGTACATGTGTGTATAGATTGGTAGACATTGAGTCTCTTTGATTGGAACCAAATCATATATTTTCATATAGTGCGAGTTCAAGGAGGTATTTGTGTCTTTGAACATGGATATTTTTCATTGAATTAGAGTATTAAGGGTCTTCATGTTATTTAGTGTGTCAAATACCATGGGAGATGATAACCTTGACCAAAATAGTGAATTGTATAGGGAAAAGAGTTCTTGTGTGGGTTGGATATGTCTTAAGAAGGTCTATTAGTAGTCAAGGGGTTAGTTGGATGTTAGCAATTGGTTATGGTTATTTTTATATCTAGTTTGGAGTATGTGGTGTATACTTGATCTTGTTCTAGAGGACATCAAACTTCTAGTTTGTGCTCTATTAATGAATTGAGGCTAGATACAATAACCTGTCTTTGTGATATTTATCATTTTATGTTTTCTTGTAGTGAGTATATTTTATTCTTATGTATGATAGATGATGAGATGTTTCTTTTAAAGATGGTGATCACTTGGAAGATGTTGTAGATTCCTTTATGAATCTCATGAGTACATTAGATTTTAGTTGAGATAGAATGCTAGTAAACT
This sequence comes from Sequoiadendron giganteum, assembly GCA_007115665.2. Classification (NCBI taxonomy): domain Eukaryota; kingdom Viridiplantae; phylum Streptophyta; class Pinopsida; order Cupressales; family Cupressaceae; genus Sequoiadendron; species Sequoiadendron giganteum. The sequence continues at coordinate 945,975,874 of CM021100.1, read as the reverse complement.
TAGTAATTTTTTAATATGTTGTACATGTATTTTACCTTTTTCTCTTGTAAGGTATTTGATAAGTGGGATAATGTTGGTAAAATGTGTCAACCTTTTATTGATGATATTCGTATTAATATATTTTTGTATGCATTTCTTATTTCATCTTCTAGTGATTTATCTTCTTGTGGGAGAGTTGGTGTTCCATTTGGAGGATGACTAGATTTCATCTTTAGTGATTTTTGGGCTCACATAAGGATTTTTGCATCCCACTTTGAGGTGGCATGCTTGGCCATGTACCAAAATATTGTGGTGTGTGTAAGGTAATCATGATGGGAGTTACATATGATAGATTCTATGACACATGTAAGAGGGAGGTTACAAGAACATTGGCAATTATTATGATAGGCACAAATGCTTTTTATGGACCATATTTTGATGTTTGAATGAAGACAAATTGTGGTACCCAATTTTGGATGGTCAAATATGGCATGCATGAAAATGTAAGAAATATGCTAACAATATCTAGGAGGATATTTTACCAAGGATTTGTATTAGAATTTTATGTCTTGGTTTGGGCACTATATCTCATATGATATTATTAATGGTTTTCCTAAATAATTCACAATTTATAATTTTTTCTTCACCTATTTATTTGGGTGTTTGGGATGAGATGTATGAGGATTTTTTATTCCAAGGTTATACTATCAGTTTTACTCTAAAGAAGCAAGATGTAGAGCTTCATGTTAAGGCTATAAGCCTACAAGTGTATTGTAACATATTTTGTTGTAGATTGATACATTGGTTTAGTGCTTTGAAGCATGGGTTTTTACTTGAAATGGTTTTCCTCACATATATTTGTGTCTCTTCTCTTTTTTTTTCAATTCTTCTTCTATTCTTCTTTATTATTCTTCTTAAATGTGTTAATTTACGTGTTAAGATGTACAGATTTACTTAAAACTAAAATCTACTTTACTTTACTCAAATGGATAACTTGGAAAATATGTTTCTTGATTCAAATTTATGGGAATAGCTATATGAACTTGTATCAATCATGATGATTGAGAAAATTGTACACGGTAGTATAAGGTGTTTATTGGGTTCATTTTTCCTTATAGTTTTCTAAGCATTAAATTTATAATTATTTTTCATCATAACCCAATGTTGTTATTAATCATGTTATAGATGGGGGGAAATGAAAGGAAAGGTAAGGAAAAAAAGAAAAAATTGAATCCAACTCCAAATACTACCACTACATTTGATTGAGAAACCACTTAAATGAAAATTAAAAATGGAAACTAAAAATAATGCAAACCTAGGGTGAGTGGATATGTTCATGATGTGCTTGGATGTTGTCTTTCTCTTGGGATTCCTCAATGTGGAATCATGTTCTTTCTCCATTGATTATTCCTTATAATTTTGTCAAGGATGGCATTTGATTCATTTAAAATGGATGGCTAAGATTGAATGAAAGGATTTTTTAATTTTAAATTTTGGGATGAAAGTGGAAATATATATTGGTACTTGGTGCATGCAAGGCTAGGATTGATTTGTCTAAGTGGATAGTAAAGATTTAAAGAAGATTTAAATTTGGATAGATAATAGTTGGGAATGAATGACTAGGATTTAATTGATTTAATTGATGGCTTGGATTGAGGAATGGATTCATTTGGAATTGATAATTTAGATGAAAAATTATTATTTAATTCTTTGATAGTTGGAGATGGATTGTTAGGATAGATTTGATGTATTGAATGGCTATGATTAAAAGGGTGTTTTTTTAATTTTAGAAATTTTAAATTAAAAATATAGATGACATGGATTTTATATTTTATGGTGAAGGATAAATATTTTATTTTTTAAATGAAGAGGAGAATGATAGACATTAGATTAGTTAATTAAATAAAATGATTTATTTATTTACCCAAGGATGGTCTACTTAATTAAATAGAATTTATTAATTAGTTGACAAAAGAAAGGTAACACAATAAAATAATATTTTATTCAATTAATTAATGTTGGAGGTGGTATGGGATTAATGATGAAAACTAGTACAAATGAAAGGAGAAATTTTAGGTGTCTACACATGTGATTTAGAAAAACTACTTCATTTTAATTATAATTAATCCTAACAACTTGATTCTTCTATTTTGTAGGCAATTTAAATTGAAAAAATTATTTCTATTATATTTATATTAATAGAATCTACAAACATCCCCAAATAATAATTAAAATGTGTCAAGATAAAGAAACATGGGTTTAATGCTAGCTAGCAAAATATCATAATCTATTCTTTCAAATCACATGTTTGTCAAATTATAGAACTCCAAGTTTTTCATCTACTTTAAAACAAGATGAAAATTATATTATAAGGCCTTCTAGAGAAGAAACCCCTTATCTAGCATAATGTTCTCTTCAAATTCAAATATGACCTTAAGATCAAGATCAATTTTTATAACCAAAATGAACCTATCAAAATATGTGTTCAAGATTAGACTACATGGTCTTGCAACTTATATGAAGAATTGTATGATTTTTTTTTGTTAAATGCATATACAAGATAATGATCATCCATCCAATTATTATTAGTAACTTCAATATTATAAGATTATAACATAGTTTATAATTTCTAAAGTTAGTGAAAAGATAATAAAACATCAATAACAAAATTAATTCAAACACAAAAAAGGTGTGAACAACATACCAATTTTAACCACTATATCAAAATTCATATTTACTTTGCAAAACCATCATTAAAGTATTTGTATGCACATTTTATAACGATGATTAAAAGAATGAAATATAAAGAGAGAATGATGATATATAAATATAGAATTACATTAATTGTATACAATAAGATATAATTAAATGAAGAAAACACACCTTTCACACTGTTTCATGATTTTATATACTAAATTTTATATTCATAATATTATTGCATGTTTATCTCAATAGATATTACTTGTTGGGTAGTGTTTGGACATGCAAAAATAATATAATCATATATAAACCTATCCTTAATCTAAATGCATATACTTATGTGCAAAGTGAATGAAGTAAAATGATTGCACCTTTTGTATAATTTCATGATTTAATGTGGTAAATTTTATATTTTTAATATTATTGTACCTTTATTTCAAAAAATATTACTTTCTAGGAACACAATTTCTCTATGATGTTCAATAGAGGCTAGCCTACTCTTGGCATTCCAAGTTTAGTCAAATTTCTAGTAAGTTAATTTTTTGAATTTTTTATGGTAACCTTAATAACAAACCCAAAAGTTCCACTAGGTCTTCCACATGATGTTCAAGATTTATTACTCTCTAATTTGTATGTTAACAAGTGGATTGAGATGCTCAAGTCTCTCATATTCAATAGTTGGGAGTTCAACATTCAAGGTAGAGATTTTCATAATAGAAACCTTAGGATTGCAAGAAGCTCCCATCCATGTTTTTTTAACAAGTGAATATCTTATAAATTTTATCATTGGGTATCTTTCTCTAGAATGGTGGACTCTAGAATATAAAAGCAAGGTTTTAAATTTATTCTCTTTAAGAGTAATAAATAGTATATATTTTTCTAGACATCCTTTGGCTAATTATACAAATTAGTATGAAGTCATCCTAAGATGATATGCATTGCTTCTTCAACCAAATAAAAATATATTATTGACTTTATAATTTTGACTAAGTATAGCTAAAAGCATGCCATATTACCTTATGGATCTAAAATATTATAATTTACCACAAGTTGAGTTTTACCCTCTTTGTTGGATTATGCATCTAAAGTAATAATAAAATATTATCATATTATTATCAAACATGCAATAATGTTATTGATGGATTATTGCATCATTCTCTTTATATATTTTACTCACATGAATTTGACAAAGACCACTAGCACATGTCACTAGTGTAATGGTAAGGAAGGACATAGGATGATTGTACAAAAACTTTGTGGACTTCTCTCTCAACTCATTTTGTACCCATAGTATTGTGAAGAATAAATGAAAAGGTTGTCCATTTTATAATATGGCATCATCATACATACTAAATTTCCTATTCATAATGATATTATTGCATCCTTATTTCAACAATTTTTGCTTGCTAGGTGGTGTTTGGACGTGTGAAATGAAATGATGACATATGAATCTGTTTAAAAAATAACTTTTTGTTGTAACACACTTTCTTTGTGATCTTCAATAGATTTCAATCTACTCATGACATCTTGACTTGAGGTCTACCTTCTTCTAATGACCCACATCATGTTTTTAGGTTCATTTTCATATTAGGTTCATTTTCATAGAATTTAGAAAATAAGCTTCAACTATTTTTATCCAAAATCTTTTCTCTTTAATTTGATTTTTGCATAAGTTTTGTAAAAAGTTATTTCTTTTTACACATCTCACATGTAAGATAGAAAAAAATTTAAAAAATTGCATTGATGACTTTATTCTCTTACATTGCAAAGACAAAAAATAGTGAAAATACAAATCCACAAAGACCATAATGGATGCATATAAAGGATACACAAAACTCTTCAAACTATCCAAGCTAACAATTCTAACTTTGTTAGATATAAATGTAACATTCTTTAGCTAATATTTTTCTATTAAATATTCTTGTACTAAATGAAATGGATTTTATAAAAACGTAACATTGAAAAGTTTGGACAGCAAGAAATAAAGTTGTGAGATGGATGAAACCTAATAAACTAATTAGAAATATTTAAAAAAATAAAAAAATACCCAAATCATACCTCATCACACATTAGAAGAAGAATATATAGAAAGTCATTTCTTCTTCATAAGTTAACAACACCAAAAGAACACTATACCAATCATTTTCTCACCATCTCTAATGATGACACTATAATGGTTTGTTATATTGACTAAATTGTTGTTTATTCCACTTTAATCTTTCCCAAACTAGGATAGACTAGTTTTCTTGTATATAGAAAAAAATCTTGTTGCATAGCTTAGGAATTGAGCGTTTTTATATGTGAACAAGACAACATGCAAGTGTAACAAGCTATAATCGATAATGACCTTTGCATCCAAAATGTTAGCGTGAAGACAAACTATGGAACACACAATATGAGGAGGAAAAGATTTTATACACCTAAGTATTATTCATGTTGTAGAGTTTGCACCAAGAAAACAAAACAAATAGGGCACCACATACACGCGTCATATGTACATAAGAGGCGGCTTCAAACTTATTAGGTGGGCGAACACACGTCTTTATAAAGGCATGGCATATCTAGCATTTATCAATCAAAGCATATTTGGCATATAGCGTTAAATTCAAAGGAATTTTGTGGAATTCCATTACAAGATATGGAGTGCACACGTGATTTATGGAGATACGAAAGAAAAAATGCATAAATGCTTCTAGATATATTGTATGACTAATTTTAGTGTTTCTTGTAATATATAAGATGTATAAAATAGAAAGATGTGTGCAAGTTAGATAGGGATATGCACACATGGAGATTTATACAAAGTATGCATTGCAATTGTATACATTTTATAGGCTAGGATAGTGGTTTAGACTTTTGGTAATTGATTTGTTTGTTTTTGTTTTTATAGGATGTGTTATTGTAGAGTACAATAATAGAAGTTTAGATGTGTGTCAAGGTTTGGTTTCAAATAAACGAGAGTGGGTGAATGTGTAATTGTAGATTACATTAATAGAAATTTATATGTGTGTTAAGATTCGACTTCAAACAAATGAGAGTGGGTGAAGGTGAAGGGGAATTGTAAGAAATTGTTGATGTTTGTGATGTGGAACATAGATATATGAATTGAGCATCTACATGATTAATGACTACTATAAGAGAAGGTTCATATAGGATTTATTTGATAAAGTTTTTGTTTCTATTACTTTGAGGATTTGATGGCATTGAATGATAAATTTTATGGTTTGGTTTTAGTTTTTTGTAGTTTTGTGGCGCACAAAAATTTCAAAAATTGGTTACTAGTTCGAGTTTCTCATATGCTATGATTTACATGGTTTTGTGATTAGATTTCTATAGGTAGAGTAGGGATGCAATGACATGCTTGAGGAGAAGATCTACATAAAGATAAGTAATGCATTCACTTCTTGGAGTGCTTATAGAAAAGACAAAACATTTAGAATGCTATCAATCATTGCAATGTTTAAAATTTGTGAGTAATTCTTCTATTATTATGATTATGAAATACATTGTTTTTGTTATGATGATGTTAACATTATAATGTAGCACTTTGAATTTGACATCTATCATTAGGCTTTGATATTGTATTTAAATATTAATATTAAATCCAATACTTAATAGATGCATTGCAAAGAGGTTGCTCACAAATAAAGCTACATAAATTTTTCAAGGCATGAAGCAATGTGATCTTAGGATAATTATAATAGAGATATTTTTATTAATGGGAAGCATTTGTGTCTATAAAAGTAGGCCTTACATGCATATATGAGTGAATAGTGATATTCGTTAAGAATTAGGTAAATACAAGTTTAGGAAAATAAAAGGCAAGGAGTGAATTTAAGTTTCCTTTTTGTCGTTTGGGCAAGAACATATGTAATATGTAATTCTCATACTATACTAAGGACATTAACAAGGAAAAATATCAATGTTCAAATGGTCATTTCTGAGTATGTTACCACTTGTCACCTACCTTGGTCGGTGGAAATGGCTCAAGATGCTTTATAATAGCTTGGAAACCTTCTTTTCCCTCCTCTTCTCTCTTTTAAATCTATATATTTCGGTCTATTTCTCTCTCTTGGTCTTTGTCTCTTGCTCTCTCATTCTCTCTTATCTTCCTCTTTTTCTCATTCTTGCACAACTGCCTACAACTTTCTACAATGGTCTCAATCTCTCACAACGTTCTTTACAACTCTCTTGGCTGTCACAGCTCTCCATTCTTTCTCTCTTTACCTTCCTCAATCCTTGTAGGTATATCTATTTATCTTATGTCATTGAGCATCTTGGTATTTATCACATCCCTTTTCAATGAATTTTATTATCTTGTCTATTTATCTTTATATCTATGTGTCTATCTGATTTTCCATGGAGGTGGAAAAACCAAATCGAGGGTTTGATTGAGGCAAGACCCTAAACAGCCTAACATTTTCTCTCAGTCTTATGTGTGTAGGTATTGAAGATATTTATTTACTGGAGGTTTCATTACTTGGTTGGTTTTGAGTGCTTTCTTTCTCTTCCTTCATTTTATCATCTACGTTCTATTTAGTCTATATTTCATTTTGTTTACTTTATTTTAGTTATGTTATTTTATGTTATTTTCCTACATTTCAAGAGTTCCTAATAATCAAGATTGATTGTAGTCATTTATCTTTTTTCTGTGACGTTCTTGATTTTTGGTCTATATGAGATGCCAACATGCTATAGGGATGCATGTGCATCGTGATATCATCCTTGGTTTAGAGCTTGTCAATTTTTCCAGAAGACCTTTGTGACTTACTCTTTCTATTTTTGGAACTCTCGCCATTTTATTTTGTCACCTAAGCTTTGTTCTTTGATGTAGTTGAGGACCGTTTTCTCCTTGAAGACTTTGCTTGTCTTAAGACTTGAGGGTAGAAAATTTCCTCCTCTACATTTTGTTGAACCTGGCATGAAGACTCCTTCCAAAAAAATGACAAATCCAAGATTTTTCCTTCTAAGAAAAAAAATTGAGGCACTGCCTTGAACGTCATTCCATGTCGTCGAAAGGGATATAGGTCAACCTTTGGCTAGCTTATCTATATCTCTATTTCAAATAAAATTTCTATCTTTTTTCCATCTATCCCTTTCCCATTTTGTTAAGAAACTTCAAGAAGTTCTCTTACAAGCGTGTGAAAGTGAGTTCTCTCCTTTCTTCTTATTCTTTGTTGATCCCCCTCTTGAACTTTATCTACTTGTAAGAATATTGTTATGCCTTGCATAACCAAACTATTTTCTTTTTTATCAAAATAGGCCCCCCTTGTTTTTTTCCTTTCATGCTTTTGTTTTGGCTTTGGGAGTTGTCTTTTTATTCCAAGTATTGTTTTGTTTTTATTTGTTAGGGTCAGATTTCAGACTAAAATCGTCACCTCACACCTTCAAAAGTGCGAGTTAATGTTTCTATCTCGATTCTGATCCTCGTGTTTCTTCCTTGTGTTGTTATGCTTTGTCAAATTCGGGTTTCAGAAAGGAACTTGAACTTTGCACTTGGTGAAGTTTCAATTTCATTGTTCCGTTTTGATTCCAATCTTCTCTTGTTCATCATCTTTCTGTTTGTTAGAATTGGGTTTCAGAATGGAACCGACACTTAGAACCTTTTAAAGTTTCAAGTTCATGTCTTCATTCTAACTCTAATTTTTTATTCTTTTTTTTCTTGTCTATTTCAGAATCGAGTATCGGACTAGAACTAGAACCAGGAACCTTTTCAAGTTTCCTATTACTTGTTCTATCTCGATCCTGATTCCCACGTCTATTGTTCTTTTTCCCATCAGGTTCAAGTTTCAAAAATATTTTAGAACCTTGCACCCTTTGAAGTTTCTTGTGTCAAGTTCCTTCCTGATCCCAACTTCTGACCTACCTTATGGGTTTTGTGATGATTCATTAATGACTATTGCCCTGATCCTAAGGCCCGACCTACTTCGCATTGATGGTTGTTGGTTTGCATGCGCGAACCAGTTTATATTCCTCTATCTCTCAGTTTTGGCTCATTATTGCTTTGTGTTTTCAATAAAGGGAGCCAAAGCAGAGTAGAGGATTGGGGCATGAGTTCAAGTTTTCTGATTTCAATAGGGCATCATTGATTTTGGCATCATGATTTTTGAGGTAGGGGTTTTTTTTGTTCTTGATTTTCTTGTTTTCTTTCTTGTGTTCTTGCTTGTTCTATTTTTTTGTTTCGTCTCCTATTTGCTAGGTGTGTTGTTCCTTTTTTTTGGTTTTCTATTTTCTTTTGGCTTGTTTATTTTGATCCTCTTTTGGGGTCTTTGTTGTTTTCATTTTTCATTATTTTTTTTTTTTCATTTTTTTTGTCGTGCATGGGTTTGTTCATTCCCACTGAAACCCTAACTATTTAGGGTTTATGTACTATTGACCTTTATAAATTTAAGTTGGAACCCTAGGTTTTCCTGCATCTGACCCTCAAAACTAGAAATTTTGATTGAGTATTGGGTCAGGTTGCTATTAGGGTTCATACATTTGAAATAATCTCGATTCTGAAGGGTTTGTTGTTAAAAATTAGAAAATCATTCTTTATCACCTCCAGGCTCAATCATGTTTTGATTCTAATCATTACACATGTTGTGGGATTGGGTTTCAAAATCAAGCTATGATCATGTGGTTCCAGTTTTGAATATCATCCTGACTCTGACTTTTGACCTTTGGTTGGGATTGGATATTGGAACGAAACCTTACCTTGCCCAAAATGATTGATCCAGTGCCAGGTTCCAACCTGATCCCAACTTCTGACTCTTTGTCGGAAATCAAAATTAGGACAAAACCTTAACCTATTACCTTATGGAAGGTTCCAATTCTAACTGTTGTTTTGATTCCGCTTTCCACATTACTTTTGGGATAAGATCTCAGGACAAAACCCAGCCCTTTATGCCAAATTGAGTTCCAGTGAGTTTCTAACCTGATTCTGACTTCCAACCTCTGGTCGAGATCGGACTTCAGAGTGAAACTTGAACCCGTTCACTTTTTAAAGTTTCAATTCCCAATGACATCTTGATCTTGATTTTTGATACACTATCTTTAAGGTTCTGATGTTGAATGTTGTTTTGATCTCGACTTTTGATACCTCTTTTGCAGAGTCTAAGTGCTAACTATCGACTTGATTCTGATGTCTGATAGTATGATAAGAGGGTTTTGTAAGGGTCATGTTCCAAGTGCTATCCCAATCCTAACCCTCGAAAATAATAAAAATATCATGAGAATGAATATTCTTTTGAGGATATAGGGTTTTGATATGAAATTTATTTAATGCCTAAATTTTTACAGTGTTCGCTTTTGCCTAATGAATGTCATAGTTGTAGGACTATTAAATGTCTGATTTAGAAGAGGATAGTAGCACTGAAGGGGTGAAATAACTACAAGAGGTGTAAAGGGTAAAAAATCCAAAGAGATTGAAACCAGAACAAATACCCCTGACAATGAAGTTTAAGTTTCAAGGGAATTCAGTGCCATCAAAGTTTGGGTCAAAAGTAATGAAGATAACTGATACATTGGTAGGCCACATTGACCTTGAACAATTTCTGAAAGATGTTTTCACAAAATCTTCCATTCCATAGGCTAAGAATATAGCTAATTCAAGACTGGGACATGTAGCTTCATTTCCTATAGTAGTGCAATTTCCAAAGTTAATTCTAGTTGTTGCTCACACATACAACCATGTATAGAGGAAATGTATTGATCCTTGGGGGACAAAAATAATTGATTTAACACCAAGAATGATAAGGCTGCTTTTTGACTTGCCTCCCCATCCTAACCTCAAAATCATGATAGAAGCTGAGGCATTACGCCAATATAAGGTAATTGTGGAGGGTAATTTAAGATATATAAATAAGAGGTGGTTGAAAGTGGAGAATAAGTCAATAAAGAAATTGCTCGCCAAGCCTAAGAGGTCCGATTTCTCTACAAAAGGGGGAGATTATTACACTACTATCTAGGGCATTTGGGAAGGAAGAATCACATGCTTTCGAGAACTATATTTTCTCCTTCATTCAAATTATCCTTGATGGAAAATAGTATTTAGACTAGGAAGAGATGGTATCAAATTCCATTCATGATCAACACACTAAGGTTAAGGACACCAAGAAATTCTACATGAGTTCCTATGTGATATATTGTGTTGCAAGAATTGGAAAATTCCCAGGACTAAATACAAAAGGGACCCTTGAGGGAGTAGATGGGGAGATCAGGATATGGAAGTATTATGATCAATTAGAGCTCAAGAAGGTAGAAAATAATTTCAAAAGATTTAATGATGCCTTCCTATATGTTGTTATCAACCGGTTAACAAGAGATGTTAGCTTTAGATTGTCTCAAGAAGCCACGACCTTTATTGAAGAATGGGGGAACTAGTTTATTGAATACCCCAAAACTACTTACATCATTTTGTTTGGTTTTGACAAGGCTTTGTTCAAACTACCCAGGTGTTACAATGATAAAATGATTTTAATGGAATTCTCTCGACAAGAATCAAAGGTAAATGCCAAGTTTTTGGATAAGCACAAGGCATGGCACCACTCATTTATTATAGAACTAGGTTTTTACTCATGTCAATCAATAGCGGTAGCCAAGTCTGCAATAGAGGAGTTCCAAGTATGCAATCTCAAGTTTTATGAGGAAAGGAGGAATTTTGACCCAAATGGAAAGATGAATGAGTTGTTTGCATCTTTGTTTCCCTATCATGAACAACACCTTGAATACTTTTGGACCAACCTGTAGGATCAATTTGAAGTCAGGAAAAGAGGATATGAAAGGCTGATTGTTCCCTAAATGAGAGACTTTAATATTAAAGAAGATATACCTGAAGGGATATCAGATGATGGCATCCTCCTCAATCCACAATATAAGGTAGATGAAGTTGCAACTAAGGAATTGGAACCCATCAATTAGATGGAGAAGGAATGATTTGACATAAATAATATTTCAGAGGTGGTCATTGATTGGAGCATAAAATGGATCGACATACACCTCAACCAGTCCCAAAGCAGAGTCACAAGGAAAAGGAAAGATTCATAAGTTGAATCATCCTCACTTGTTGAGACAAAGAAGCATGAGAGGACTAAGAAGCAATATTCACATGAAGAAGAACAAGTTATAATGAAGGTTACAAAAGACTTAAAATAGGCTAAAGTTACCTACCAAGTTGCTACTGTTAGAGTTGTTTCAAGTCTTGGTGTTGAACCCATTTCCACTGTATACCTAGAAACATAAACTTCTCAAGAAGGTCCTTCTACCGCTCCTCTAAAAACTAAGGAAATCCCTCTTACTGCACCTTCAACTACATAAATAGTAACTAACGAAGGGAAAGATCTTCTAGTAATAAACATCACAAAATCTCCCCTCATCTAATTCTGAAGAAACTCTCCTCTAGGAAGACCTAGCTAGAGAAGAGGGAGAAGATGAAGAGGACTTTGAAGATGAGGATTTAGATGTGGGAGAAGGAAACCTTTGGAATGAAGAAGAGATGCGACATTTCCTAATGGAAGATGAGCAATAGGAGATATTGGAGAGTGCTCAAAAGCAATCTTCTGAGGACTTTTCCAAAGAAGAAGAAGAAGAAGAAGAAGAAAAGAGGAAAGATGAAGAAGAAGAGAGGAAAGATGAAGAAGAAGCTTAAAATATGGAGGTAGAGCTAAAATAGATTGTAGACATCAAGGCTGAGAATGAGAGGCTAGAAAAGGAGAAAGTGGATAAAGAGAAAGCTGATAAAGAACAACATGAGCAATTGAAGGCCTCATCTGCGTCAGAGATTGGAGTAGCTTCTACACCTCCACTACCTCTGAAGCTAACACCTCTGAGTACTCAACAAATGATAGTTTCACCAAGTACCCCACATGGCTAAAGTTAAATCTAGAAAAGAGGCAACAGGTCCAAGCTCAACCAATCACCTAGGATGAAATGAAAAGGGAAGTGGACAAGGTAAAACCCAAGAAGAAGCCAAAGGCCATATATTCTACAAGAGTGACTGATGATGGGGATCTGATTTCTGATATTGAAACCCTATAGTTCATAAGGATGACATGGAGCGACAAGTTGTCGATTACCAGATAAGCACAATTAATTTGGGAAAATAAACTCGTAACCAATAGATATCACTTATGGATTTGGTAGCTACTTCGACCAAGTACAGAATGGAAAAGAACAAGAAAGTCAAGGATGAACTAAAAGCGCGACTTGGATAGATGAAAATGTTTTTGAAGGAGCTTACTAATTCTACCCCGAAACAAGCAACATCATTAGAGGTTCTCGTGCTTATGAGTTGAAAAGAAGTTGCTAATCTAAATGAAATGAAGAGAAAAACTCAAATGTTTGATGGATGGGTTAATATTCTTTGAAATGAAATAGAGAAAATACTTGAATAGAGATACAAATACTATGAAGAAGCATAGACATTGGGCAAGCAATTAGGAGAATGTATTAAAAATGGTGGGAAGAAAAGGAGAAAAATAGAGAGTATATGAAGACATTAAAATCCCTCAAGAAGAATCCCAAGGAAATGTTGATTGAATCAAGAATTCTAGGAGAGGAGGATCCTGAATATGTTGACAAGGAAATCAATATCATCATCTTTCAATAAGAGATCCTTATTGAACATAAACTCAATTTGCTTAGAATTCAACATGAGGTATGGGAACATACTTTAATATTTGAACAAATTGTTGACTGTGCATTACTACCAAAAATTACCTGAGCTCCCCTCCAACTTATGAGTTGGATTCTTTGGAAAATAAAAAGGAAGAATGAAATAATAGACTGGAGGGATTGATAAAGAAAGGAGATAGCTCTGACGAGACCCTATTGCATGAATTGATGACCATTAGGTCTGATACCAAATGGGATTCAAGGGACATCAGTTAGATGCATGAGGCTATCAAAAGTGTTGCAGAGGATTTTGAGTGATCAAAGTTTAAAGTGGAATGGGGGTGATCCCACAATAGTGGTTTACAATTTTTGGCCAAACTAGACACTTAAATTATTATTTTTAACTAAATCTTCACATTCAGGCACCTATAGCGGCTAAATTGTGAGGAATTTGAAGATGATGCAAACTAGAGTCTCGTCACATCTTCTCTGTAGATTCTAAAAATATTTTTTTCAAATTTTTTGGAATCAGATTGCACTTCTTTTTCCATCTCCCATGAAAACTGGTTTTTTTCATAAAATAGCATTTTTAAAAAGTGACGCACACTGTATAACGCATAACTTTTTTTCCATGAGCGATAAAATTCTAATTCTTTTGAATTTAGATTTGTAACTTTGATATATAGTGCTTCCACTTGGTTAGATAATTTTTTATTGAATATTTTTTCTTTAATCAAGTTTCAAAGTCAAACCAATTACAATTTAAACATAGCGCAACTGTATAACGCACAACTTTTTTTTGTATTAATTGAAATTCAATTTTATTTTTTTGGATCAAGGACTTCAATATCTAGTGCACTTATATTTTTCAATTTTTTTTTTGATAATCTGCTATTTTTCCACATATGCAGAACAAAAACCTTCATTTTTTGTGAAAACCTATATTTAATAAAACTAAAAAAATAAATACATAATAAAACCAAAACATATCAAAATTATATTTGTTGGATAGCTCATTCCGAGGACTACCTGATTCCAGTTGGGTTTGTGAAATCTCTGCCATTTTCATGTTCAAACCAAGCTTCGAAGTGAAAAAATTTACGTTTTTTTGTATATGAGGGGGAGAATGAGGGATAAGGGGGGTTTGAGCAAACCCCTAGAGGTTCACTCGAACCACCTCACATAATGCATTTTTATTTGGTTTTTGGGTGGGCAACTAGGGAATGGATTCGCTCGAACCTTAGTTTGAGTGAATCCATAGGTTCGTACAAACCCCCAAAATCACATTTTTTGTGAGTTTTCCTTCCTCACTAGAATTTTAAACCACTATTGTGGCTTCACCCATGGGTGGATGGATCCGATGAAGAAGTCTTGGAACAACTTCACAATAATTTTGATGATTTTCATGGTTTTCCTAGGAAGGATGACAAGTAAATAAAGAGAAATATTCCATTTTTGAAATATAATAAGGTCAACACAAGTCAACCATTCCCAAGCATCCTATTTTGTAGCAGTTAACTACAAATCATCCTTGAAAGACCACGAAAGAAGCACCACTCCTCACATTGGTAGTTTTGACTAAACGAGCACTCCAATTAACTTGGGCATCCCTACAATTGTGGATCTAGGTGCCCCATCTTTGTGGATCATGATTTTTGAAGGAGATTACAATGTTTTATTTTTCTATAAGTTAGAAAACTCTCCTCATTGTAAAGGTTGACAAATTGAAGTTTGATTTGTAGCCTTATGTTAGACATTTTTTTTTTATAGCTTTTATGCAATTAGTTAAATTTCAAAGACTTCTTAGTTCAAAGATGGTGTCTATGGACAATGGTTTTTTGTGCACCAGTGGATCTTGTTGTGTGTAAATGTCTCTTATTTTGTGAAAGTCAATAGAAGAGGTCGAACTTAAAACCATCTATTTATTTGTGAATGGTATTTTCTTATTGTTTATTGATCTGCAAAATTATGTGATGAGTTAATAATATTTGTTATTAAATTAATTCCAGGGAGAATGAATTGCAAGTATGTTTATTAAATTTGCATTGTGAATGGGTATAATTGCATAAATGTTTGTGAGTTATTTCATTCATTTGTTTTAGACTTTACAAAATGCTTGTTATGGAAATTACATTTCTGAATTTGAGGAAAATGTTTGTTCACGTTTCCCTATTCTAGAAACTATGATCTATCATTTTCTATTTATTTAAAACCCGTTGTCATAAATTTTTAAAATATCAGTTTGTTACCTTTTACCAATAAAGGCCCCTTGAATATTATAGTCATGTTGAACACTGGGTGATACAACACAGTTGTGAACCAACTACTGAGACTTTGGAAGATAGGTGATTTAATATTAACTATCTTTTTTAGGAGAAGTAGGATATAAATATTCTACTTAATGTTTGATGTGTTATTGTGACCATCAACAACTATTTTGGTGCAAGAGGATGAAATCATTGATGCTTTCCTTAACATAAATTTAACCCCTCTTCATTCCAATGCACCCTCTTCTAGAAATGATGCATTAGTTAATGAAGTTCATCACGTCCCACATCTAATCCCCAACAAATCAATGTTGAGTGTATTTCTTCAAATAATTCATTAAAAAGTCATGATGAATCTATAAATGTAATTGTAGTCTTTTTTTCTCCTCAAAGGCTTAAGAGACCAGTCATTTATGTGACTCCAACTAGTCCTTCCCCTAAGAGGATATTCATGGGGTTTTTATTGAAAGCGATACACCAAATCTTTACACGCAATTCATGCAATCTAAGGCTCCTTCTTATAGAGAGGTAGCCCATACTTATAATAATAGAAGGGATTAGCATAATCGTAATCAACCTACTTTACCTCCTTCTCAACCAAGCCTTCCTCAAGCACCTAGACTTGCAACTAAGCAACTGATTGATTATGATCTTGTCCAACAACTTTACATGTTACTTCCCTAATATCTTGACTTCTAGTTGAAACACGATTTTTTTTATCTTCAGTAGGTCTCAATCTGCTCATAGCGTCTTGAATTGAGATCACTTCCTTCTAATGCCCTATATCATGATTTTATGTTAAGTTTAGTAGAATTTAAAAAATAAATTTCAAATAGTTTACTTCTAAAGTTTTTCTCTTTAATATAATTTTTTCACAAGTTTTATAAGAAGCTCTTTTCTTTTTACATGTCTTAGTTATTTTTTCTCTAAATTTAATAATTTTTAGAGGCCACACAATATTATTCGAGTTTGGAAAACAAGAAAATATAATTGTGAAATGGATAGAACCAAATAAATTGATTAGAACCTTTTAAAAAGATAGAAAAAATACATAAATTATAAAATTGTCACACATTATAAAAAGATAATACAAAGACACTAGATATTGATGCTTCTTCGTCATATATAACTACTACAACAAATGCAAAAAACAATGCCCTATTTATTGTAACATAGAAAAGACTCCATCAACCATTTTGCATCATCCTTAATAAGGACAATTTAAATACTTATTATATGAACTAAATTGTTATTTATTCCATTTCAATCTCTACCAAACTAGGATGGAGTGGTTTCCTTGTACACAAAGAAATCTTGTAAAGGGCATTTTTAGATGTGAACATAACATGCAAGTGTAACAACCTACAATCACAATGACCTTCTCATGCAAAAAGTCTGCGTGAAGACAAACTATGGAGCCCACAATATGAGGAAAAGACCACAATAGGAGTGCTATACACACGTGCTTAATGGGTCTTCGCTTAGGTATTATTAATGTCCAAAAGTTTGCACCAAGAAACAAAAAGTAGGTCGCCACGTACACGCGTCATATGTAGGCGTCTTCAGACTTACTTGGTGGGCGAAAAGTCTTTATAAAGGAATGGCATATATGGCATTTAACGACCAAAGCATATTTGGCATTTAACGTTCAATTCAAAGGAATATTGTGGAGTTCCATTACAAGATATGATGCACACACATGATTTATGGGGATGAAAAGGAATAATGCAAAAATATGTGTAGACATAGGGTATAGATGATTTTATTGTTTCTTTGTAATATATTATAATATATTATTGGTGAATGTGCAAGAGAAGTCCAAGAGATAGTTCATGTAGGTGATGTCAAACATAAGAGGTATGAATTGTTTCTTATAATATATTATCATAGCTTTTCAATGTTTTTGTTCAATTTAGTACGCATGTGGAATTTTTGAGCACTTAAATTTCATTCTTAAATTTCAAATGATCCATTTCCATTAGTTTGGCATGAATATAGAGGAGCACTTTAACATGAATATGATTTGTGGGGATGAAGCAATTATCATGGTTCTTGTTATGTTACATCACTTCACTTGTGCACTTTCTCTTTTAGGTGAGAATTATACTCTTGATTGATTGAAATGAAATGAAATGAAATGTTTTAATAACGTCCACGATGTCACAATAGCCTAAGGGACCCAGGAACAACATAAGACCGCCAACAAAAAGAAAAGACCCTAAACAGTTTGAGATCTTTGTTCGAGGTCAGCCCTACGACAATGAGTTTTGATGATGTAGTTTGCCGATTTGACCAACCTTTCCTCCTCAAACAAGGTATTTAAGTTATCAACTTGTAAGGTGTCTTCATAACTAGCCCGAATATCTTTATACGTTGAGCACTCCATAACAAAGTGTCATTCTGTCTCCACCAATCCCATGTCGCAAAAACAACATATTTTTTTTCCCACTCTTCTTTAGGAACCATCCACCTAGTTGTTTCACATCTAAGACGATGTGAGCTAGTCATCAATAAAGTGATTGCACCTTTTATCTTGTTTTCTTTCTTTTATATATTTTCTTTATATGGTAAGTATTGTCTATAAAACAACTATTGTGCATAGTATACATAGTGTTTCATCTACTACTCTTTATGTTTTATTTGTCTACCTTGCAATAGGGTTTCAACTAGGCACCATTGACATAATCATTGATTAATTAATTAATTAATTATTTTGTTTTGCTCGTTTCTTATATATGGTCTATGCAATAAGATAAATTACTATCTATATCTTCAAATTTTAATTGTTTAATCTTAATTTGTGGTCATTCTAGCCTTTTTCTCTCTCTCTTTGATTATAAGGCATGGTTAAGTACTTCTCACTTAACTTCTTTAGTCTGATTAATGTTCTATTAATGAATATTTTTTCATTCAATGTGAATATTTCTAGTTTTAATTTAGGAACTATATATTAAATTAGTAATAGTTAACTAAAATGAGTATATAGTTTTAATTTGTTTATGTGTTGCATGGCCAACCCACAATACAATATGTATCTTCTAATTTCAATCTAGTTATCTTTGTTACATTCCCTTATAAGTGTGTTACCCATTTTTAAAAAATTATTTACTTGCTCCATTTGCTTATGGATGGCAAGTTGCACATTCACTATAGTTAATCACTGAATTATTTGCAAGTTCCTTAATTATTTCACTGAAAAAATTCTAATCAAGGGGCATCCAAATCATGTAATAATATTCTCATATATAGATATAGCTATAGTTCATGCTATACAATTCTTCTTTGGTTTTTCTTCTACCCACCCATTCAAATATTCAATACCAATTATGATAAATCATGAGTGGGTCTTATGGGTAGGAGGATTGATTGGTCCAATGAAATCAATAGCCTAATAATTGAATGACACTATAGAAAACACTAGCCACAATGGAATTTCATATCTTGTGGTTGGATTTTTAAAAAAATGACAAGCATCACACTTTCAAGTATACTTTTTAGCATCTTTGAACAAAACTTGGGCCACCAAAGTCCTACCAATAACACCTTCCTTCTTGTGCCATTACTAGTATTGTGTCCTTATAAAATTCCTCAAAGAGCTTCTTTTAAGATGTGTTAACTCTCATGTCCCATCATCACCCTTCTCAACATTTCATATTTTCATGAAATATGCAATTCTCTACCTATTATGGTGTATGGGTGGGCTTGTGTAGTAATCCTGATTTTATCTTCATTACTTTAGTTTTTTGGGAACTTATTGGTAGTCAACAACTTGGTGTTATTTTTAATTTAATAGGCATTTCATTTATTCTAAATAAGTGTGTTGTTAGGAAATGAACCTCAATGGTGATTCTCTCTTCTCTTTTTTTTAATCCGAGAGATAATCTAGCCTTTGATTTTTTCATCCTATAACTAGTCTATTAATTAAAAACTATTGGATAAAAAAAATCTCAAGTTCAATTGATAATCACCAAAGCTCCATTCATGTTATGACACTAATTGGTGAGATACAAGGCTTATACCACTACAATATAACAATCTAAAAGTGTATGCAAATACAAAATTAAGTTTCTTTAATATGAAATTATTATGTAGAGTTTCAAAATCTTTATGATGCATAAATCAACCACATTAACATGATTAATACAACTATCTCAAATGAACTCAAAACAAGAATAAAAGGAGGATAAAATCACCATAAGATGTAGCAACAAAGAGGCACAAACCAACAAGCATCAAAAGATCATCTCACAACACAAGATTTATGAAGAGAAATTCTTTCAAGAAAAAAATCCATCAAGAAGAGAGGCCAATCATGTATTATCTTCAAATGAAAGATTACAATACATTCATTTTTATCACTCCTTTTGTGTGTCTAATCCAATATCCACTTGTGTACAAAATTTTCACTCTAACTCATCATATTATCTTTCTACCACCATAACCCTTATTGTTAGACATATGCTATGATTGATGTCAAAGGAATAATGTCAAAGGATTATTGTTCTTGATGTCAAAAGTGCTCAGTGATGTCAAAGGAGTAATATATTAGTAGTTCATTGAGAATTAATGTAATTATACTTTAATATCAACCATTTTGAGAATAATGAAGAATACTTCCCATCCAGAATGCTTGCAATATCATCCTCATATCTATTAATGGTGGTAGAAGTAATCCAAAAATCTGATTTGGAGTATTTGAGGTCAATTACTTAGGAAAAAATATTTTTCTAACAACATTTTCATGACCTGTATTTATTCTTGGATGCAAGTTTTGGTTTGTGGTTTGAAAGGAGAGTATGTCTACACTCATTATATCGTATTCTAGAGTTTCTGGAATTTATCATCAACATGCAAAGAAAATGAAGTGACAAAAGGGTCATTATGCTGGTTAAATAACCAGTTGATTTTTAGAACTATGCGGCAATGGCTTGTGGTGTGCGACCTCCAGAGGTAAAATGGAATGGTGAAATAGTTCCTGGTTAAGGTTCCCAAAGGAATCACATGATATCATTCTCTTTTGGTAGCAACTAATTTGATATAGGACCTGCCCACTACATTTTTCATTTAAATTTGCAT
Organism: Sequoiadendron giganteum; assembly: GCA_007115665.2. Lineage (NCBI taxonomy): Eukaryota > Viridiplantae > Streptophyta > Pinopsida > Cupressales > Cupressaceae > Sequoiadendron > Sequoiadendron giganteum. Next base: position 945,955,259 of record CM021100.1, on the reverse strand, counting down.
TTAGGTCTAGCTTAGCTAACTTGGCTATTTGTGGATGGTATTAAGGGACTCATGTGATTGACATGAACTAATGTTAATGTAATGGGATATATATAATCACCATAGTTTAGATTTCAATTTGAGTGAGCTAGTGTAAAGTGAGTGTGTATGTGAGAATAATTGTGTGAGCAAGTGTAATTCAGTATGAGTTGCATCTCAATCATTGTGCATCATCATCAAAAGGTCATAAGGTGTGTAGGAGAGTGTCTAAGGCAAGACCAAATCTTGTATAAGTGTAATTTCAGCATTGAATTTTTGCAAGCTTTATCTTTGTAATCTTGGAGAACTAGTGTCCTATTTATGCATTGGGGATTGGTGTCTCCAATAGGTTGGTTCCTACAAATACAGTAGGGGATTGGTGTATTTAGTAGGTTGGTTCCTACTTAATTATTGTAACTTATTCATTATTTCCATGAGGTTGAATTTGGACAACTTAGCTCCAAGTAGCTCTTCTCATCGTGGTTTTTCTCATTTCATTTTGCCATGTATATCTAGTGTTCATTGTGTGAATGTGTGCATTTGTGTTTCTTGATTGATGGTAGCTGCTTTGATTCATGTTTGAGGGTACAAGTTGAATTAAATCTATTTTAAATAGATTTGATATACTAATTCACCCCCCTCGCAATATGTTGTGTTCCCTTCAATATAGCATTTTCACCATTTAAATGGGGCATCCAAGTTGGTTAATATATCCCAATGCCTCCCTTAGATAAATCCACAAATTAATGCCATAGGATAATGTAGGTTGCAACCATTTTACTCAACTACCTAATTTGGATACCGACTTGTTATTTTCTAACTAACTTGATGATTATTGTTTATAATCACAAGACAATTTAGCTTTAATAATAGCCACACAAAATGACTAAAAAACCTCATGAGAAGTTGGATGAACACAACCACCATATCCTCCAAGATTCTTATCTAGTAAATAATAAATCTTTGTTGATAAAAATTAGTTACCAACCCTTGATGAAAACTTAATACCATATCAATAAATCTTAATTACTATAATAGTAAAACCCTAATGGTAAAAAATAAATAATGTTGATGCTAAATACATTATCCCTAATAAGAGATTTAAAAATAACATTAAGATAATTATATCATATATGATTACAAGGTTGATGGCACCTTAATCTTAACATTCTCCAACTTGAAATTATACATTGTAAATATATCGATAGGAAAACCAACAAGGGAAAATTTTATTTAGCCAATCATGTACCATTTTATTATTCAACATTATTTTGTGATCTTCAATAAAATACATGCAATAACAATCAAGATAACCACCATCAAGCAAGAACTCCTCACATCCTCCTCCATATCAACTCATGATATCATATAAACCATGCCAAGGTGAAACATACCTAATGTCATTGAATCCTATATCAACGTATACATAAAAATAAGTATCAAATTCAAATGATAAAAAGATGACCATGAGTTACTACCACACTTATAATAGTTGAAATAAAAATTGCAACAAGTTTTTCTATCTCATCCAATCTAACCATACCTCAAAATCAGGGTAAGAAACCATCAGAGGTAGAACTTCATGTCATTATCAACCTAAAGCTACAAACAAGTCTTTGTATATCCACCACACTGATAATCCATCCTCCTACCTCAATACAACATAGCAATACAAAAATGACCAAAAAGAAGGCCAATTTAACTAAGTATGCATCAACACTAAAATGATCTATGAATATAGATAGTCTACATTCAAGCCTTCAATGCAACCAATGGGTAAAGATAACCCACTAAATTGCACTTGGCTCTTATATCCCAAATAGTGAAACATGCAAACTCATCATCACATTAGTAACTTGCAAACTGAGACAATAAAAAACAATATTATAATAATGAAGAACATAGAGTAAGTGTGTGGAAATGGGGGACCAAAAGGGGGTCTTTAGTGGCTATTTTTGCTTCTTCTAAAATTAAGAAAATTTGATTTTAAATGAAAAATTGAAGATAGTTATACTAAAAATTTGAAGATGTGATAAGAAAAAGGGTCATAGTTCTTTGAATCTACTTTCTAAAGTAATTTTTTTTAAATGGTGGATATTAAGGGGTTAAAATATGGGGAGCACACAAAGTGTTATTTTTTCTCAAACAAATAACATTGCATGTAGTGTGCTCCCCATAAAATGTCAACTTTTTTTAGTATTTCAAAAATCACTTTAGTGAAAAATTAGTTAGCACCATGTATTTTATGCCTACTTTTCTACTATTTTTTTTTTGATACGTAAAACACAGACTAGTTGCATATATTTAAAGTAGACAAAAAATACATCATTCAGTTCCTCAAGGTTCTGGGTTGAACCAACCTTTCCATTTCATACATTTGCAAAGAAATATTAATTAAACCTAACTACCATTGTGCATAACCATCCTTCATTCGTAAAAATGCCAACTACCAGCCACCCGCCTGTGCTTTCAATCCACTTCATCGCAGAATCGTGTGGTCTCCACTAGGTCAGAAAACACCCGACACCATTGAATTCCAAAAACCATATCTAGCCCCAACCTCTTGCACAAATAATTGAATCCAATTGTAGCCCAATGTCTATGCTTTTCCAACTTCTCCCTAGCTACGTCCATGATGAACGGGTTCTAGACCACCTCTTCACTTTGCTAGAACATCCTCACCTTGTCGTCTGGAAGTGGGACTCCTACTCCAGGCATCACCACAACCACCACACCTAAATTATCCACCAATATTGTTGCCTTAAATACCATCTATAGGAGCACCAAGCATCTCACTTTCGAGACATTCAGGTCACACAATGATGCGAGAAACTGAGAGGAGATGTTTGAGTTCGCTCTTGTTCTGTTGCCCGAGAAGTAGATGTAACATAGGGTAATTGTTTTGTTAGCTTTATTAAAACAAACAAAATCAAACCTAGCATACTATGAAGCACAAAGGAGGAAATAAAAAATAGCAAGAAGCAATATCACCAAAGCTCCTGAAGGCCTCCATGATTAACCTCCATAGCCCCTCTCTATTTTTTGCAATATGATGAATGCCCTCAACTTTTGTGTGAGAAAACTAAGTTCATGACATGACCTAGCAAATGTTGAAGGAATTTGAATGGAGTGAAAGTAGAAAGCTAAGTTCTAAGTGCACTACAAAAATCTGCAAAAGACAATGTTAGCCAAAGAAGAAAGAAGAGAAGAAGAAGAAGTGATTCAAGAGATTAAGGGATAATAATAAGAGATTCTTGAAATGAAGACAAAATTGGCATTTTATAGAAAATGCAATTTTGTACGGACGGATGAGATGAGAGATTGAGAAATGCCCTATAATCAATGGTCAAGATTCAAAATGGCAACTCTCAATTAGGGTTAGGGTAAAAATCCCCAAATGTGTGGACAAGATTTAATTTAGGAAATTAAATCAATGATGGAGAATGAATGTGATAGTGAGATGAAATTAGTCAAAATCAAAAGATAAGAAGATGAGATTTTAGAAAATCAGTAATTTTAGAAATAACTTACTTTGTGGAGAGAAATGCTATTTTGAAATTAATATTTTAAATTAATTCCAAAATGGTGAATTCATGTGACAATAAATAATAATAATTTAAAATTATTTACTTGGAAAGAGGGAAGTTGCCAATTTAAATAAAATGCTTTTATTTAAATTTAGAAAAAAATTCAATAAGACAATTTAATAATTAAAATTATTCAATTGTGGAGGAAAATTAGAAAGTGGGTAATTTTAAATAAATGATTTTATTTAAAATTAGAAAGAAAGTTGGAGAGGATAATAATTAAATAAATAATAAGAATTTATTTAATTATGAGAAGACATAAATAATTAATGACATATTAAATAAATAAATAAGATCTATTTATTTCATAATCATGAGGAAGTAATAATTAAATAAATTTAAGAATTTATTTAATTAGAGAGTGACATAAGCAATTAGCGACATATTTAAATAATAAATGTAATTTATTTATTTAAATAGCTAGGAGGAATAAAATATGTGAATTAATTAAATAATTAAGAATTATTTAATTAATAGTTGACATTGGACTATAGGACAATTAAATATTTTAATTATGTTGAGATGAAGCATGATATAGAAGAATGTGGTTTGTGGGTCTAGGCCATTTTTATGTGTCTACATTTGCCCCTCTTTGTCATAATGCAACTTGTCGCATTGTGACAAAGAAAATAAGTCAAAAAATATGCCCCAGTGCAAAATAGGATGAGGAAGAATGATGAGGAGGGTTACAGTATGCCCCCTCGAGAGAATAGTTGGGTTTAGAGGACATGAGTGTGCTCTCAAAATGGATGAAAGGACTAGAAGATGAAAAAAAAAAGTATATAGGAAAGATAGATAAGGATGATAATGATGTGGACTAGAAAAAATGTTAGAGAGAAAAAGATGAATTTTAGGATAGAAGACATGGATGCCGATATGGGGAAGGAGATGCAAGTTAATGCGAAAGACGAAATGCATGTTAGAATCCTTCAATATTTGCCAAGGTACTAACAGGTGTTGCTCGAATCATCATTGGGCGGTAAAAATGACACAAATGGACAACAAACACTAGGGTATGACATAGAGCAAGGTGTGCAAGGTCATCCACTTGCAAAATAGACAATCACAGACAAGGAATGTCCTAACTTATACTAGAGACCAATTTTCCCTAGTCTTTTTGTCAAGACAATCCACAGACATCAGTCAAGAAAAAACATAATAGGTCATGAGACGTCATCGCACCTCTAAATCCTTCATGGGACATCCTTGAGGTAGCTAGTAACATGACCAAATGACAAGTCAATAAAAAGATAAGACAAAATAGACAAGAATTAAAAACCATTTAATTGTATTGCCAATATTTTTTTGCCGAAGATTAATTGTTTGATAGTTTGACTGTTTTGACGGTTTGATGGTTTGACAGTGCCTAAAGTCAGGAAGGACACATCCTGAAAAGGCAACTGACATTTTGACGAGGTCCAAATCCAAGAAGGACACATCTTGAAGAGGACCAAAAGTGAGGAGATTGACATTTTGACTAATGCTTTGGCAAGCTGACTGATTTTGACCGTATGATTGATTGGCTTAAGTTGTCCGATTTTGACCAATTTTGACGTTGACGTTTCAAATGACTGTCTTGTGTCAAGTGTGACTATGTCTGCTTTATTTGACCGATGTGACCATGTTTGACTTATGATTTTATTTTGACAAACCTAAAAGGACTGACCGAATGTCTCGGGGATTCAAAGATGAATCTTGCCTACATAGCAAATGCGTAGAGACAATGTAGTTCGGACTAGGACAAAATATTGATTGATGCAACTGACTGGACTGACTAGATATGACTGACTTTGACTCTGTTTTTGGGATTTTGACATTGATTTGGATGTTTTTTGTGTTTTCTTCAGGACATTTTTCAATTTTTAGGTCTTTTTTCAAGACTTTATATGATTTTTATGACTTTTTTCAAGACTTTTTCTAATTTTTAGGATTTTTTTGATGTTTTATGAAAATTCTAACAATTGCATGTGAATGATGCTGACGCACATGAATCCAAGGACAACCATGATTTTGCTACTAGTCAAGCTAAATACCAATGGATAGGTGACCATGACGATGACAATGTTGTTTGACGTGGCAAGGACGCATCCCAAAACAACGTGATGATGATAATGATATGATAAGAGGATAAAAGTCTACAATAGGGCCAAGGAAAAAGTCAAGGAATGTTTTGGATAATGTGCTAGGGTGCCATAATGTTTCATTTGGAATGATTTGGTGAGGACTAGATGGGATGAGGAAGGATCTTTAAACCATTGACAAGGGAAACCAAGATGGGTGATAGGTATAAAAGGACAATGGATGGTTTTGGTAAAAGATAGGAGACATGGATGGCTTGGACTAGGAGAATTATCATATGGTCTCCAAGGACGATGTCGCATAGGGGATAATGAGGCTATGAAGATAATGACATGGTATTTTATGACTAGTGTATGACCAAAGGATGGACATGTCAAAAAAAATTCAAAGCATGATTTGTGTTTGTGCCTTAGTCTTTGTCAAGATCAAAATAGGTGGGAAAATGGATGGACATGATAGCTCAGATGGATGGATGGAAATTTCATAAGAAATGTTTCATGCAGAGGGTAAAGGAGATGAGCCATCTTGCCCCCAAGTGCAATAGTCCACATAAATGATTTATTCTACACATGATGCCTGCTTGCCAGGTTTTCATCATGATACTTATCCAAAGCACCTATTTGCTAGGTTTTCACCATTGGACGAAATCTTTCTCTTTACTATTTTTGATAGTTTCTGATTTTTTGGTGTCACCAAGATGCTTGTTTGCCAAGTTTTCATCAAGGTGACGATTTTTTTGTTTTTTCAATTTTTTTTGTATTTTTGCATTTTGTCGGATAGCCTTGATGCTTTAGATGACCACTGACTGTGCTGAAGCCTTTGACGAAGCTGATGTAGAGATTGGTGCCATGACATGCCAATAATGACCTTTCTGAAGTAGTTGCCTTGTTAGGATGATAGCGCTTGCATACAATTGACTGATATCATTGTGATCTTTGTTGATACTAGAGTTGGCCTTATCAGAATACACACATCAATATAGAGTGCTATGAAAGTCCTTTTGATAGAGAGTTGCTGCCAAGATGTGACAAATTTGTGACATGGGATGTTTGGACTTTAAGGAGGATGTAGGATTATGACAAATGATGGTGGACGTGGACGGGTTGGTTGGATGTATTGATTTTTATTCTCCAAACTTTAGGTGTCGGTTTAGGAAATTGTTTGGAACCAACACTTTTATATGTCTTTCTTCATGGCCATTTTGATGGGGGTGGACATGTATTATATGTGGAAGTCCTCTTGTGCTGTGGCTCCACATTTTAATTGAATTTTGGCTTTGGCATATTTTCTTTGCCTGATCCATTCTTTTCTTGACTTGATCCATTTTGTTTTAGGATCCAATTTAGATTTATTTGTCCACTTGACTTTTTGTTTGATTCCATGGCCTTTGACATTTGATTTTGGATTTTGTACTTGCAAGAATTTTGTTGGTTCTAAATGGAAGGTTTATTCATGAAGGAATGATGGTTAGGGGTGTGGAGGAAGGGGGTGTTGGCAACAATCTTATGACAAGGACTACTCATGACACCCATTTTGACATTTGTATTAGATAAAGTTGCCCCCAATATCAAGGAGGGACCACTAACATCATTAGATTTTCCAACTGATGGATAGCCGAGATCTTGATGTCCGTAATGTGCTTGAACTTGTACGGGTTCCAAAATTCCTTGCTCATGTAGGCCTAATCCTTTTCCCTGATAATTCATGTTCTGACAAATTCTGTTTGCGATGGGGTACTTGTTATTTTGGAAGCAAGATGCTAACCCATCTTTATTGTGGAAATTAATGCTTGAAATCTTCTCATCTGTAAGAAATCCTGTTCTGAAAAAGATAGATGATCCTAATTGATAAGATGTTGTAGCTTCACTGACATGTTGGACATATTTGTGATTAATATCTTCAATCTAATTTGGTGACATGTTGAACTCCTGCGATTCCGTTGGTGCTTCCAAGTCTATGTCAAAACCATTTTCATAGTCATTGTCATAGAGCCCACTGAATTCAACTATAGCTTGATCATTTTCAAATATGTCCATGCTAGAAGACTCTTGTTCTAGTGGTAGATCATCTATGTGTCCCGTGGAGGTAAGTTTCTCATTTTTGGAAGTGTCAATATTTGAAGTTGGATGGAATCGTCTTCAAGTGTTTCATCATGAATGGCATAGAGGTCAAGGAGTGGATCGTTTTGGACTTCTTCAAAAGTAGTGTCTTGATCAAAGATGGGCTCGGTTGGAATGATATGATAAAAAATTAGGTCTTGACCAAGGATAGGTTCATCTTGAATGACATAGTTTTGGATGGACTCTTGACCAAAGATAGGTGTGTTTGGTATGCCATGATTGTCTAAGAGGACTTCTTGAATGGACGTAAAGATGGGGTCCAATGGATTACTTTGATCTTGACATGATGGTGATGTTATAATGTCATGCTTTGGAATTGCCTCTTGACATGTATCCTCAAGTGTAGGTAAGAAGGTGGGATTTTGGAGAACATGAATAGATATGTTTTCATAAAAATATGGAGTGTCTTGGAATGGATTGGTGTATGCTGGACCAGAATATGACATGGAGGTTTGGACTTGGATGAGGGATAATGGGCTAGGGTAATACATGAATGCATGACAAGGATTTGGCATGGATGGAGGACTAGGATATGACATGAATGAAGGATTAGGATATGACGTGGGTGGTGGACTAGGATAAGATGTTAATGAAGGATTAGGAAATGACGTGAATGGTGGACTAGGATAAGATGTGAATGAAGAATTAGGAAATGATGTGAATGGTGGACTAGGGTATGATGAAGGACTAGAATATGACGTGGAGGCTTGGACTGGATTGATGGATGAATGATTTCCCTTGTCAAAGTTAGGGTGGGTATGACTAATGGAAGTTTGTTGTGACTTAACGCCATGGATGGTGTTAGGGGACCCTTGATAGTAGATGGATAGAGGACTAGGACTCAAGGATTGTGATAAGAGGGATAGATGGATGGAGGACTAGAGGTTGAGGTGGATTTGGACTTGGATTGGAGGTATAGTGTTTTGAAGTCCCTAGCAAGTTGTGCTTGACCATTACTACTGAAATGGTATTCAATTCGACTAGCAAGCATGTCATAGTGACTTGAAGACATGATGGTGAATGGAATGAGACTAAGGCTATGCAAAGTGATAATGTGGACAAAAAGGAATGTCAAATGCAAAGTGGTAATGAGTGCCTTATTTCAAATAACCTTTAGGAAAGGTTTTTTAACCACTCAAAGTTTGGCCAATGTCTCGATTTGGATTGTCAAAGGACCGGTTTGAAGGACAAGATGACGAAATGATAAGGTGAGATTTCCACACTAGACTTATGAGTTGGAAGTAGCCCACCAAAGGACAATGACTTAGGAATGATTTGTTTGACTTGATCCAATGACAATTTACTTTTTGAGTCAATGGTTTGACAAAGTAAGGAAAGTTTTCCTATCCCAAAGTGTGCAAAATTGAGGACTTAAGACTTTGCCTCTCTTGAAGATGATGATGGATTGCAAGCTAAATTAAAACTAAAGATGCAAGGATGGATGACTTGGACAAGTTGTTTTCCTGGTTTTGGACAAAGGTTGCTGGAAAAAAGATGTTAGGAAAATCAGTTTGCAAATGTTTGGCCTTGGGTTTATGACAACAATAAAGTTTTTTAGTTGACAGGTGAATTCATCGCTTCAAGTTTCAAATGCGTTGTAGTGTCAAATGTGTCACAAAATGTGGAAAATGCGTTGCAATCTAGTAGGCACGTTTCAGGATTCAGCAGGTGTTTGTGAAAAAAGGAAAATGCGGCATTTAGGATTGTAAATGCGATCCAACAGAGCAATTGTGGTGTTTCAGATAGTGATTGCGGCTTGACAGCGCAAATGCAGCTCAAGAATAGGCAACTACAGTTCAAGATTGCGCATATGGCATTTTATCAGGCAAATGTGTCGAATGACAGCCAATTGCGGCGTTACAACTTGCGATTGTGGCTCGATAGAGTAGATGCAACTCAGGAATAGGTAATTGCGGTGCAGTATGACGAATGCGTCACGAAAAGTGATTTGACTAAATTTTAGGCAGATTGCAAAGATTTGTTTCAGATTTTAGCGAGTTTGTTGTTCATTTGTTTAAGAAAGGAGTTGGCAAACACATGATGTTGTAAAAAATGAAAATCAACCACATTGAAGACATCGACAAAAATCCTAGGGCTACATGGACAATATTCTTATGGATCCCACAAACCACATATCCTTAGTGAATGAATTCAAAAGCTTGGCCCCATGAGCTCCCCCTTATAGTGCAGTCACTTCTCAGGGAAACCAAGCTTCCAACCTCCATGAAACTACCATGGCAGATTGATCATTTCTACTAAGAATTGCGTAGGTACGGGTGCCTTGGCAATGACCGTTGTTGCACCAAAGAATAGAAGGTTTTTGGCTTTCTACAAAAAAAGATTTAATTTAGACACCCATTCGAGTGGTCATACATGGGGCACAAGATAAAGCTCCATTAAGGAGGCACTCCAGCCTGAAGAGGTTAAGCTCAATAGGGTTTTAAGGACTACTACTTGGTCTGTATGACATAACTGCACTCGTAATCGTAAGATTTCCCTTAGGATTCACATTTATATACTGGTCGGGAGTAGCTCAGCTAAAGAGCTTCATTTCCAGTTTGAGTCACTTTAGGGTGAGTACTTTTTCCCACCAAAGTAGGCCCAATTTTCTAAAGCTTAACAAAAGCAATCCAACATATTCATAGTTCAATCAATCTTTGTTTATAAACAAAGAGAGAGCACATGGATATGCTAACTCACACTCGCATGGTGTTCATTTTAAGCCCAAAATGAAATGTGTACAAATAGAAAGAACAAGGAGTTCATTTTAACTGTTTGTAGTATTTTGACAAACAAATGGGTTTATTTTAACCGTTTGTAGTATTTTCTAACTAAAAGTTAATTTTAAACCCCATGTAAAAGAAATATGTATTGTTCTTTTTAACCTTATGCATTTGCATGTTTGTTCATTTTTAACCAATGAATGAAAAATGCATGGTTGTAAAGAAACAATTAAAGTAACATCTAACTAACTCTAGCTGGACACATGTTGCAACAAACAAATCAGTAACACAAAAAATCTCTAATGTAGAAAAAGAGAAGAAAATCAAAAAAAAAAAATTGAGAAGAATTGTAAAGAAAGTTTTACCAGTTGCCTGCGTCACAGGAGAGTGAATGCGTCACAGCATAGTGGTTGCGGCTCAAGATGTCAAATGTGGCTTTCAAATACTCGAATGCAGCTTGGTTTGTCATATGCGTTGTTGTGGTTGTTGAATGCGTTGCAACATAGCAGTTGCGTCACCGTGGTTGGCGAATGCAGCGCAATAGAGCAATTACGTCGCCATGGTTGGCGAATGCTGCACAACAAAGCAGTTGCATCGCAAGCGAAGGAGAATGCATCGTTCCATACCTGTTCCTGCAAATGATTAGAAAAATGTATGAAAACCTGCAAAAAACATGTCAAAATGGGTCGGGTTCACCAATGTAACATAGGGTAATTGTTTTGTTAGCTTTATTAAAACAAACAAAATCAAACCTAGCATACTATGAAGCACAAAGGAGGAAATAAAAAATAACAAGAAGCAATATCTCCAAAGCTCCTCAAGGCCTCCATGATTAACATCCATAGCCCCTCTCTATTTTCTGCAATATGATGGATGCCCTCAGATTTTATGTGAGCAAACCAGGTTCATGACATGACCTAGCAAATGTTGAAGGAATTTGAATGGAGTGCAAGTAGAAAGCTAAGTTCTAAGTGCACTACAAAATCTGCAAAAGACAATGTTAGCCAAAGAAGAAAGAAGAGAAGAAGAAGAAGTGATTCAAGAGATTAAGGGATAATAATAAGAGATTCTTGAAATGAAGACAAAATTGGCATTTTATAGAAAATGCAATTTTTTACGAATGAATGAGATGAGAGATTGAGAAATGCCCTAGAATCAATGGTCAAGATTCAAAATGGCAACTCTCAATTAGGGTTAGGGTAAAAATCCCCAAATGTGTGGACAAGATTTAATTTAGGAAATTAAATCAATGATGGAGAATGAATGTGATAGTGAGATGAAATTAGTAAAAATCAAAAGATAAGAAGATGAGATTTTAGAAAATCAGTAATTTTAGAAATAACTTACTTTGTGGAGAGAAATGCTATTTTGAAATTAATATTTTAAATTAATTCCAAAATGATGAATTCATGTGACAGTAAATAATAATAATTTAAAATTATTTACTTGGAAAGAGGGAAGTTGCCAATTTAAATAAAATGCTTTTATTTAAATTTAGAAAGAAAATCAATGAGACAATTTAATAATTAAAATTATTCAATTGTGGAGGAAAATTAGAAAGTGGGTAATTTTAAATAAATGATTTTATTTAAAATTAGAAAGAAAATTGGAGAGGATAATAATTAAATAAATAATAAGAATTTATTTATTTATGAGAAGACATAAATAATTAATGACGTATTAAATAAATAAATAAAATCTATTTATTTAATAATCATGAGGAAGTAATAATTAAATAAATTTAAGAATTTATTTAATTATAAAGTGACATAAGCAATTAGCAACTTATTTAAATAATAAATGTAATTTATTTATTTAAATAGCCAGGAGGAATAAAAGATGTGAATTAATTAAATAATTAAGAATTATTTAATTAATAGTTGACATTGGACTATAGGACATAATTAAATATTTTAATTATGTTGAGATGAAGCATAATATAGAAGAATGTGGTTTGTGGGTCTAGGCCATTTTTATGTGTCTTCAGTAGAATCTCCTACCAAGAACTATTCTCACCACCTCAAGACACAAGATGTCTTTGTTAAGGAATATGTTCTTCAACTGCTAGTATGATATGTATCCTATGAATGCCGCTTCCTTCTTCACACATTTGAGATTGATCGGGGTCTCCATGATGGGGTCGATGTGTTTGAAAACTCATCTTAAAATAGAGGCAAGCTAAAATGCCATCTTCAATGCGCCAACTTGCCTCTTTAATGCACCCTATACCAACCACTCGTCTCGGCTCCTTCATCACCAATTACTATCCTTTGCGATCCAAGTGTTTGCCTTCTCAGGAGATCATCTGTATCTTGTCAGATGATTATTCCCTCATGCATCTAAAGCACACACTCCAAGGCTTCATTTTCCTTTATATGGGATCTTCATCAACACCAATTGAAGTCCCCTTAATGCTCGTATCCAATTCGGTTGATACGCCTTGTGCGGGCAGAACTTCCGTATCACTTGGTGCCTAAACCAACACTCCCTATCTATTTTTCCATCGTGCAATGATGACTCTTGCACCAATTGGGTAAGGTGATGGCCATTTGAGTACATGAACCATGTCATTGATGATGTTACCCATATGTCGATTTGGCCATCTTGGCACAACATTTCCCTACCTTTGACACATGGGCAATTACCTTATTCGCATGTTACACCTTGATTAGCTAAGGTCTCTGCCTCCTTGTTGCCTTCCCTATAGATGTGGTTTATGGTGATGATTTTGAAGGTTTGCAAAAGTTCCATTGCTCTTTCTAGGAGGGCTCGAAGCTTCCAGTTGGGGGTTGCACCTTTCTTGAGGGAATTTATGACCAAAGACGAGTCTCCTTCTATTGCTATCTTAGTCAGCCCTTGGTTTTTGCATAAGTTCAAATTCCATGTATGACTGCCATAAATTCTACTTCGTTGTTCATTCCTTTCGACTGCATTTTGGCTGAGGTGAGAATTGTCTCTCCTTGCTAGTCCCTGATTATGCACCCTGCTCTAGAGGGGCCTGGGTTCCCTTTAGAGGCCCCGTCAAAGCTAAGTTTGAACCAAAATGCTAGTGGGGGGGACCAAACTACTGAGGTACATTCCTGAGTTGTCTTGTTTCCACTATTCCCTTCCCATGGCATTATCAAGAGAGAAGGCAACACTCTTCACAGTCTCGCATCCCACTCTAAGAAATATTTGGCCTTGACTTATTTCTAGTCCAATTTAGCAATCAATGTCTCTATCACCACTGCCTCAATCTTATTTAGGAGAGATGTTGGGAAAATTTTCTTGTTCTGGAATAAACACCTATTCCTCTCCTTCCATAGTTCCCATATAATGATTGATGGGCTAGAGATCCACACATCCCTGAACACCAAATTCCTGTTCAAGGTTGTCCATGCCCTGAACTAGCTAAGTAAATCCTTGGGTAATGCACATGCCCAACCAAGCCTTGCACATAACCATCACAAAAATTCTTGTGCATATTCATAGCTCATGAGAAGATGGCTAGCTGATTCTTCTTCTTGTTCACACATTACGCATTGGGGGGGGGACCTTGGAAGCCTAGTTTTTGAAACTTATTTGCTGTTAAAATTTTGTTCTATAGTGTGGCCCATGCGAAATTTCCTGTTTTGGGAAGGAAAACATTACTCCAACATAAGTGTAGAGGAAGACTATCCACTATCCTAGCTCTCTCACTATATAGATTTTTGTAGCCGTCTCTGGAATTGTAATTGCTCGCTTTGGACCTGACCCATATCACCTTGTCACACCCATTTCGAAGAAAAACCGTTCTCTTCCTTAAGATTTCGATTAATGATTGAAATTATCTAGGAGGAAGGTTGAGGACTGAGAAGTCTCTCCATTTCCATTTACAGACTATGTTACTATTGTCTAGACTTAGATAATCCTTAACCTTTGCACCCTAGAGGCATTTAAGAGTTCTTTTGACTTCTTCTGCATTAATTAGGTTGTCCAAGCTGGGGTACCCCACCCATGAATCTTCCTAGAAGAGGGCTTTACTTCCATCTTTGATATCCCAATATATATAGTCACCTATGACCAGTTTGCATTTTTGTATGAAGTGCCACAGTCTCGATCCCGATGGGGGATTATACATTGTAAGAATGTCGCCCCCAGCTTCATTCTTGAGATAATTGTGGTTTAGAATTTTTTCCCATTTATTCTTTGGTTCTTTGTGCATTCTCCAAACTAATTTTTCTCCAAGGGATTTCTTTTGTAAGTCCAAGTGCTTGAAACCAAGCCCTTCGTCCTCCTTTGACATGCACACCTTCTCCCATGCTATCAAGGCTATCTTCCTCTTCTCATCATTCCCTTGCCAAAAGAATTGCCTATACAACCTGGATAGTTTGGAGACACTAGCACTGGGAATGCATATGATGGGCATTAGGTATATTGGAAGTGCTAAAAGGACTGATTTGATTAGAGTTATTCTAATTTCCCAGGATAGCCACTTGGCCTTCCAAGAGTTTACTTTTGTGCTTGTCTTGAGGTTAAGTCGATCCCAAAGACCAGTCGACCTCAACCCTTTTCCCAGGGGAATACCTAAATAAGTGCATGGGAGATCTCCTTTTCTGAATCCCAAGACCTTCAATGTCTCTTGCTCTTTCCGAGTAGGGGTGTTAAAGAATAAAACTTCAGATTTACTTGTGTTGACAACTTGTCCTGACGCCTTGGCATATTTTCTTAGAACTCTGTTCATATATACTGCCTCTTTCCTCTTTGTTTCCCCTAGTAGAGTTGTGTCATCAGCAAATTGTTGATGGGATACCGCCTATAATTCACTTGTCACTTTTAATCCTTCAATTTTTGATGATCTAATGCCAAGGGCAATTGTCCTACCTAGAGCTTCTACCATTAGTATATATAGGAAGGGGGAAATTGGATCCCCTTCCTGCAGTCCTCTTGTGACTTCAAAGAATCCTTTCGGGGATCCATTTACTAGGACTAGGAATCTTGACATGGATATGCAATTGAAAACCCAATTCATACACCTTTTATTGAATCCAAATGCATCAAGAACTCTGAGCAAGAACCTCTAGTCCACCATGTCATAGGCCTTTCTGATGTGCAATTTTATTAGAATGCTAGCCTGCTTGTTCTGTTGTATCGAGTGTATTTCTTCTTACATTATGATGACCCCATATAAAATACCTCGCCCTGGGATGAAACATGTTTTCTCTTTAGAGATCACATGGGGGAGGATGAGTTCCAGCCTGTTTGCCATTGCTTTTGTTAAAATTTTGTATATCATGTTGCATAAGGATATCGGCCTATACTCATCTAGTGAATTTGTAGCCTCCTTCTTTGGCACTAGGGCTATGAATGTGTTGCTGACTTCCTTGAGTAGACTACCAGAGTTCCATGATGCTTCAATTTCCTCAAAAATATCATCTCCGATTAGAGTCCAATTTTTTTGAAAAAATACTTGTAGGCAGACCATCAGGTCTTGGAGTTTTGTCTGGGTGGAGCTAGAATAAAGCTGCCTTAATTTCTTCTTTACTAAATTTCTCATTTAACATTCTATTTTGAGCCTCTATTGGTAGTTTGGGCATACTTTTAAATAGATCTTTCTAATTGGAAAAATTTGATCCTTTTGTGTTATTTAAAAGGTCTTTGAAATAGCATACCACTTCTTCAACTATCTCATAAAGATCCTCGGTGAGGGTATCATCCCTTTTCTTGAGGCTCGTGATTCTATTCACACTTATACGCTGTCTTGTCCTATTGTGGAAAAAATGTGTATTCTTATCTCTTTCCTTAAGCCAAACCTCCTAAGATTTTTGCCTCCAAAAGATCTCTTCTTTGGCAAGAATGTCCTCATATTTTCCTAGTAGCTCTTTTTCTTTTCCGTAACTCTACATATCCATTCCATTCTTCATTATATCCTCTTCTACACCTTGGATCTCCTTTTCGATGCTCTCCTTTGTTTTGAAGATATTTTTGAAGGTTTGAATGTTCTATTCTTTAATTTTTTGTTTTAAACCTTTTAGTTATGTTATGAGGAAAAACATCTTTGACCCATTGGCTTTAAGTTCTTTCCACCATTCTTCTACCAGTCCTAGAAAGCTTGGATCTTTGAACCACATGTTTCCAAATTTGAAAGGAGAGCAAGAAGGGCTTCAATCTTCTTTGTATTTCTAGCTCAATTGGGAGATGATTTGACCCTGCACTTGGCATTATTGCTGCATCAAAAGTGTATTGAAAGTTGTCTAGACCACCCCCAAAAATAAACTTATCAAGCTTCTCAACAATCATCCACGAGCCTTCTCTTTTATTCATCCATTTATAGGTTCCATTTTTGAAGTCTATGTTCAAGAGATGATTTCGCATAACCCAATCTTTAAAATATTTTTGAGATTGGTTTTCTCTCTGAACTCCTCCTAGCTTGTTCCTATTTTCCAATATTGCATTGAAATCCCCTGCTATTATGAAGGTTTCCTCTTGCTTTGACTTCAGGAAATCTTCAATCTCTTGCCATAAGCTATGCTTCCTAATGCATGAATTTGGCCCATAAACATTAATGAGTCCAAATTTTAAACTAGAATGAACACATTAGACCACACAACACTGCCAACATGGTTTTTCTGATATCATTTCTACCCATACTGTACTAGGTTTCCAAAGGATATATATCCCTCCTGAAGCTTCACTTGCTTGGACACCTTCCACATTCCAACCCATGATCTTTCTTTTTAACATTTCCAGCTCCTACTTGTTGAGTTTTATTTCCTGTATCAGTATTATATCTACCTTGGTCAGAAGGATTCTTCTCTTGACCAAGTGATGTTTGTTAGGGGCATTTAGGCCCCTAACATTCCATGATAGGAGTTTCATGGATCCCGAGAAGGGGGATTCCCTTCCCTAATTTCAGAAAAGAGGTAATTTTTTGTTGTCCTTCTACATCCCCATCCATTAATTTGAGCTCTTGTAGTGATTTCCTCCCTCTAGTCTTGATTTTCCCACAATCCGGTTTGGATCTAGAGGAGGATTGTTGAAGCAATCCCAATTTTTCCAAGGGTGAGATTTCCTCCAAATCATCCTTCGAGGCCTCTGTAGCCTCCAACATTAATTGCTTCTCCATTGGAAGTAGAGGTTCATGTATCATGTCTTCTAGTTCCATATCCATGTTTTTATTCCACGTCGATCCCCATGGTTAGCTGCATGAAGCTTTCATTTATGTCCTTTTCCTCTGTTGTCTTTTCCCACTGATCTCTCGTCTCTTTGTCCAAGCTCTCCTTATCATTTCCTTGAGTTTGTATATTTGTTCCATCATCTTTACCTTCGTCCAGTCTTTGCCTTGTGATGGCCACAATGTTATTGCATATGTCCCTTTCCAATTGCTCTGCGTCTATCATTAGAATTTTCAATTCTTCCAAACTGTACTCCTTGCCTTTGGGATCTATTGGCATTCCATCCCTTTCCATTTGGAACCCAAAGGCACCTTGTTTTTCTTTTGGTTCTCCGTCCATTTATTCTTTATCCTCTACTACCCGAGGATACTGCTTCCCAAACCATCCATTGACAATAGCCAGGTTCACGACTTTCCCTGATCCTTTCGAGCAGCTGGTGACATATCTATTGCTTAGTCTGCAATTACCGCCTTTAGTGTCTACCACTACCTTCTAGAGCCATTCTCCTTTCTCAGTGAGAATTTCGAAATTATCCAAAAATCTAAATTCAGTATGTATTCAATTCAACTAGGATTCTGGTCGTGCCTGATTTTCCCAAGTAAAAATCCTCTTCTATACCCATAAAAGTGCCTAGGGCATCTCCAATTTTCCCTATGATTTCTTCACTCCAAAATTCTATGGGGAGATCCACCAAGGTAATCCAATGTGGAAGATATTTGGGTTTATGATTTTTAGGATTAAAATTTGGCTCCCAATCCAATTTGTAAAGACAAAAACCCTTGTAGAACAATGGTTCTCCAAGTAAAATTTTCTCTTTCAACTTTCAATTTTTGTATTCTAATAAAAGAAAATTATCAGTTAGGATTTTTGCCCTTACCCGACCTTCGTAGCGATCCATAAACCACTCCTCCATTCCTTGCACAGGGCCTTCACCTCCTATCCATTTCATGAACATACCATAATCCTTCAGGTAATCCCACCTCGGTTGCATGTAGCTTGAGGCCATCAACATAATTTTCCTTCTTCGATTCAAAGGAAAAAAGGGCGGCCTGTTTTGTGCTTTTGTCTTCGGAACCCAAACCTTAAGGTTTTTTTTATGTTGCTTTTTCCCATTACCCCTCCACACTTGAGTGCAGTTCTGGTTATTCCTCATATCCCATGCCGACACTCTTTTGTTCTTTGAATGAAATGGTGGTTTGCCTTGTTTTTGATTCCCTAACCACAAATTCCTATGAGTTGGCCGCCTCTCTTTCCGCCACATTTGGTTCCTCCTCTCGGTATCCCAAGGATGCTGAGGAGAAGACCTTTGATTTGATCTCCCTCCACCTGTCTGCCCATTCGGGTTTCTGTTCCTCCACTCGTTGTCGGCCTGCTGGCTTTGTCCATGGAATCACCCCTGGATTCACTCTTGTCCTTGCTCCTGGCGTTTCTCCTTCTTTCGCTGCATTGGAAAATTTTTCTCCTTCGCCATTTTACGATCTTGCATACTTTTCTACTATTTTTTTACATAATATAAATTTTTACTAATTTATAAAGTGGAAAAATCTTGTAAAATAAAAAATTGAGCATGCTCCCCCCTAATTTTTTTGGAAACTAATCAAAAAACATTTTTTAATGTTTATAGAATAGAGCCTAGTTTATTAAAAATGAAGTTTGTTTCAAATTTTGATGAGTGGTTAAAAAATGAAAAATACCGTACATAGGTTTTCAACAAAAAAATGAGACACTAAAAAAATTAAAGATCAAAACTTTAACATGTTTGAAATGTAAAAGAAATAACATGGTTAGAAAGCTAAGAGAGAGATCGATATTATTGTGGTAATGTTTTAACTCAACATTTAAATACATGCAAACCTTAAGGAGAGAATGCTCAATATTTAGATGTTTTTTCTATATTTTGTAGAAAGCACATCTTTGGGCATCGACATGAAAGTCCAACCCTAAGGGTTGGTACTTTATAAGAAAATATATAACATGAGAAAGTTATAATGCACTTACACTATAAAAATGTTGTGTTATAATGTGCTCGCACTGTAATAAGATTGATTTATAATGTTATCATGTTATAATACAAGAACATTATAAATCACTCACTCTATGATAAATTCACATTATATCATGCTCACAATATAATGCACCTGTGCTAACATTATGAGAAAAATAAAAAAGTTTAAATCACATGATCTTAGTCTATTTTTTAATGTTTTATAAGATATTTATTTTAAGTCCCTCCTTGAAATCCTAGCAACACAAATGAGGGGGGAAGCCACCCCACACCCACTATCAAGAACTAGTATCTAAACATAACTAAATAGAAACAAAGATAACCTAGTTGGACAAGTTAGTAACACCTCTCCCTATTCATCTCTCCTTCCATCTCTCCATCTCTTTATCACTCTCTCCTCTCTCTCTCTTTATCTCTCCCTCTCCCTCTCCCCTCCCTCTCCCTCTCCCTATCTATCTCTATCTCTATATTCCTCTCTCCCTCTCTATTTGTACATAAATTTTTATCTCTCTATTCATCCATCTCTCTCCCTCTCCCTATTCCTATACCTTTATATGTATACCTCTATCTCTCTCGTATTTGTATCCCCTATATCTATCTGTCCATATTTACCTTCCTATTTCTCTATGTTTATCCTTCTATCTCTCCCTATCTTCATCTATATTTACTTATATCTCCATCTGTATCTACCTCTATACCTCTCCCTCTCTCTCTATATAAATTATTGTCTCTATCTTTAACTTTCTATCTCTTCATTTCTCCCTCTCTTATTCTCTCCCTCTTTGATTCTCTTCCTATCTCTTTGCCTCTCCTATTTCTGCCTATATTTCTCCTTCTTTCTCTACCTATATCTCTCTATCACCCCCTCTCTATCTCTCCCCTTCTCTCCCTCCCTCCATCCCTCTCTATCTTCATCTCCCTCTCTATATATCCTTATACATCTATCCCTCTCTCAAGCTATCACTTTGTATGTCTCTCCCTATCCCTCTCTATACATTTCTATCTCTCTCTATATATATCTCCCCATCTCTCCTTCTCTCCCTCTCCATCTCCCTCTATATATTAAACTATCTATTCATCCATCCCCTCTCTCTCCCTCTCTACCTAGCTCTCTCCTTTTATCTACCTCTATCTCTCTATCTCCCCCATCTCTTTGTCTCTTACCATGTCTCCCTCTCTCTCTATATCCCCCCTATGTTGTGAATAAATTATATAATAAAATATAATATGATGGGAAATATACCACAATTACTTCATAATAACTGAGAATAAAAATCCACTTTGAGGGGTAAAACCTCAAAATATCTCTACTGAGAATGCAATTCACAGTCTAGAATGAACAAATAAGACTCACTACCTCCTATATATACCCTAATTATGCCAAGGTTGACTTAGATAACCCTATATAAGACCTAGGATAACCTAATTAACTAAATAAAAATATAATAATGATAATTTGACTTAACTAAGATGAAAAATAATCACAAGCTAACTATTCATAACCCTATGCACTCTAATATTAAGGGTGTAGCATGCCCCCCTCTTCAGAGAAGAATTTTCCTTAATGATAATCAAGTGTGGATGCTTCTAAATGAACTCCTCATCCTCCCATGTGACATATTTTGGTAAATTCTTCCATTGGATGAGATACTTAGTGAGTTTTCTAGTCCTTAGCTTCTTTGTGCATATTTGACAAATGAACTTTGGTTCCAATATAATTCTTCCTTCTTCCAATATTGCCTAACTAGGTATAATATGCCCAATTACCTTCTTCAAAAAGAAACATGAAAAATTGGGTGTACCTTTGTTGTTGGTAGAAATTCAAGCTTGTTGGAATCACTACCTATCTTTTGCATGATTTGGTATGAGCTATAATATTTCATAGAAAAATTGTTCTTTTTTTGTTTCTTTAGTGTCATTTTCTTGTAAGGATGCAATCTCAAGAAGACCCAATCCCCAACTTAGAAACTTATTTCACAATGGTGTTGGTCTACCAGCTACTTCATTCGATTTTGTGTCATGGCTAGACTCTTCTTGAGCTATGAGAGTATCTATTGTCTATGAAGCAACTAGTGTTCGACTACCTAAAATCTTGGTGACACATTCAATGATGATGTGATGAAAGGAGGTTGATATCCACATAGTTCCATAAATGGATACATTTTTGATGAGCTATAAAAGGAAGTGTTATACCACCATTATACTGGTGGTAGCCAATCTACCCATTAAGACTATTTATCTAAAGTGAAACAACATAGATATCCTTCCAAACACTTATTAACAACCTTAGTTTTCCAATTAGATTGAGGGTGGTATGAAGAACTATGAGCCAAATGAGTACCCAAACATGAGAATAATTTGTCCAAAAGTGACTAGTAAATATAGGATCACAATCACTGATAATAATCTTAGGTGTACCATTTAGCTTTTGTATATTTTCCAGATAAATATTTTACCACTATAATTTTTGTAAGAGGATGTGATAATGCAATGAAATGTGCATATTTAGTGAGGTGATCTACTACTTCCATGATGAAATTATTACCTTTATTTCTTGGAAGCCCCTTGATGAAGTCTGTGGATACCTCTTCCCAACTTTGGCTAGGAATATGTAAGGGCTACACGAGACTTGACATCGTAATTGTCTCCCATTTATTTCTTTGACAAGAAAAAAAATCAACCAAAAAAAATGAACATCACCTTTTAACCCTTCCCAAAAAAAAGTCTTTCTTGACTTGATGATATGTATTTAAAAATCTTGAATGACCACCAATTAGATACACATGAAGCTCTATGTGAATATTTTGTTTAAGAGTGGAATTCTTGTTGAGATAAAATCTCTCTTATTACCACAAAACATCTCCCTTCTAACAAAAAAAATTGAACTAATGGGATTAATTTGTAACTATTAAAATGCTCCTACACCTTTTCGTAAAGCATGATATTCCATAATAAAATACTTGATTAAGTTTGGAGTGGTAAGAATTGGATTTGCACACATATCCTCCTTTAATCTCTCAAATGCTACATTAGAGGACTCATTCCAATGAAAATAATCCTTATTGAATAAAGTTGTGAGGGGTGCTACTATACGACCATAATTCTTCACAAATATTCTATAGTATCTAGTCAATCCCAAGAAATCCCTCAATTCCTTAATTGTTTTAGGAATATGGAATTCCATGATATCCTTAATTTTGTTAGGATACAACTTTACTCCATGAAAAACTGTGTTTGAAGTACTACACCTTATTGAGACCAAAAGAAAAATTTGATGGCTTAGCATAAAGTTAGTGATCTTTGAGAATTTTTAATTCTTGATCTGTATGTTGCAAGTAGTTTGCCCATGTCTTTCTATAATCAATATATCATCAAAGAACACTAATACGAAATTGCTCAATAGTTTCTTAAATATGGAGTTCATAAAAATTTAAAATGTAGATGGTACATTGGTAAGACTAAATAGCATCACCCAAAACTCATAGTGACCCCCATTAGTCCTATATGCTATCTTAAATATTGTTGGAAATATGCCTCAATCTTGCTGGCTTGTACCACTTTGGTCCGGGGGACTTCATGTGTTCAACATTTTCCTTATAACCGAGACTTTGTCCAGTTGGCGGGACTCCTGGTGGTGTTCTGGTGATGGCCTGACGGATCTAGCTTGGTGGCATTTCTTATCGACTAGCGATCGCTATCGGCTGGAGTCTTTGTGTTATTCTACCGATGGGCCGATGCGGCGAGGTGATCTCATACCAGCGGGTGACATTTCATGTCCCACCGATATGCCAATATGCATTGAGCGATTGAAGTTGGACCAAGTGATGAAGAACCTGATTGACGGTTGTGGAGGCTTTGATCTGACGGTGTCTGTTGTGTTCCGCACCATCTTGATGCAAGTACCGCTGAATTTTTTTTGGCCAAGTGGAATTGCTTGTGCATTCGACGCATGGTGGTGAGTTAAGTGGTGTATGCAGCGGAAGGATGGTGGGTCCCGATCATTTATGCTATGTTGGTGGGTCGTGGATACTTGTCAGCATCT